>VDFB02281492.1:833833936-834248533 GCA_007258455.2 Sequoia sempervirens
ATATTCATCATTTTTAAAATTTATTATGTGTGTACACTACATATTCATCACCTAATAGTTACAATTGTTTTACATATACACATTGTTATGTTATCATAATTTATGTGATATTCTATTTTTTTTCTTGTTATTGACACATGGAGGCAAGACTATTATTCATTTTTCATACACTACACACAATCATGATATTCTAAATGGGAAACAATGATGAAGTGGGTACTCCTTTGGATTGAGCTCCATATTCATCATTTTTAAAATTTATCGTAATATTGTACTTTTCATTATTCATCACCCTAATGGTTACAATTGTTTTACATATACACATTCTTATGTTATCATAATTTATGTGATATTCTATTTTTTTTCTTGTTATTGACACATGGAGGCAAGACTTTTATTCATTTTTTCTAATGATTACCTCTTTCCTTAATTTTTATTAGGAACACTTTTTTCCGTTACTAGTGAGAAACTAATGGTGCCATTTTATAAATATGTATATTACCTAATTATATCAATACCTTGTTAGATTTTTTCACTATAAAGAATTTTATTTGCTTAAGAGTTTAGAGCAATGACTTTATTTGTCAATCTAGTTAAGGAAAAATTAAAGAATAAAATAACAAAGAATGGTGATATCCATGATATTCACAAGGTATAGGAATTCCAAGTGCACCAACAATGAGGTAAAATTCAATTTATAGAACTAAATAAGTAGGTAAATCCACATAAATTTTCTCTCATAAAATTAAAATTAATACATTAGAAGGAAACTATCTTCTTGTTCATTGAAAAGAAGATTAAGCCTAAAATTATTCTACAATTATGAAGTCTTTGGTACATTTCACATTGTGTCCTATATTAATGTCTTGACTATGAACATAAAATGCATAAATGTACGTAAATGAAATTAAAATTTCAAACAATAATAAAGTCCATGAATTTATGTAACATATTAAGTGCATGAAACCAATATATTAAAGCACATGAAATAGGAGTCCAACATCCTGAGTACATGATAAGCCAAAGAAATATAAAACACATAAAATCCACATGTTTGTAGGTCATTATCATGTCTCTATAATCAAGAGACCTCTTCACACCATGCAGACTATGTGGATGACCTGAAACACTCTGTACATAAAAGAAAGATGAAATTAGATGTAAGACAATAAAAAATGATTTAATGACAATTTCATTTATAATCCATCATAAAATTAAATTACCACCATATCTACATCTGGATGCTCTGGTGCGCCTGAAGAAACCTCTAAATTCTCTAAATTAGTCTACATAAACAAGACAAAGAAATTCAAAATTAGATGTACAACTCTACAATTATTATTTTTTTATTCAATTTAATTCAGAATTTATCATGTTTTAATTACATACCGTATTTTGAGGTTCTGCACTAGGCTCTTCTCTAGGACCTGTCTGTACATGCTCAACTACAGGATGTGTCTCATGCTATAAAATAAAAAATAATATGTGAAAATATCATATTAATATGTATATATTCAATATAAAATTTATAATTCACTTTAAATATAATAAAAAAATTTAATTACCATTTGATCTGAAACCTACTCTACATGTCCTCCTGGTGGTGTAACTATGTCTAGGTTAGGGCTGAAAGTTGCACTAACAAAGTCCTACAAGATCAAAATTAAAGCATGTACAATTCAATTAGGTTAATATATATATATTCAAGTTTGCACATTTTTTGTAGAAAGTTTTGTAAACAACCTGGAAATCAGTGGCCTCACAAGTAACTGCAACATCAAATGTTTGCCCAATGCCCATTCTTATTGTGGTATCAACCTAGACATGCATGTACATAGACATTTAACGCTTATAATATTTACAAGTGTACATGCATGCGTTTCATATATCTAGTGAATTCAAAACTCATAAAATTGTAACTATACTAATGTAAACTTTAAACAAATTTACAATATGAATGTACCTGCCCCTGATCTATGTCGCTCGATAGTGGAGGAGTGCTTGACAATCCCTCAGGAGGAATTGACGTGGATGTCGATTGACTCACCTAAACCAACATGAATATTTGAAACATATATGTGATTCAATTATAAATTTAAAACTAAAATTCAATAATTTATGATTTCATATATAATTTTAAAAATTGAAATCAAAATACCCCATAAGGGTTGCCAAGTATGACCGGTGTCGACATATGTACTCGTGGTACAGATGATTGCCCTTGCATCGAAAGTTTCATCTGTACACCAAAAAAATTGATTGTTAAAATGTATTGCAAACTTTTCTTTGATATATACAACCATAAAAAATATTATAAAATGAGTTTGTACATCTACATGCATATTTATACCTGTGTCCTAGTGTCCTCAGGGTGATGTTCTGCTATGAGGAACTCTACAAATGAACTGATGTGACCAGATGAACCACCAGAATCTCCCCGTCCACCTGAACTAGGTGTAGCCTGATTAGGTCCATAACACACTTGATGACAACTAGTACATATATGGGGGATGGGTCTCGACACTCCTGGAGTAGTACTCAGACCATCTCCATAAAAAACTCCTCCATCATCATCATCATCGTCTCTATGCTCCCCACTCGCTATCGCAGAAGCGTGTTGATCAAGGTATCGTGGGAGTGTACTAAGGGAACCTAATGTTGAGACCAGAGCTTGATGATGTACAGGTGCAGGAATGGGAGGACCAAGAGCAACAACAAGGGGTTGTGCATGCACGGGCATCGAGTTATGCCTAATCTCTATTGTGGCATGCATACCAACACCTGAAATGATCTAAAAATCAAAATAATTGGGCTTTTGCCCCAAAACAAACTCTACATACATTTTTCTCAAAAAATACAATGGGCACTCCCAATTAGCATGTGGGGGACTATCAAAAACCATATACCATCGATCCCAAAAATGTGCAATCATCTGAGGATGTATGCACCACCTCATGGATATTCTAGATTTGTTGGGTGGAATGGGTTGTCTGGTAACGGGGTCAAGAAAGTAGGGGGCTAGATGGGCTTTCGTTATTTTAAGGTCTAATATTTGTTTGTAAGAGAGACCATCAGAATAAAATTGTCTCATTTGTTCTCTCTCTCATCGATGCCTATCAAGATCAGAATCGATCATCTTGATGGAATCAACAACGTTTTGCATTACAGATGCAAAACGTCTCACATGTGGAGCAATCAATGCTTGACTCTACATAGCATTGATTTATGTCTGTAAGGATGCGACTTGATCATTTATTCATGCTCTCAAGCGAGCCTCATCAGATGCCATAGGTGTTGGAGGTGGCATATGAGGGGGAGGGGGAGGGGGAGGTGGACGTGGAGGTGGACGTGGAGGTGGAGGTGGAGGTGGAGGGGGGGAGGGAGGCGGATCTGGCTGTGGCTCAAGTGGTGGATTGATGATATCATCAATGTTAAAATCATCCATGATATATGCTTGATATAATGTGCACCTACATTTTAAATCATACAAAATAGTCCATGTGCATACAAAAATTAAGATCATATATTTAATTGAAATAGGATGAGCAACATATATATTAAGCTCATATATTTAATTGAAATGCATATATATATATATATATATATATATATATTGATTGTTCAAATCAAGAGCATGTCCATACAAAATTAAAAATTAAATGTATGTACATGTACATTTAAAATAAAAAATATGATGCATAATTTGCATGTGTACAAATCATTAAACTAAACTATACATACATACATATACAAATTTCAAAATTTAAGAAATATTATGCAAATTTTTAATACATGCACATACATACTAAACAATAAACTTGAAACATTCACAAAATCTCATTTTATGTCTAACAAACACACACACACACACACACACACATATATTACAATTTTTCAGTAGGAGAAATCATGATCTAGTAGATAGTCATAAAATATATACTATTATATACTATTCATTATATGTTCATAAATTCCACCAACTTCACAAATCCATGTCACTAAAAATATCCATATAGAACCAAAATCATAAATTCATGTCACTAAAAATATCCATTTGGAACCAAATTTATAAATTCATCACACAAAATATCCATCGTTCACCAAATATATAAATTCATAACTATTTAAGATCATTGTTTTAATTTATAAACTATTATGGCTCTCTACTGCATAGATATTCATTTCTTTGTGTTTCCTTTTTCAAAATTAGGAGTTCTCCTCTCCTCTAGCCATTGTCGATTATCACGATCCATCCACCATACGATAGCATCAACAAGGGTTTTGCATCCTAGATGCAAAGATCCTCCTGAGGAGGTCTTGAGCATTCTTCATTTTGAATAATGTTGATTTGATCTTGGATGGTTCTAAGCGAAGCATTGATTTGTGCTTGCAAGTAAGCACCATCGGTTTCAGATGGTGGAGGAGGGGGGTTATGAGGTGGAGTGGGTGGAGGTGGAGGTGGAGGTGAAGGTGGTGGAGATGGATGGCACAGAGGTGGATTGCAAATATTATTGAATGGATCCATGTGATCTTTAAGATATGAGTGAACCTACATTAGATTCATAATTTCAAGATGTAAGATACTTGTTTAGGAAATACCAAGTTAAACCATTCAATATAAATGGCCTTAAATAATTGAATACAAATGATAAAATTATATGTAAGCCTCATTTATATGTCTAAGGCACATGTTATTTGAATGAAAATACAATTAACTATTGATATTGTATAATCTTGCAGGATCTTATTATTGTTAAATTTGGTTGGGCATTGGGCAATTTTGATCACCAAATTTTAAGAACTTCTTTGATCCCATTAAGAAATGTCATATTGGAACCCCTTAAGAAAATTGAATTACGATTTAGGGTGACAGGATGGCTTAAGGGGATTTACGTCTAGTGAGGTCCTAGGAGAAAATGGCATGGCTCAAATGAATAAAATTTGGTGAAGTTTCCCAAGGCAACCAAATTTCATTAAGAGCCTTTAAAGAAAAAATGATGGCTTTAGGGTTTAGGGTTTAGACTTTAGAGTTTAGGGTTTAAAGGTAATAGGATAGCTTAAGGGGATCTACATGCTGCAAGATCCTAGGAAACAATTACATGGCATAAGGTAATGAAATTTGGTGGAGTTGCCTAAGACAACCAAATTTCATTAAGAGCCTAAGAAAAAATGATGGCTTTAGGGTTTACGGTTTAGACTTTAGAGTTTATTATTTAATTAGCTAAAATCCCCAAATCCTAACTTTTAATCAACCATTAAGGGGATAATCATGTCACATCCATAGCTTAAAATTAAAATAATTCCAAATCACCAATCCAAACTCAAACTAATGTAACTTACTTCCACTTCATCAAATCTAAAATGAAATTAATAATCTATCCTAGCCATCAAATCAATTAGACTAATCATAGCCATTCATTTCCAACTACCTTCAATCCAAATTCAAATTAGCATTCAATTATTCCCATCTACCTAATCAAGTCAACACAAGCCCTCCATCAACCCAACCACCTACATTTAATTCTCTCTTCCCTCTCAAATTCAAATTCAAAAATTCTCTCATGAAATTCTAGTCCTCGATTCCAAAAAAACCTAGTCCTCCATTCCTTTCCCCTCAACTCTATAAAATAATGACATCCCCAAATGTTTCCATATGATAAAATTTGTATGTATATGTTATCACATTAGAGAACCAAAGAGCAACTTCAACACATACATTTAGAGCCATAAAAGAATGTTATGGAACATATTATGCTTCTCTAATCTTTCATTATTTTATTTACCTTTCATTAGAAGTAGAGTATTGAGTTTGCACTTGCATTCTTGGTCTAGAATTTCTCTTCTACACTAAGTACAAAAATATAATATTGGATAGCTTAGTATATCTTTCTCTTCTAATATATATTCCCTAGTTCTCCTTATCCATATTTGAGTATCTTAGCATATGTGTAACACGACATGTTAATAATATATCTCATATAAATGTAGGGATGTGTCGCTAATGTCATCTTCAAACATATTTAACCAATAGGAGATACTATAAGGTATCTAATATAACTATACAACCTATATAGGTTTGACATATGGTGACCTTTGGCCTTTTTGATATGTCAAGGGTAGTTTTGCAAAGATTAGTTTCTAGTGCTTTTGTGAGTTTTCACCACTTGTACTTATTAAGCTACACTTTTGGGTTTTCAACCTAATAGGGATAAACCTAGTAGATTTTTTAGCTTTCCAGCCTAATGGAGATAAATCAAACCACACTTTTTGGTTTTTAGTTGCACCTATCAAGTTATTTGTTAGCTATTAAATTTACAAACATTCTAGGATTATAAGTCTACTATAAAATTTGATGTAAAATAGATTACACATTGAGCCCTATAATTTAATTACAACAATGAATAAATATAGCAACATTTAGTAGACATAATGAAAATCAAGCCATGATAGTAATATAGAGATAATATACAATGTTTAATATAGATAAGTTAAAGAATCATTTTAAAAATATATATCTATATATTCACATCATTTTTGTTTTTTCTTTAGATTTCAAATATATCCACCAATCCTCCTTATCTTACATTAACATAAACTCAAAAAACATAGTGGACATGTACACACATATAAAACTACATTAAAATAGTGTTAGATCTTACAATTTTTCAAGGCTTATTTCATCCTCTTAGACGATCACTCTTACTAAATCATTGGCATAAATTAGATGCACACAATGGCACATTAAAGGTTTATTCCTCATGTTGGATTCCCTATTTTATATAACTATATCTTTATTATCTAATTTAAATATATCTAAGCACAAATTTCTTTTATGTAACACATTGATAATTTCAACTCATTATAAAAACCAAATACAAATTTAAAGGGGGTACACTATATTTATAAATAAGAATTTAAATACCATCCCAATCTCCATGGTGTGTCACTTGTTCACTAAAAAGCCCTTACATAAATCATCTACTTAGGTCAATCTTATCTAGATTTTTCTTAAATATTAATATTCATAAAATATGGCACAAAGCATATTGATGCATTTCTATCCTTCCACATAAATCTATATAGTATCAAAATATAGGTAATTTTATGGTTAAATTGAATCTCTCTTAATTGCCAAATAATCCATTATGATTGAGGATGGGTGGATTATTATCTAGGATCACATCTTAAAAATCCTATAGAGGTCATGTGGTATGTTTTTCTTAATACATATATTCCCATACAAACCTCTTTCCATGTATTATCAACTCGCCTATATGATAGACACCTTCCTAGATTTAAATTTCATACGATATATATGTACCCAAGTGTTTCCAATTGGAATTGCTATAATTATACTTTTATGGCATTCTAGATATTCAAAATAGTTTTCATAAATCTACCAAATAGACCCATTCTTGACATTGAACCTACATAATTTTAGGTATGTCCAATGAAAGATTAGGGTCTAGGGTTCATAAATTCAAATGCTTTAGTGTTATGGGTTTAGATTTTACAGTTTAGGGTCTAGGGTTTAGCAAACTTAGGGTGAAGTTTGGGTGGCCCTTGGCATAATTTAGAGTTGCAAGTTAGTGTCAATTGGAATCGATTGTATGTGTTTAGATTTACAAATTTGTTAACTAAATTTGCAAACAAACATCAAGATAAACTTTATGAATTTTAACCATTCTTTAACATATTGATTTCTAATCTAATTATAATTTAAAATTGAAACTAAAGTTTAATATATATCATTTTTCCATACAAAGCAAATAAAATTTAAAACATTTAAGCAATGCGAATGATTTTTGTTTGATTCAATTTAGGGTTTTAACAATTTTTTGTTCCAATTAATTTAGGGTTTCAGTTTTAAACAATTAGGGTTTTTAATGAATTTTTTTCGTTTCAATTCAAACTAGGGTTTTCAAATTCAATTTTTTTCGTTTGATTTGAATTCAGGGTTTCAAAAAGCTCGATTTGGATTTGTAAATGCGATGTTTTATTTCATTTCGATCTCTAGGGTTTTGAAATGCAATTTTTTTTGTTTTGTTTCAATTAGGGTTTTCAAAATCAATTTTTCTTGGGTTTAATCAAAAAATTTAAGATTTAAAAGTTAAATTTTGTTTCTAAAACACAATTCAAGGCTTCTTTTTTCATTTTTATTAAAAAACATTTAAGTTTCATTGCAAGTTTTCATCGATTTTGACAGTTAATGAATTCTACAATAACAATTAAAAAATGATTAAAATGTGACATAAATTAAAAAGAATACATGCTAAATTAACGTATTTCTTTTAAAATTTCAATTCAAACTAAAAAAATGCAAAGAAATGGTGTTTAGGTGGGGTACCTGTAGCTGGTTGTGGGGTCGCTGTCGCCAACAATCACTCGGGTTCCCATTCGCAGAAGTGAAAATTGTTCTTTTTAAAAAGAATAAATAACAGTATAAAACGTGATCCTGATTTATACAACTTGGGATCCCGTTATTTATAAATCGGGATCCCGTATTTTATAAATTGGGATCATGTTTGTATTAAATCAGGATCCCGTTTCATCTCCATTGCTTCAGAGTCCAACAGGAAACGAGATCCTGATTTTTAAAAAGTGGGATCCCATTTGGTCTCAGGCTCGGGATCCTGAACCGTAACGGGATCCCGATTTTTAAAAATCGGGATCCCATTTATGAAATCAAGATCTCGTTTGTTCGATGCTGATTTCAATTTTTTGGCTAAGGCAAAAAAACTTCCACGTTTCATGGAATCAACTTCTTGCACTTACTCATTTGAGATCCTCTGCATGTAAGAAGCTCCATTTTCTAAATAATAATATTATTCTCTTATTTGTGGGTTATTTTCTAAGTCTCAGGTTGCACCCTCATCAAGTGGTATCAGAGCAGGTTTTCTTGAGCATGTGGATAGATCATCGATTGTGAGGCAGTTCACACTAGGACCGTGGTTGTGGGTCGAGGTCAAGAAATATGCCTCCAAGAGTGATTCCTGGTAGGCGTGGTGGTGCTAGAGGTGGTCGAGGCGGCAGAAATGTTGGTGGAAGAGATGCACTGGCAGCCCTTCAAAGACAGATTGATGTGTTGCAAGAGCAGTTGAGAAGAGGGTTAAACCTGAGGGAGGAAAGTGAGGATGAAGGTGAGGAAGAAGGTTCAAATGTAGAAGAGGAAGAAGAAGCAATTGATCAAGACCAAATGTGACTAATAAGGGCCATTTCAAAGATCGGGAAAAGACCCAGAGCAGAAGTCCCCAGTTATTCCGGAAGTCTAAACCCAGAAGAGTTGATCAAATGGATCAACGAGCTAGAAGAATATTTTGAGTATGAGGAAATAGAGGACCCAGATCAGGTTAAGTTTGTGAAAATGAAGCTAAAGGGTCATGCCAGTATTTGGTGGAAAGAGGTCCAGTTGGAAAGAAATCAAAGAGGAAAAGGAAATATCACCAGATGGGATCGCATGGTAGAGAAACTGAAGAAACAGTTCATACCAGTGGACTACGAGTTAGATCTGTTGAAGAAATTGCAATGGTTGAAGCAAGGAAGCAGATCTGTGAAAGAATATAATGAAGATTTTTACAATTGATAATCATCAGAATGAGCCACATAGAGGCCGCTAAGGAGAAGGTAGCTCGATATCTTAATGGGTTACGACCAAGCATTCAGGAGGAGTTAAGCCTAGTCAGAATGACCACCATTGAGGATGTGTATCAGTTTGTTCTGAAGGTGGAAGAGAAGCTAAACAAAAGATTTGATGGCAAGCAAAAAGGACGAGGAGGTCAAAGTGGAAGGGGAAGTGGAAGACCTTCAGGAAGCCGAAATGATGATGAAAAGAAAAGTGAAGATGTGGGTACCAGCAGAAGCCAAAAGAATGACAACTTCTACCGCCCTCATGATCAAAACAGTGGTGATAAAAGAGGTAGAGGATGAGGGAGATATGGACAAGGATCTGGAAGAGGTGGTTTCAAAGGAACGTGCTTCTAGTGTGGTGAAGAAGGGCATCAAGCCTATGAATGTCCATAACACCAAGGAAGGGTAGACAAGAGGCCAAAAGGTCATGGAAGGGTTGCGCATGCAGATGAGGAGGCCCAATATGAACATTCAGATGATGCTGAAAGGGGAGAAGCCCTAGTGATTAGGAGAGCCCTAGTGATAGAGGAAAAGGAACCAGAATAGAGGAAGAATCTATTTCACACAAGGTGCAAGTGTGAAGGAAAATGTTGTGATCTCATTATTGATGGTGGGAGCACCGATAATCTAGTGTCAGAAGAGATGGTCACAAAGTTGAAGCTGAAGAGGGAAATTCACCCGCATCCATATCGGATTGTCTGGTTGCAGAAAGACCACAAAGTTTTGGTCAATGAGCAGTGCCTAGTAAAGTTCAAGATCGGGAGCTACCATGATGAGGTACTCTATGATATCATCCCCATGGATGCATGTCACATGTTGTTGGGGAGGCCATGGTAGTTCAATAGGTGAGCTATACATGATGGCCATGCAAACACTTATTCCTTGACAAAGGATGGGGTTCGTCACAAGTTGAAACCCCTGAAGGAGACCGAAGAAAAGGTATGTAGTAGTGCTATAATTTGTTATGTAGATGGAAGAATTTTTTTAGAAGGTATGAAGTATGAGCGTGTGTGTTATGCATTGATTCCTAGAGTGAGTAAGGAGGATAGTGGAGAAGGTTCCGTAAGAAGTTTTGGATGTTGGATGAGTTTCGTGATATTATTTCCGATAATGTGGTGTACTTGGAGGGTTTACCAAATCACTGGCGCGAAAATCAGTCATCAGATTTGGCCTTGATTCCTAGAGCCGATTGCCAACAGCAGTCATAGAATGACTCCAGCAAAAATGAGGAGCGAATAAAACAAGTTCAAGAGTTGTTGAGAAAGGGTTTGATACCTAGAGTTGAGTCCATGTGTAGTACCGTAGTACTAGCAACACCAAAGAAGGATGGGGGAGTGGAGGATGTACGATTCCTCGAGCCATAAACAAGATAACAATCAAGTACACCAAGGATGGATGACTTGACGGACTATTTGAGTGGAGCTCAGTACTTCACAAAGATTGATCTGAAGAGTGGATATCACCATATCTAGATTCGAGAGGGAGATGAATGGAGGACTTCCTTCATGACCAAAGAGGGCCTATACGAGTGGTTAGTCATGTTTTTTGGGCTAACCAATGCACCGAGCACATTCATGTGGCTCATGAACAAGGTACTAAAAGAATTTTTGGGAAGTTTTGTTATTGTGTATTTAGATGATATTTTGATTTTTAGTAAGACATTGGATGAGCATCTGATGCATATTCGGAGAGCCTTTGAGAAGTTAAGAGAAGAGAAACTATTGATTAATCTGAAGAAGTGCAGTTTTGTGAAGAGGGAGTTAGTGCACTTAGGGTTTGTTGTCTCAGTAGAAGGTCTCAAGATGGACCCAGAGAAGGTGAAGGCTATTCTGAAATGGCCTACCCCCAGAATTGCTACCGAGGTGAGATCTTTCCATGGTTTGGCTAGCTTTTATAGAAAGTTCATTAGAAACTTCAGTAGTATTTGTGAACCCCTGACTGAAACAATGAGAGGGGATAGAAAAGAATACAAGTGGAGCAGCGATGCAAAAAGTTTTGAACTGTTGAAGCAGTAGTGATCGAAAGTAACTTTGTTCTAGGCCCTCACCAAAATTTCAACAAGGTGTTTCTGTGGATTGTGATGCCAAGATGTTATTGGAGCGTTGTTGACCTGGCAAGGAAAAGCCCCATTGCCTATTTCAAAGGAAAAAGTTAAATGATGCCAAGAGAAAGTATTCTCAGATATGATTAGGGACTTTATGCAATAGTTCAAGCATTAAAGAAATAGAGACATTATTTGTTAAAGGAATTTTTTTATATATTGATCATCAAGCCTTGCGTTCAAATATCGTGGAAAATTAAACCAAAGGCATATGAAATGGGTAGAGTTTTTACAGAGTTATACCTTTGTTTTGAAACATAGGAGGGGGAAGTCAAATAGGGTTGCAAATGCCTTAAGTAGGAGGCATACATTGATGACAAAGATGCAGATTGAAGTGGTTGGGTTCAATGAACTTAAGACACTATACACAAAAGATCCTGATTTTTCAGAGGCTTGGAAAGCTTGCAAGGAACCTATTACAGTGGACATGACATGGTGGTTGGATTTCATAATCCAGGATGGCATGTTATTTAAGGGAAGTTAATTGTGTATCCCGAGGAGTTCTATGAGAAAGAACCTAATAAAGGAGAAGCATAGTGGAGAATGGCAAGACATTTTGGTCAGGATAAGCACCA
The DNA here is from genome assembly GCA_007258455.2 of Sequoia sempervirens. Classification (NCBI taxonomy): domain Eukaryota; kingdom Viridiplantae; phylum Streptophyta; class Pinopsida; order Cupressales; family Cupressaceae; genus Sequoia; species Sequoia sempervirens. The sequence goes on from VDFB02281492.1 coordinate 833,846,240, forward strand.
CGCCATTATTAGTGAGCATTATTATTGGCCTTAGTTGTCACAAGATGTGAAGAAGTTTGTACAAAGTCGCTAGTGGTATGTTAAATGGCTAAAGGAGTGAGTCAGAATATAGGCTTATATTAGCCCTTACCTGTACTAGAGAGGAAATGGGAGGATATAAGTATGGACTTTGTTCTTGGTTTGCCAAGGATGCAACGAGGGAATGATTCAGTCTTTATGGTGGTTGATAGGTTTTGAAGATGGCACATTTCATTCCATGTCAGAAGACCCATGATGCAGTCCACATTGCTGACTTGTTCTTTAAAGAGGTGGTGAGGCTACATGGTCTACCAAAGAGTATTGTTTCAGATCATGACACCAAATTTGTGGGGTACTTTTGGATGACCTTGTGGAAGAAGCCGAAGACAGAGTTGAAGTTCAGTTCTGCACACCATCCACAAATAGATGGGCAGATAGAGGTTGTTAACAGGAGTCTGGGTAACCTACTGAGATCTTTGGTAGGGGATAAACCCAAGGGATGGGACTTGATCTTACCCCAGGAAAATTTTTCTTACAACAATTATGTCAACAGAAGCACTGGTAGATCACCATTCCAGATTATGTATGGAGGTAGCCCTAGAATAGCTCCAGAATTGAGGAAGATGGACCAAGAGAAGAAAATAAGTGCTGAAGCTGAAGATTTTGCATAACACATCAAGGATATACATGAGAAGGTAAGAGAACATATTAACAAGATGAATATGCAGTATAAGGCTAAGGCATATTAGAAGAAGAGGCATAAGGAGTTTCAGATTGGTGATGAAGTGATGGTCCACTTGAGGAAAGAAAGGTTTCCAATGGGAACATATAACAAATTGAAGATGAAGAAGTTTGGTCCCTGTAAATTTTTAAAAATGCATGATTCAGGGAATGCATATGAGGGAGATTTGTTGGATGGATTCAACATTTCCCCTGTGTTCAACATTTTAGATTTGACAGAGTATCATGAAGGTGGCACAGAGGAAGTACCAATGATGGAACAGTGTGGGATTCCAGCACCTACTTTAGAAAAGGAGGAGATTGAAAAAATCCTGGATAGTCATGTGGGAAGGAGTACCAGGAACAGGCAGTATGAAGAATATCTGGTGAAATGGAAAGGAAGGCCTATTAAAGATTCATCCTGGTTGCCTAAGGCAGAGGTTGACCATTTGGGTTTTTCCTCCACCATCTGAGATGTGACAAGGTCACTTCTCAAATTACCCTGAGTGTCCGATGCAGGAGCATCCAATGGTGTAAGGGCAATCTTGCATCACCCAAAAATACTTAAATTTCAATTTTCTTGATTTTTAGATTTTTTACATTTTTGGATACCCTTTTTCTCATAATAAAATTCCCAATTTATGGTTTTCATTTTCTATTCCTGGGTTGAAAGATATTGCAGTTTTAGCTTCCCAAATTTGCAACTGAAAATCTTTTGAGTTAGATTTGAGGCACTTAGAGTTCTTGGATCGGCCCCAAAACTTGCCAAAATTGGCATAGCATATTTTGAACATGTTCTTTACTTCAATACCATTCCAATGGTTCAAACGGTTCACGAATTGGAGTCCCAGATCAAAAGTTATGGCCCCGGGAAGTTGGCGCACTTTCTAGAAGATACAATTGCAAATATTCTTTTGAAATTTGAACTTCAATTTGTAGTTTTTCGGCGCCAAACTACCTAAACTCAAAATGTGAATGTTGTTTTGGCTCCAAACTAAAGAGGAGCTCTATTTATGGGTGGGTTTCTAATTTTTGGGTAACTTTTTGGGGACAACCTCGCATATTGCGAAAGGGTGATTCTGTAGCTTTCTGTAACTTGCATGTGTTGTAGAACTTGGGGATTTGAGATCCTCTAGATGTAAGAATCTCCATTCTCTGAATAATAAAATTATTCTCTTGTTTGTGGGTTATTTTCTAAGTCTTAGGTTGCACCCTCATCACCTCTTCACTTAAATTTTTATGTTCTTGGAGCACTTACTCCTCCTAATCTGAGGTTTCAACCTCATAAGGCTTATTGAGTTTTTCATTTCCTTCATCTTCATGGCTTTGCTACGCTTCTTCAGTAGAGGCCACCTTATCAATATTTATGTGTAGCCCTCCCTTTGAGTTCTCAAAGTAGTCATCCCTATTGAAATCCTTGGGCTCATTGGAAACACCCTTTGTAGCCTCCCTTTTTTTTCTGCATGTCACTTCTCCATCTCTTCTGAGATTGTATCGTTCCTTCCATATTTTGTGGTTCTATAGGTGATGGGGTAAGAGGTAGGGAAGCAAAAATTTGAGCCATTAAAAGTTGAACGTTGGGGTCAAGGATTACCCTAGAGAGTTCATCAGGCACATTATGAATATATGTTGCAAAGGCATATGACAGAGTGGGCATTGCAATAGTGGTTGTCATTATGGAAGGAGGAAAATTGGATAGAGTAGGTAAGGGAGGCAGGAGCGAAGAAGTCGATAGCGGGAAAGTAGTGGAGGAAGAGTCTGACACTACTACTAGGGTGGTTGACGAGGTTGAGGCAAGGTGGATAGAGATGACCACAGTAGGTGGAGATGAGACACGAAAAAGATTAGGTAAAAGTAGGTGGTGGAGTTGTAGGAGTATCGGTAGTGGGGATGGATGTGGTTAGTGGTGACGAGCGAGGCCACTCAGAAGGTAGGTTTTCCTCCTTTTGGATAGTTAGTACTTCTAACACAAAATTCCCCATTCTTCCATTCTTTAATGTAGGTGGCCCATCTATTTCATTCCTTGTATAAACTTTGTTCTTAGGCTATCACTCTGATACCTCCTTCCTCTTTCTGGATCTTGTAGTAGGTGGGTATTTTTGTACCTCACCAAAGGGTTCCACAATAGCAACACTAGTAGTTTCACTACTCATTTTATCTTCAAGCCCGCCATATGTGAGCTCAACACCTTATTCCTTTAATTGAGCAATCTGATCGTCAAGTCATTGGTTTGTTCTATTATCCACATGATGAGTGAGAATATCCAGGCCAATGACCTCTTCTTTAACAAATCTATCACTGATAAAGGAACATTCATCAAGGTACCATATATTTCATCTATCATGTTGTCATCATCGACAACTTGGTCTGGTACTTGAAACAAATTGATTGACTTTATGAATGCAAGGGTCATTCTCATATAATGGCACATTCGTACCTCTTTTTCATCTTTGGAATTCACTCAAAAGTATTCAATGTGAGGTTGATGGCCATAATGTCTCCTAACCCATTTCTTCAACTTTCCCTTGGGGTCTACTCTTCCTTTGTCTATATGAAGGTCAAGATTATACTCATCAAACTCATTCTCTAAGTACTATGCACATTGGGAGGTGAGGCAAGTATGCATACCTTTTCCAAGAGTGAGAGGATATGGGATCCCAACCCTATGTTTGTTGCTTGACAAGGTGTGGGAAGTATAAATTTGTTGAGTTACCTCTAACATGATAATATTATCATTAGGGTGGCGGGGTAACTTGTAAGGTCTTCTCGAGAATCCCTTAGCTCTGGTGTAGGTGAACTTATGCAATTGGATGAAAAAATATCCAAAACCCGTCACAAATTCCCTTGCACTGTGCATTTACCATTCTTTCAAAATCTCCACCCAAGAGTCTGATTATATGCCCAATGAAGGCATCACTTCCTCTTTTGTACTCCCTCTTAATTTTTTTGTATTGCATTTGAGGGTAGCAGTCATATACTTTCAATTGTCCTTTCTTGGTTCCCAATTCTCTAGCACTGAACAATCCTTTATATGGGAGCTTGGGTGCCAGGAGGTAGACCAAATAGGAAGTCATGAAAATGTGAGAGATCTTCTTTACCTTTGTTAACTATTGATGCATGTTGTAACTAATCATTTTTTCCCAACGGATTTAGGTCTTTCCCTCAAGGATCTCCTCTATGAAATATAACATCCAGTTCTCAAAGAATGTAGCCATGGGAAAACCCATCACTCTGCTCAAGAGTGTGACTAGATCATGGTACTCCTCAAATAAGTTGCTCCTATATAGTGTTTTGGGAAGTTTAGCAGTACTTTCCCTCTTATCCTTCAACCAATTCTAGTTAATTGTTCATTTTCACTAGATAGGATCTATTTGCCACACATCTTGGGAAAATTCTTTCTCTACTTCTTCCATCTTGTCGAAGACTAGAATGCCAAAAGTCATGTTGATTGACTTGGATGAAAAATCTTCCAATACTCTTTTGTCATGGTCAATTATCTTTCTATTGAAGTGGTAGCACTCCTGGTAGTCCATTACCAACTCTAGGGCTATAAGTGTGAAGGGAAGCCAATGACATTGGCTAGGCCACTCTTCCTGATTTTCAATATCCTATCTGTTTTGGGGTTCTACATGACCCTCTCTTTGAATTCATCTATACTGACATGCCCGAAGTCAGTATCTGAGATCATTTCCTAGTTGGAGGTGAGCTTTGATATGTGTTCCACTCTATGAAACTCATATTTCATTTGTTATTTATATTCTTTCCCCCTGGGTGTGCAAGTAAGATTCTTTCTGTTGTCAGTTTTCTATGTAGGCTTCTTGGAAGGCCCCACAATAGGTTCCATAAATACCACATACACAAGATGCAATACATATAAATGAAGAAAAATATCAATCAAATCCTACAAATCGAGCATTAGATCCATTCATATATCATCATAGGTTCACAAAATTCATCATTGTCCTACATTTAGGGTTTATTTAGACTATTTAGGAAAATACGGGCTTAGCAATGTAGGTTTCCCTAGTGGAAGTCATCAAGGTGAAGGTAGTTAAATAATTCTCAAGGGACCATGGAGTCCCACAGACGAAAGTCTACAATAAAAGTTCTGCATTGGTAAGTTGGGGATCAAATCCCTTGTGAGCTAGTTAGGAACATGTGGAGATAGGTCATGGGACACTTGGCATGATTAGACTTATACTCTGATGTTTTGTGGGTCTGGGGTGTGTAGGGGCTAGGAGGTAGAAAGACATCTAGGCTTAGTTGTTGAGTTAGCAGCTTTCAAGAGATAGAAACCCACTGAGGACTCAAATGCAATGGGTTTCACCTTAGGGTTTTAATGCCTTAGGAGATGCAGAGAAAAGATATTGGGCTATCATTGAATGCTTTCCATTAAAGAATGACCTTGGGTGGACAGTAGTTCGCAGGTGACAATCCGCATGGGTGGGCTTGTTGCAGCAAGCTTGTGAACTTGAGTTTTAGCATTGAACCTTGAAAGGGCAATGGAAAATCACTCTTATAGACTCTGTAGTGTGGAGAGATGCAAGAACTTGGATGCTAGGGAATGACAAAGGGGTAGAGGCTATCTGCATATAGATTCCCATAGAGAACAACCCACACCCACCTTTTGACTTAGCATTTTTTTATGTTTGGTAGAATCGAAGGACAAGGGAGATGTCGAGGTTTGTAATGCAAGTGGATGGGATGACCTTGCCACTAGGAAATTGTGCTAGGATGACGATGAGTCACATGTAGTAGTCTGGAAGATAAATCAAACTGGGTGAGTTTAAAGCACATGGTCGTAGCAGAAAGGTGGTACGCATAATGTGGAAAGTAGCTAGGATTAGGTTGTTAATCAACATCGATGGGGAGGTGGTCGTCTGCAAGCGAAAGTATGCATGGGAACTCCCACAGAATGTTAAGGACTTATTCATTTCTTTTATAATTTTGAATGTTAGCAAAAGGGGCACCAATAATGGTGTGATTGTGAGGGTACCGATTGAGTGACTATTTAGGGATTTTGAACATTGGGAGTAATATATTCATGTAGGATTGGTTATAGTGAAGCTTGTTAGGTGATCTAAAGGCAAGCTAGGTTTTGCTTTTAAAGATTTTAACATCGTTTTCAAAACCCTAACTATGAAAAACACCTCTTGAAATTTCAAACATGGGCCTACCTGAAAATAATGCAAGAAGCTGATGAACACCCTAGTTTCAATCCTCCAATAGCCTATGTGGTCACGAGCTCCTCGATTTACATTTCTCTCCTTGAAACTTTAAAAATCCAAATGAAAATGATACACGGGGTTGCCTATTTGTAGGCCAAAGTGCATTTATGGCACACATTAAATCTCAGTATGGTAGGTAGTCAGGTTGGTGGGATGTGGGAACCTGACTTGGTGTAGATGGCTAATGGCAGAGGATGATGCAAAATTCGTAGTGCAAGAGGGACCTTGGTTTTTTCTGCTAGCTAGTCTCTAAGTAGCGATGATAGCCTATGGATAGAAAACCACAAATACGGGTTCGCCAAGCTACATGGACATCGGGGAAATGTGCAAAGGGAAACCTACAAAGGGATTTCCACAGAGAAAAAATACTTAGCAAATTTTCCAGTGGTGATTTTGGCTAGAGGGAATTGGTGACTTTAAGGCACATGACCATCTTAAGCTTAGAAATAGGGGCACACCAAATGAGGCAAAAGAGAAAATGACTTGACGAAGTCAAAAAGGAAAGTGGGGGTCCCTGGTCTAAATAGTGTGTGTGTGCAATAGGCACAACAAATGGAGAATCCACTAAGAGAATGCTCCTGAGCATTCTAAGGGTGTCAATTCATCTAGAACCCAAAATCTCTGGTTTCATTGACTAGAAGCTAGCTTCCATAAGTGAACTAGAGACTTGAGAAGAATGGAATCCTTAGTTGAATACAATTACAAAAAAATCTCAGGAGTGTTTGTGCAATGTGTTCATTTCCTTCTTTCAGAGACCATAACAAACAATAGTCACTCAGTCGAGACAAGCTACATAAATTGTCTAACCCCAAAAGTAACTTGGACATTGTTCCACTCCAAGTCAACCATCCATAGCCCTGATGGAGTTCTTTCCACTGACCTGAAAAACATTGCTCTATTGCTAGTAGGGCATCCATAGCCCTGATAGAGTTGCTCTCACACCCACATAGTTGCTTATTTCAACATTTTTTTTCTCTTTTCTTTTGATATTTTCTTTTTGATATTATTTTCTTTGCTCAATTGCATAAGTACCAAAGCTCATAGTGGGCTTGGAAATCATAGTGGTCACTAGATTATACTTATGATTTTTCACTTGTTGAAGCCTCATGAAGGCCATGATATAGCTCACCAAAAATATTGAAGGTGTGTTTTCATTTGTAATCTAAGATAAGCATGAGGAGATTCAAATAAGGGTTTTTTCCTAGAACAAGTTGGAGTTCAAGTTAGGAAACCCACATCATAGGAGTGGTCAAAAGTTGATATTAACAGATGAAGATGTATCCAACGAACAAATGGGGATGGGTAGCAAAGCAAGCCCTCTAAAAAGCCAAGCACAACCATCACATTGAGATAGGGAGACACCCTCAACAAAGACAAAAGTAAGGAAATTGAGCAAAAGTGGGGCGAAAGCAAAGCAGTACAACAAAAGAACCTACTCTAACTATTTACACCTATACACAAAGAGTGAGCTTGAGCAACTCAAGAAAGGAAATAATTCTTGGGGTATTTATTGTTGATAGGCAATAGAACATCCTCTCCAATTAGCATTTTGAAGTGAAAAGCATTATCTCCTAGAATTTAAAAAATCTAAAAGGGGCCAAGGCAGAGCTTGTCGAATTTATCATGTCCCCTTTTCTTTTCATTGACCTTGTCCCAACAGAGAACTAAATCTACAATCCTAAGGGCATTTACTTTGTCTCAGTGATCAAACCATCTTTTGACTATACGCTATTGCTTGGAAAAATTCTCTATGACTTGGTCACAGGCTTCCTCTAAGTGTATCAACTTAGCTAGATTGTATTCTTGGTGTTCTCCTTCCTCATAATACATATTAAAAAAATGGAGCATGGGGATCTTTAGGTGAACTGGAAATACTAGGTCTAAGCCATAGACTAGGAAAAATGAGGAATTTCCCAAGGAAACATTTAGATCACATCATCAAAATTTTGTTTAAGGGTTCAACTAGGCCATTTTCTTGAGGGTAGTAGTTGGATAAGAATTTGAGCACAATTCCATAATCAAAGGCCTGACTAGTGAACTTAAGGGAGGAAAAGGAATGACCATTGTCACAAACCAAAGCAAATGGGAAACCAAAGGGATTTAAAATAAAAATTTCTAGAAAATTAGTGACTACTTCAGTTGTACATTGCTTACATGTTATTGTTTCAGTCCATGTAGTGCAATAATCAAAAGTAGTTAGAATGTACCTGTCACTTATAGAAGATGGTGGGAATACTAGAGTAATGAATTCAAGTCCCCACTAAGGAAAAGGCCTTGCCTCTATGATTGGCTACAATAGGATAGCAACATTCCTTTCCCAACTGGTAACAGTCTAGCAGATGTGACAAGATTTGATGTGGTGGTGTGCATTTTTAATAGCATTAGCCAGTAGTACCATGATCACAAAATATGATGAGTGATTGAAGGGCCAGATCTGTGGCCAGTGTCAAACTTGTCATGAAACTGTTTCAACACCTCAACTACTTCTTCCTTTCCCAGGCATTTGAGGTAGATTCCTTCATGATTTTTCTTGTATAATATGGATCCTTGCAACATGTACCTGTCGCTCTTCAACCTTGCAAACAAGGTAGACACTTGTTGTTTAGTAAATAATAGACTATGTCATTGTACCATTCTCTTGGAATAACATCCTCCAACTAGTATTGTTGTACTGCAAGCTTGGGTCTTGTCCCCATACTAGCTTCATGGGTTGAATCTCCATGTCATATTCTTGTAGAAAAGTGATCCATTTTTCTCTTCTTTCTCCTAACTCATTCTACATTAATAGGGTCTTGACTATTGGATTTGGGACAATTGCAAACACCTTGTTTTGGACAATATAGTGCCAAAAATTATTAACCCCTCTAACCAAAGAATATGTATACTTTTCAACATTGTGATATCATAAATTTTCATTTGTCAATGGAGCACTCACAAATGCAAAGGGGTTCTCATTTCCTTCATCATCTTTTTTGTGTTAACATGCCAACATAGGAGTGATCCGAAGTGAAAGAATAAATGTAGAATGGTTTCAGATAGTCTAGGATGACTGGTATTGGAGAATCTACAATTGCTTTCTTGATTTCTTCAAAATCTTGCTTGTCTTTTTATGTCCATTCCACTTTAGCATCTTGTTTGAGCATGACATTCAATGGTTTTGATGATTTTCACAAAGTCGGTGATGAATCTCTTGACGAAGTTGATTTTCCTAAAGAAAGACTTCATTTCCTTTTTACTTCCTAGAGGCTAAATTTATAAGATAGCTTGGATGTGTTCAGGGTCAAATGAGATCCATTTCTCTGAGATTATGTGTCCTAATACATTACCTTTAGTCACTCCAAAAATGCATTTCTATGAATTTAGTGAGATGTCAAACTCTTTACATTTTTGAAAGACCTTGCAGAAATTGAAGATGTGGTCCCCTCTTTTTTTTAGAGAATATGGTAAGATCATCCATGTATATGACATGATGCACATGCCAATGAAGTACTTAAATGAAATTTCCATGGCACACTAAAATTTAGCCATGACATTGATTATCCCAAATGGCATCCTTCTATATGTAAACATTCCCCACTTCATAGTGAATGTCATTTTGTGTCTATCTTCATACTACACCATCACCTAGTTAAATCTTGAGTAGCCATCCAAAAATGACATCATTTGGGATCCATTGACTACCTACAATACCTCATTAAGTGAAGGCACTAGGTAGTTGTCTTTTTCAGAGGATCTATTTAGATTATGGAAATCCATGCATAATTTGATCTCTCCATTCTTCTTTCTAACCAAGAAAAATTTTTCCACCCATGTGGAGTGCCTAACTGGGAAGATAATTCTGGCTGACAATAGCCTTCAAACCTATTTGAACATAATTGGCTCCAACAGTGCATTGACCAGGAATTGACGTTGTTGAAAAGGCCTTACATCTTGCTTGAGGGGAATAGTATGAGTGATAATTGAGGTATCACATGTTTTCAAGTCTTTGTATCCCCAAGCAATAAAATCATGATACATGCATAAGGAATCAATGATCCCCTTTCTTTCATATAGCATGCATACTTTTCCTACATGAACACTTTTTAGTTTCTTTAGTCGTGCCCATGTTGTGAGCATCACATTAATTATCTATTGAATCTTTCTTAGTCTTCTAATCTTGATCCCTTATCTAGCCAAATCAAATATTCTCTCTAGCTGAACCATACCTTGTGGTATTGTGTTGGTTTTTAAGTTAATTACTCTCTCTATATCAAGTTTAGCCTCCTCTAGTTCTACTTCATTGATGATTTGGGTTGTGAACACATCATAACCAATAATGAATCAAGGATGTGCTTGTCATTGTTGAACACTTGAAATTTTATAATGTTGTTGGGAACTGATGGGGTAGAGGTGAGCTCTATAGTGATTTTCCTTAAGCCAGTTAAGGATAGGGGTTGAAGGTTTCTAGCTACTTGGGATAATGCATCAACAATTTGATTCCTATTGCAACGGATTAACTGAATGTTGAATGCATCTAATCCTTCTATAAGATCCCATACCATGTGTCTATAGTTTGCTAACCATCTATCATGACAAGAGTAAAGTTTCCTAAATTATTTCACCACCAACTCAAAATAACCAAACAAATGCAACATTTTAACCTTTTTTCTTAATGCCATTAAAATCCCATGAATTAATGCTTCATATTATGCTGTACATTATTTGTACAATAAAACTAGAGTGTATGGGAAGCAAAATACATCTTATTCATAGGACTGATCAGCTCGAAGTCGGCTCTTGCTAGTTGCTTGGATTTGGATCCATTAAAGCACAACATTTAGAACTTAAAAGAGTCTTTGACTTTGGAGATTGTTAGGTAGACTTCCTTTGTTGGTTGTGCATCCACTTTTGCACCATTAAGTGGTTGCATGGATCTAGGATGGTCTTGATTTTGTTGTTCTCTTGCAACCTCTCTTGGGGTGACCTATCCTTTGATATGCTCGACTGTTGTTTGACATAGGAAACATTTGAATTCAGAATGGGCTAAGCTATGTACCCTGCACCAACTTGGTAGTAGTAGCTCTTGAGAATCCATCCTAGTTCCTAGATTGAGTTGATCCTGTGCACATTTCTGCATAAATTCTAGGAATCCATCCAGCAATCCGAGATTACAATCTTTGCAGGATTCTTCATCTTTGGATTCAACCAACACCTCTGTACTATCAAAGATGTGGGTTAAATTGGTGGGAGAACTACACAATACAAGAAGGACATCTTTGGCTACTTCTTCTTCTTAGAACTCTTCTTCACTTTGATAGGATATGGGACAATAATTCCCCAACCCTACTCTAAACAACACCTCATTTTTGTTGTTGTACTCTGTGATCATGAACTTCACTTGAGTCTCTTGATCAATGAAAATTTGATTACATATCCCCTTCCAAGGTAGCCATAAGTGGGAATAATCTAAAGCAGCATAACCATTTAGGACTCAGGTGAAGTCTCGTCCTAATATTATTCTATAGGTGTCTAGAATATTGGCATTCTATATTTCTATAACCTGCTAGACTCTTGGATCCACTGCAATATACATGGGTATTCTATTCAATTACCTAACTATTTTCACTTCTATCTTATCTAGATGAGTTACCTTTTGTCAGAAGGGGATGGGAGTTATTCCCAAAGCTTTGCATACTGCCAGTGGTATGACAATGGCGGAAGCTTGCAAATCCAACAAAAGTTATCTAGAATCTTACCAAGTATTTTGATTGTTGTTAAGAAAGGAGGGGTCTTTGGATTCCCTTGGAACAACCCAACTAATACATCAGCAAGTGAGCTATTTGAGCTTTTTCTTTGTCATTGGTTTTTTCCTTAGTTTGTGTTTGTTTTTTCTCTTTAGATGGTTTCCTTTTTACTTTTTGATTTGTAGGTTGATCAGGTTTCTTTCCTAAGATTTACCTAATTACGAGATCACTTTGGGAGGTATCAAATGAAACCACCTTGGTAGGCGATTCTTGGGCTGACTTGGATGAAGCAGTTCCATTGAGAATCCTAAAGAATGCATTTCTAATTTTTGGGATTTTGAGTAATTCAAAAGCTGATAGACTCAACTTAACCATCTTAAATTCTTTGACTATGTATTCCCCCATTTGTTCAACCTCCTCTTTGAAATAATTTCTTTGGGAGTCCTGAACTAATAAGTTGATCTTGATTTTGATTTGGCTATGTGTTCCTATTGAAGTACTAGGTAGGCACATGAGGATAGGTAGGATGTTTATTGGAATTAGGATCAAGTGAGGTATTAAAGTTTTTGGGAGGAGTGGAAGTCATGCAAGGGCCTCTGACTTGTCTATTCCTTAGGCTATAGGGAGTTTCCATTTGGTGGAACATATGGACTTCATCTTCATGAGGTTCTTTCTCATCTTTTGGACCATTATCTACTGAATCAAAGAGCTAAGATAAAGAATCATCATTACTTACCTCTTTCACTTATTTGCCCTTGGGCATAGCCTCCTTCTTGAGCAAGTTACTTTCACTTTTTGGGAAAGGAGCCTAGTTGACCATCAATGCTGAGGAATCATTTAGCTCCGAAGGAACTAAGTCTCGACAACCTGAGCCATCAATTACATTCTCAACTCCTACTTTAAAATTTCTATTGTAGCTTGAAATTTTGGACAATCTAACTCAGAATGCATGTTTTCCTTATGGATCCAACACCATCTGGATAGGGCAGCCTTTGCTAGATAAACCCCACTTGTCAGCTTGTTCGGACCACTCGGTTGATCGAGAGGTGTGGGGACACCTATGTTGTTTGGCCTTTTATTCCATGTCCAACATTTCCTTTGAGAAGTCGTTCTCTCAAAGCCTTGGCCTGGGCCTCCTTCATAATTTTGTTTGGTAGGTATTCCTGAATCACAGTTGTCTCTATTGAGATTAGCTTTAATGCTCCTTTGTGAGGCTTGCAATTGGTTGTTTGGATTCCTCAAGTGTGTCATGTTTGTGAAAAGTGTCTTTACCATCTCAGTCAATTCATCAATTTGATGCTTCTCTGTACTATTATGCTATAAAATTGAGTTCTGAAGGAAGACTGACTTTGTCACAGGTTGGTTATGTTGTGCAGGTGGGAACTCAAAGCCTTGCAGGTATGTAGGAACTTGAGGTTGTTGAGTGTATGCCTGTTGTTGTTAAGACTGCAAGTAATGAGGCATGGAAGGTGCTTCACTCAGAGGCTGACCTAGATGTGACACTATTGGAAGCTCACAGACTTGATTTAGCATGGGTGTTTGATTGAACAAGGCATGGGTAAGCCCTTGGATTTGACTTGGATGGGTAGTTGGCCCTAATGAGGGCAATGAACCTGCAATATGCTACCCCAAGTTCTTGCTTGTTGTGAGTGCTTTTGCATATACATCCACTAACCTAGCAAGCGGCAAGCACATCCTTTTCACCAATGAAGATGTAGGATTATCCAAGGCTGTGTAATAGAATATCCTAGCTAAGGCATCGTCAAACACATAGGGCAGTTGTAACTTTATGTAAGATCTATGGAATTGATCATTAAAGGAGCTAATGGTCTCATTAACTTCCCTCCTAATAGACATGAACTATTGATATAACTCAGAGGGGCTGAAAAAAAGCTTGAACTTCTATAGGAATGTGTCCTTCATTTGATTCCAAGTGGTGATGGATCCAATTGATAGATGGATGTATTGATAATCGGCCTCCTCTCCCAATGAGTAGAGAAAGATCCTACAAGCCACATCTTCATGTTCTATCAGCATATCCTTCAAAGTTGTTTGAAAGATCTTGATGTGCTCTTGTGGTGTCCTTTGAAGATCATGGGTGGCTTCAGAATAGTGGTTTACAAATTATATGAGGAAGGAAATTTCATTTTTTTCCTTTTCCCCAAACTCAAGGTTCGGTCGAACCCAATGGTTCGACCGAACGTCATTATGGGTTCGACCGAACACCTATGTTCAGTCGAACCATTGGTTCGACCGAACCCACAAACCCTAAATAAAAAAAATCATATTTAAATGTTTGACCGAACCCCCTTAAATATGACAAAAAAAAACATTCTCATTTTGACTGTCATTTTCACTTTCTAAATTTATCAGTTGCTTTCCCTGCGTGTGGCGAACTGAGACCGTGACAGCAAGCGAACTGATTTCTTCTTTCCGACGAACACAACCTCAACTTGGTCTCTCCAAACTTCATCAACCTGACTTGCATAACGAGCACCAGGTATTTGAAATTAAAATTTTTTAGAGTTCAAAATGCATTTATATGTTAAATTTTGAAACCCTAGATGCAATTTTTTTCAAATTTGTTGAACTCAAATTGGATTTGCTTCCCCATTTTGCATACATTTTTATGTCCTATGTGTAAATGAAATATGGCTTCCCATTTCAGAAATCAAAGCTATGGATAGCCTGCTCCTAAATGGTAAGACCAAGTGAAACATATATAAGAACTTAATAGCATATGGAAACAAACAATATAAAGTTATGAAGTTCAAATAGAACCACAAATTGTATCATTTGTAACATTAAAAATGTCCATCTCTACACATTTTTGGTGGTAGGTAGGTATTGCAAATAAGATAGAGGATGTAAACTGATTAAGACTTGGATAGTATTTTAAAAGGAATTTGAGGTGTGGAAACACTTCCCATATTAACCTATCAAGAGATAAATATGCAAAATAGATTTAATTTTAGTTACAAGAAAAATGTATAAATTATAAATTTATAACATAATTATGTACATGGGAAAATCCTCTTGGAAGAAAAATCCCACAACCAAAAACATGAACCAATTATATTATTTGATAATAATATCATTTACAATAAAATATTCATGTGCATACCCTTATAGTAGTATCATCAACATGTGATTCATATGGAGTAATTTCTAGTAGCATGATGATACCTATAAAATCATTATGCCTTCTCCATCTCAAGCACCCATAAATAGGAAAAATTTAAACCATAAACGAAGTGTGGTTTACCAAATCCATGAGCCAAAATAATGACCTAAAAATGGCACCAAATTTGGCATAAATTCCAACACAATATTTCCTTGACTTGGTTTATATTATGTATTTAGCAAATGCTTTACATCTTGTCAAAAAAATTCAAATCCTCCTCATAACCGACACTCCATTTTTGACATATTCAAACCCATTATTTAAGATGATCTTGATGATTTTCATAATTCTAATCAATATTCTAGTGTAACCCCCCTTTTTAATTCTCTTATGTGTCATATAACATTTCATAAGTAATTCCCATCTTACAATTCCATACAATGCTCTTACAACTTCTTAAATATATAAAAAGGACAACCCTAGTTCAATTAGGATTATTTAATTATTATCACCTACATCCATTCATTACATGTTATTAGTTTTTAGTTGCACACATTATCAGGAAATATGCATTGTCTAAGCAATTGGGGTATATTGCATGTTTGAGAGTGTTTTCCTTTATCTTTTATCTAGTTAAATTAATATCCTTTAAAATATTGTTTTATGGAGTTTTCATCTTAACTCTAATATGGCTATCAAATAAAATGATAATTGAATCATTTTTTGATATAATAGCTAATGACAACCATATAAAGAGCCACATTAAAGAAGATGAAAAATAATGATCAAGACTATGATTTAGATACATATGTTGCTAAACAAGATATTTTCCTAAATTGATAATTATGTATTGATGCACCTCTCCACCCTAAATATCCTCACTCATTGGCCAGTAATTTATATAATGTATTAGGTGGCTATCCTTAGGGAATTAATACTATTCATAATACTACCACTCTAATGGATTTTAATAATGTTGTACCCTCTATGCATCCATCTACCCTTCATCCTCTTATAATGATTCCTCCTATCATAATATAGTTACCACTTCCATGAGATCCACCACCCATGTCCTACCGGCTTTCTCTCCACTAGTATTTTTCTTATCTCCCATCCTTTTATATATGTTCACACCATTGTTACTACTAGCACTATCATATACATATATGTTCTTCATACCATTCCTCCTTATCCTATGAAAATCTAACCTTATAGTGTAACTTCTCCTTCCATTACCATGTCATTACCTTTCTAGACCTTTCCCTCTTTATACATTCTCCTTTTTATACTACACTACTCCTACCACTAATATATCTATATACCTTGGATATACTATTGAAGAAATTTAACTGACTTTCAATATCGCAAAAATTAGACCCATATTTTTAAATGTAAAATGTGTATAATAAAGCACAATCCATGCTTCCTAATTCAACTTCACTAATATCTATCGAATTAACTTAGGTTCATTACAATAAGATAATCATATAGCCATAATTAGTTGTCAAGATAATGATAAAGTTTTCAATAGCCATATTTATCCTTCCACATGCCACCATTAGACATACACATAAGATTCATGAACATCCATACCTATGAGCATCCAAATACAAGAAATATAACTATATATATCATGTACATCATCAACATACACATAAAATATCACACCCATCATCAACACAACTAATAGTTCCCATATCATATTATCTATGTTCTCATACAAATGTGTCTTCAAATACATCAAAGCACTCATGAGTAAATCCACTCTATAGAGCATACACACAACTAAAAAGGTGCCCTTAAGATATTTGTCTCCTATATCTATCCTCTTAGCCTATCCTTCTCTATGGATATGTTCCACTCATATCTCCCATCCTAAGGTGATCCATGTCTCAATCCTTGTCAAGGTCACTCCTCCTCTCTACCTATATCCTTTCTCAATGAGCTAGATCTATCACTGCTACTCCCCAGAACACCTACATTTAAATATTAAAAAAATGTTTAATAAATCATACAACATTGATTAAAACTAACTAAACAATGAAAGAATTTAATATTATAACACCTTATGAAATATATTGAATGTCCCCACCTTGAAATTTATAGCCATCGATGTCAATCACTTATTCATACTATAGATTTTTTCTCCAAAACACCTACATTTATATAAAAGTGATTTTTTAAGAAAAATAATATTTAACCTACTTTTAACTCAACAATAATGGATGTATTTCTATCATAAGTTCTTCGTACTCATAACAGAATCATGGCCTAGGTAGAGTATAAAAAATGTTGTTCCCAACCTCATATGTAAATCTAGAGTTAGAGTGCCAAAATTGTTGAATTCCATCCTTTGTGCTATTAATTAGCTTCTTATCGACTCATGGAAGCCTACTGCTAAAAGCCCAAGTATGATTTTCAATAGAACTTTCTAATCATGATCTTATTGATAGTACTTTTGATAATGTTTTACGATTTAGGCTTAATTCAAGACAAGTTTACCTTAATAATTGAGCCTTTTTAATTTTTTAATTTCTTACTAATGATGTTATTACTCTATGAGCAACTCTTTTATCTTTTTCCTTACTATTATTTACAATAGAATTGAATGCATTAAAAAAACTTTAACAACAATATTATTTCAATCAAACTTTTTGTTTACATGAATCTTTGAAATTTATTTAGTAAAGGTCTCATTTTGTACATCTTTAGTAATTGTATAAAAATTTGGAATTTTTTGGTTAATGTCTTATTGGAAAACCATTCATTGAATTTTTTTGAAGCCCACAACCGAATGGTTTGTGATGACCTCTTGCCTTCAAGAATTTCTATTATGCTCATCAATTTCAAACCATTTTGGGGTTCTTTAATGTTTTTAAATTTTAACAAACTCATTACAAAAGGATGGTTTTTGAATTTCTTTTTTTCTTCACAAAGGTTCTCTCTTCTTATGTAATTTGGAGACACATTGAGTTTCATTGGGTCATGTGAGCTATCAATTTAATCATTATTATCAACAAGTCAATTATTGAGTGCAATTTCAATGTCATAGGGTTCATATCCACATTAGTCAAGAAATTGTTGATGTATTTCTTCTTCTTGTTCTTCTATGATGCTACTCTTATCAATAGGTGTTCCATCAAATTTTACAATATTTTCACATTCATGTTCAACATTTTTATTTTCAATATTATTGTCACTTTCATTTTTTAAACATTTCATTATATTGAACATTAAAATATCCAATTTAAATGTCATTTAAGGGTAAATAAGGACCTTCATCTTCTTTCAATATATATTTATAACAAGTATATATATTTAAGTTTAAATATATATTTTTAACATATATAATATTTATGGTTGGATTAGTGAGATATTTATAACAAGTATGCAATGAAGTCAAACTTTATTAGATTTTATTCTTAATAAATTAGTTTTAATGATTCAATTTATAGCTTTATGAAATCTATAAGTTTAAATAGTTTGATGGTATCTAAACTTTACACATATAAAAATATGATAAATGTCTAATTATTTTGCTTTCCAATCTATAATTTTTTGATGTTCTTGGCTATATAATTGAAGTTCATTTATGTTAACAACTATTAGATTAAATATTTTTATCCCCAATTATTTTCAAATAATTTTATACTAATCCTTGTATTCTTATTCTTTCTTTCATCGTTTCATTTAAAATTTGAACCATTTAAGAATGCTATGTTATAGATTATAGTTGTCTTCCAATTCTTTTTAAATCATTAATGGTATGAAAATATTATTGATGAGTAGATGAATTATTACAAGTTCTATTTTAGATTTGTATTCCCTTTATCTAGATATATTATTTATCAAAGTCTCATTGCTCTTTTAGGTGTACTATATATATATATATAATGCAGATCATGTTCCACCTGTGCCAAATTCTTTGTTTGCAAATACTAGTAATGAGATTAAAAAATTGAGAGATTCATTAGCACAGGGTGCAAACCTGGGGATATATAGTGAAGCATGCATGTTAATATTGCATAGTCTAGAAAAACTAAAAGATGAACTTGAGAGGACTAGTGCATATTCCCCAAATAGAGTGACTGCTATTCTTTCCCACATGTGGGAAGAAGTACATGGTGACGTTCCCCTTAAACAAATACATGATAGTGTCACCAAAGAAATGATAAAAGCCACTTGTTTTCCTTTTTATCAAAATGTGTGTAAGGTTAGGGGATACCAGGTCACTAGATGTGTCGATCATGCTATGGCCTCATTGATCTACCCATGATTTCTTGTAGCACATGGTCTAAACCCAAACAATGACCAGATTCCATTGAATTTTGTTCAGCCATTGTATGCTGAGCTC
This sequence comes from Sequoia sempervirens, assembly GCA_007258455.2. Taxonomy (NCBI): domain Eukaryota; kingdom Viridiplantae; phylum Streptophyta; class Pinopsida; order Cupressales; family Cupressaceae; genus Sequoia; species Sequoia sempervirens. Next base: position 833,865,407 of record VDFB02281492.1, read on the forward strand.
CATTTGGGCCTCAAAGTTAACTACCTGGACATTCCACTATATGCTAGTCAGGGGTGTAGTAGGATTGCTGATAGGCCCACCTATCGTCGAGCAGATAGACCACTCCCAGTGTTTAGGGTATTGGTTGGTGACAGGTTCTTGCTCTCACCCTAGCTCTAGCCCCCATAGCAGATGAGGTTGTCATTGCTTCCCAAAAGGAAGCAATTGACACTATAGGTGACATTGCGGCTGCCACCCCTAAGATATCTGATGATCATGTAGGTCAGTATTTGATGTCCAGACATTCTTGATCCACACCATTTTTAGCACAGTGGACCACCATGGATCCTTTTATAGTGGATGGCATCCCTACTCCTACACAGCTTGATGCACTTACAGGAGATATGTAACGCATGACTCTGCATTGTTTGGCTGAGGACGTGTTGGAGGCATATGCCCACATTGCATCAGACAATGGGATGGGTATAGAGCATGTTAGAGAGCATTTGAGATGCAAAGGTCATTTAGTTTTAGGGTCCCATGACTCTTAGTCGAGCATTAGTGCACATCAGGATCCACCTACAGTTCATATGGCAGCTGCACAGACTATGGGTTTTACTGATATGTTGATTGGTTTTGGTTCATCATCACCGATGCCATCTCACCTTCATAGTCCTCTACATTCATCATTTATTCCATGACATGGGATAGATCAGATGGATGTAGATGTTGATTCATCACTTGATCGTTTGGTGGATATGGTGGAGGTGACTATTTCAGAGGACTTAGGTCATCTGATATCAGACGATGTGCATGTATGTGTGCATGTGCATGTTTCAATCCTTTTTTCATTATTATTTTTAATTTATTTTTAACTAGATATTCATGTAAGTTGATATATATGTGTATATATATTGTTACAGGTGTACATACCTCATATCACTCCTAGCCTTGGTCTAGATCATGTGCATGATCGATGTGACTCTGTGGATGAATATGCTATCAATGGACATGTGAGTTTTACATTTTTATATAATCACACGTGTATATGTACATGCAATATATTTATGTATGCATAGATCTAGATTGATATTTAAAAATACAAGTTCATTTAAAAATAACTTTCATAAAATTTATTTAATATAAATTATATGTATTTAACACATCTTGTACACAATTGTATTTGTAGGGCTAAGCACATCCATCAGGGTAGGACCGTTCTCATTTAGATGGCCATTAGTCTAGGTGTAGACATTTATATTAGGCCATGCACTCTATATTATGATGTTGACCACATTTATTTGATTATATGATGATCTTTAATAGTATTTGATATTTGATGATCTCTAACTTACATTTTCTTATATGATATACATACATTTTCTTATTTGTTTATCTTTAGTATTCTACATTTGATGATCTTTAATTTACATTTTGCTTTTATGATATGTACATATATTTTCTTATATGATATATACATACATTTTCCTCTTTGCTTATAATATGTGTTATGTTTATATGTATTGAATCCCTTTACATGTATGTGCATGTGTTTGCTTATGGTTTAAACATGTTTACACATAATATATGTATGCATTTGGTTTAAATATTCAATATACATACATGTTTTCTTATTTTACGATCTCTTACAACTTACATTTCCTTATATTCAATATACATTTGATCTCTAGTAGAATTTTAGGGAGATCAATGCCACTTTATAATTAAGTTCATTCATGTTGATCACAATAAATGTTTTTAAAAAAATGACTTAAGCAACATGAACCATTGAGTTGAGAACAAGATATAATCTTTTTGACAAGTAACTTGAAATTAATTCAAATATAATTTTAAGAAAATTCAATTCAAATTATATCGAGCTATTATACGTTTTTGGCAAGTAACTTGAAATTCAATTCAAATATAATTAAGAATATTTAATTCAAATTATACCTCTATTATACATTTTCGACAACTAACTTGAAATTCAATTCAAATATAATTAAGAAAATTCAATTCAAATTATACCTCTAATATACATTTTTGACACTTTAACAAAATTGTAAAATTACTAGATATGTTGTGCATACCTATGAATTAAATATGTTCAACAAACTCCACAATGAAATAACTTGTTTGTTTACTACTCGATTCATTTAAACTAGGATCTAGTTATTCCATGTACACTTGAATAATTTTGATTCACTTGGAGTGCAGATTTTGGAGAAGAAGTTTTTGCACATTTATCAAGGAGGAAAATATTGGAGCTCGACAACTTTTCATTTTTATCAATCAAGGAAAAATTTGGAGGATAATTTAACTAAGTTGGTAGAGGACTTGTTTAGAGTCATCTTTAATTTGAAGAAGAAAATGAGACAACAAAGAAAAAGAAAAAATGTGTCTCAATGAAAATTGTCAAAAGAAGAAGAACAAAAGAGGTGTGACCAAAAATTGGAAAATTATCATAGAAAGAAACAAGGTACATTCTTGTTTCTTCTCTCTCTCACTCTCAAGTGTGTTTTTAGGACTTTTACTTTGAAGGTTTCTAACCATCATTGCACTTGAATGACTATAAATACTTTTAAATGTCCTCAAGTCATCTTGGTCATGCAAGTTGTAATGTTTATATGATCCTTGAATCCAATTCCTTAAGCCAATTCTTTTTGTTTCAATATTTGTGTTTTGTGTCTTTGGTCTTTTATTTTCATCACTTTAATGTTCTCAAATTATTTTTATGTTTTATGCTCTAGGGATTCCTTAAGCTGGAGTCGAGCCAAATCTAGATATTGGATCAAACGAATCCATTGAATAACACATGGACCTTGAAGTTAGGGAGGAGACCCAAGTTAAAACAATGCTTGTTGGAGAGGGGTCAAGATCACTTCCTTCTACTTGTATGGATGAGCATACAAAACTAGCACAAACTTCTCTCACTTATAGCTCATCATGTTTTATCAGTTTTTTTGCTTGCATACATAAACTTCACTTATATTTAACATCATCTCTCACTTTTGTTTGCAAAATATTTTGTGACACATGTGTAGGAAGGGCTCAACAAGCAGGAAGTTTTCATGCTCAAGTCGAGCCAAATCTAGACATTGGATCAAATGAATCCGCTCAAGAATGCATGGTCCTTGAAGATAGGGAGGAGGCACAAGTTCAAACAATGCATGTTGGAGAGGGGTTGGGATCACTTCCTCCTACTGGTATGGATGAGCATATAAAACTAGCTAAGAAGGTGGGGAAACAAATTTCTCATAGAAATTTAGATCATTTACTTGAAATGGATATGGAGAAATTGAAATATTATGCCAACTAGCCTTATAATAAGAGAAAGAGGTCAATGACTAAATCTGTAAATGGAATGATCAATCATCTTGATACACTTGAAAAAACCCAATTGTTATCACGTTTACTTCTTCGTGATGAGCTCAAAGAGTCATTACAATTGTTGGGTGTTCATTCAACATCAAATAAGAAGAAACACATGGGATTACAAAAAGATATTGTTCAAAATGTTAAAAAGGGTTTAGATTCCATTGGGAAAGGATCTCGATCAGTGGATAAGGCCACTACAAGAAGGGTGATGTTGACATCTATTGTACATCAAGATATAGCAAGAAAAAAAAAAATGTCTACACTTTCAACTAAAACTGGTTATAGTAGAACCACATTGATAAAATACGAGAAAAAGATAAATTTTTTAGATGATTGTTTAGAAGGAAATTGGGAAATTATGTGTAGAGCTCCCCATTCTGACAGGATTAAAGATGTTAGGAACTTGGTCTCAGGTTTTTGGCATGATCAGAATCATCCATCATCAAATACTAGAGATGTTATGAGACACAAGATTGGACCTAGTATCTATGAAAATCATATCAAACATTGGCTAAAAATAACACAATTTGAGATGTATATGAACTTTTTTAATGCATATCCTTATATAAAGATTGGGCAAACAATGTTTCAAAGGTTAAAGCCATATTATGCGAAGATAAACAAGTTTTTTGAAACTTTTTGTTGTCATTATCATATTGAATTTGATCTCTACTATCAGGTGTTTCAAAAGATGAGAGAAGAAAGATGTGGGTTTCAAAATGCACCTCCTAAATAGGAAAGTTTGTTCATAAAGTCTATATTATGTGATCATGAAAATGGACCTCAAATAAACTACATAAAAAGGAATTTAGAGACATGTGGAAATTTGGCTAAATTTCCTTCAAGAATTGAGGATACTGACCTAACAAAGACAATAAATTGCAAGAGGTAAGTACTATTTTTAGAGAGTTTATTTATTTCAATTTCTCATAGATCAAGTTATTTGGATTCTCTTTGATGTAATGTTTCATTGATCAAGTGTGGTTTATTAGTTATTCACATATTTTACTGACAAAGCTACAAGTATGTAAAGTTGCAAACAAATTTTGGGAAAGAATCCACAAGGTTGAACTATGTAGAAGAGGAGATTCCCATTGGAAAATTTATGGAAGATTTTCGAAAATTGATACGACCATACATAAATCATTCATTTTTTGCTCAGTGGCAAGCACAACAATTCCAAACATTGAGAGATACTTTCCCACATGGAACAATTCTATCAGTAGTTGACTTTGCAGAAAATTACTCATTTCTACATCAAAAGGAGATTCAATCAGAGTATTACTTTTCAAAGAAGATCACTATTATGGTTCATGCGTGTTATCGACATGCACAATCAGAATTGGATGGTGTTGAGGGTATAGATGAAGAACGAGCCGCTAAGAAATAATATCACTTTTATATTAGTGATGATAAAGAGCATGACACACTTTTTGTCCAACATTGCTATACAATATTTTTTGAGAATTTGAGAAGTAGGGGTGTAAAATTTGAAAATCATTTTGTATGGTTAGATGGATGTGCGACACAATTCAAATCTTCATGGCCATTCTATGCACTTTTTAGATATCATAAAATCTACAAAATACCACATGTTTGGAGTTTTTTTTAGAGTGGGCATGGAAAGGGTGAGCATGATGGAGCAGGAGCCTGCATCAAACGAGCTTTAAGAAAGCATGAAATGAGTTATCCAGAAGATCATATAGACAATGCACATGATGTTATTGAATGGTACAAGAAACACTTTGCATCAAATGTGGTCGACACATCTTCAAGAACAAACTGACACATTCCACATAGAGTGTTTTGGGAGATATCGGGTATGTATAAATTACATTAAATCAAAAATTTGAATTTATTTAAATTTAATATATATATATAAATATTTGTTCACATAAGTTTTTTTTTGTACATATATATAAGTTAGGTGTGGATAGAAGATCGATGCATGGATGCAAGAGGGTAGAAAAAACAAGATCTTTGCATTGTGTTAGGAGTTCAGATAGTCGCCATGGATTGATATTAGACACAAGGGATTACTCTTGTTTTTGCACTGAGTGCATTGAGGGAAACTCTAATTATGCATGCAACAATCAAGAGCTTGGATATGTTGGTAAATGGGATACAGTGCCACTAGTTGTTTTAGAAACATATGATGAAAATGAGGAAGAAAGATTTGAAGACATTCCTTTGATTTCAATTGATTCTGACCATATTTCAGGACTGGTTAGAAAAAGGTACACGTGTAAGTTTTCAATAATTTAAATATTATATATATCTAGTTAATGATCTTTAGAGACATTTCTATTTTTTTAGAATTTTTTTGTGTAAATTTGGTGTACAGGAGATGTTTTTGCAGTCATAGTAGAGCCTGGAAACATCGAAGGTGTTAGCTATTATTTATTGCATTGCATAGAAGGGAGGAATAAGATAACAGAACTTGAAACAAGTGATGGAATGCCATTTCCCATAGGTGAGTTTGAATTAAAAATTTTATATACATTGTATTCACATGTGCACATTACAAATGTTATAAACATTAAATATATATTGTACAAACTTTGAGCACGAAAATGTTGCACATGTACATATGTCTTACTTGAGGTTCATGTTTACCATGCAGGCTCTGTTGTAGTGCAAGGGACATATCTAAAACAAGTCAAAGTTGTTCAGCATGGGATTCACTTTGTTGACTATCAACTTGATAACAAGGTATATCAATATAGTCACTTAATAATTGCTACCACTCTACATCTTCATGCACTTCCACATGCACATGGACGAAGAAAATGGAGACTAGATAGTGATGATCATCAAAAAAATGTACATGTTATTGAAGAGCGGGCTGAACCAGAATCTTTAACTTAGATTATATCCATGGTTTTCAAGTTCACTTGTAACCCTATACATGTTCAAATGAGAACTTATAGTAACTTGTACATAGATGTAAATAATTTTGTGTAAATTACAATTATATGTACATATTTGTTGCATGGAAAATTTTTAAGTTTAAGAATATTTTATAGCATCATCTCTCACTTATTTTGGTTGCATGTAAACCCATATATATGCTTTCAATCCTTATTTGAAACGTAGTGAAGTTTTTAAAAATAATTTTTCCTAAATTACAATTATATGTACATATATGTTCCATGGAAAATTCTTAAGTTCAAGAATCTTTGATAGCATCATCTATCACTTTTTTTGGCTGCATGTAAACCCACATATATGCTTTCAATCCTTATTTGAAATGTAGTGAAGTTTTCTAAAATCATTTTTCCTAAATTACAATTATATACAACTTATATTTGTTTCATGGAATTCTTAAGTTCAAGAATCTTATATACACTTATATACAACTTATATAATTTGTTCCATCGAATTGTTCCATGGGAAATTATGTGGAATTTTTAAAATTAAGTATTATCTAATTATAAAATAATAAATAACCCGACCCGAACCTTTAACCCGACCCGAACCTTTACCTCGACTTTTCGATCTTCGACTCGATGTATCAGTTCTCCCTTCCCGCACGACGATCCTGATCTCTCGCATCTTTGAACCCGAACCTTTAAGACCTCGCACTTCCTGACTTCGCCCCTCGACTCTTCTGTCTTTCCTCCGAACCTTTATCGAACCTCGAACCTGACTTGATCTTTTCTCGCCGACTTCCCTTTCGATCTTGTCTTCTGATTGACTTTCGACGGATCCTGACCCTGATCGATCTCTTTGTCGACCTTCGGATTTAATGATTTCTGGATTTTTCGATCTCGGATTTCCGGAATTTAACCTGAATCCCGGACGAAGCGATTTTTCGACTTTGCCCGACTTCTTTCGACGGAATCCCGGACTTCGATTTTGACGTGATTTCCGATTTCGATGATTTTTCTGACGATTTTCTTCTTGATTTTGATCCTGGATCCTGATGCCGATTTTTGATCTTCTGATGATTTGAATCCTGACTTTGATTTTGACGTTTTGATTTTGCCTGATTTTGATTTTTGATCCTGACTGACCTTTGATTCGTGGATTCGATTTCGATTTTGCTCTGATTTCGATTTTGGATCCTGAATCTGAATTTAATCCTGGAGCCTCGGATTTCGGATGGATTTTTTCGATGATTTTCGCCGATTTTTCTTTAACCGAATCCCGGATTATGTTTTTCCCGATTTCGATCTTTACCGGATTTCTTTGTTTTTGATTTTTTGACCCCGGAATCCTGATTTCGGGATTTGACGTTCTCTCGAGATTTGATCTCTTTTCCGAGATCGGATCCCGGTTTTCGGATGTTCTGATGTTGATTTTGATTTGATCCTGGATCCTGGAAGCGTCGGATTGATTTTTCTCGAGTTTGATTTTGATCCTGATCCGGATGTCGATTTTAAAAGCGAACGGATTTGATTTTGATCTGGATCCTGAACTGATCCTGGAGATTCTGACGGAGTCGCTCGATTTTTCTGAGACTTCTTTGATTTTGATTTTGGATCCTGATAGGGGACTGATTTTGATTTTGATTTTTCCGCTGATTTTGTTGATTCTTCTTTTTGTTTTTGATTTTGACCTCTGACCTGATTTTTGATTTTTCGATTTCGATTTTTGTTTTTCCGACTTTTCGACGAATCCTGGACCTGATTTGATTTTCGATTTTTTTGATGATTTTGGATTTGGATCTCGACCGAATCCTGATTCGAGTGATTTGCCTGATGCGTTTTGATTTGAACTGGATCCTGATGCGCCTGATTTGAGATTTTGATTTGATCCTGGATTGATCCTGGATTTGCCGATTTTGATTTGAAATGCGTTTGATTTTTGCAGATTGATCGATTAACTTGATCCTGGATGGATGCCTGCTTGATTTTGATGGATCCTGATTTTGATGCCTGATTTTTGATCTGAGTCGGATTTTGATTTGACTTGGATCCTGGATCCCCCCCTTTTCTCTCTCAGGTCTCTCCATCCTACACACTCTCCCTCTCTCCCCTCTACCCTTAACCCTTAAACCCTAAACCCTTATACCCCCTACCTTTTATCTCTCTCCCACTCCACCCTCTCTCTCTCTCTCAAGTATCTCTCTCCTACCCCCACTCTCCCTTTCTCTCCAACTCCCTCCATATCTCTCTCAAGTAATAATTTAAAACGAATATCATTTATATTTATATTAATATTAAAAATTAATTTTTAATAGATGTGGTTCGACCGAACCCCTTTCAAATCTATTTTTTTATTGTATGTTAAATGGGTTCGGTCAAACCCCCATTCAACCGAACATTATTTTTTTGTTTGACCGAACAGTTGTTTGACCGAACCCACTTATTTGCACCCACATCCTCTCAGGGATGAAAATTGCTCAGAATTTTACACTTTGAAGCTTGATTTGAGAATGAAAATGGAGATCTCAAAAACCCAACTGGTATCAGGTTTCCCTCAAAACAAGCTATCCAACGAATATAATTTTAATATGTTTTGATTATATTATCTATTTGTATTTTAAGTTTTATTAAATATAGGTTTTTCACCGAAAACAAAACTCTTTATTCTGCACATGTGGAAAAATAGAAGATTATAAAAAAAAAATTTAAAAATATGATTGCACAAGATATTGGAGTCCTTGATCCAACAAAAAAAATAAAAATGAATTTTGATACATACAATAAAAGTTATGCATTATATAGTCGCATTATGTCTGAATTGTAATTTATTTTCCTTTGAAACTTGATTAAAGAAAAAATATTCAATAAAAAACTATCTAACCAAGTGGAAGCACTAGATATCGGAGTTACAAATCTGAATTCAAAAAAATTAAAATTTTATCTTTCAAGGAAAAATATTTATGAGTTATACGGTGTGCATCACTTTTTAAAAATGATGTTTTTTGAAAAAAACCAATTTTCATGGGAGATGGAAAAAGAAGTGCATCTAATTCCAAAAATTTTGAATTTTTTTTTTTTTAGAAGCTATAGAAAAAATGTGACAAGACTCTAGTTTGCATCATCTTCAAATTCCTCATGGTTTAACCGCTATAGGTGCTCAAATGTGAAGATTTAGTTATAAAAAAAAAGTCGCTGTCCAATTTGGCCAAAAATTGTAAACCACTATTGTGAGATCACGAACATGAGTGAAAATTAGTACAATAGCCTTCTGAATTCTTTGGAATGTCATGATAATAATTGAAAGACAATGGGAATGGATTGTTACCTATCCAAGCCATTGTGGGGGGCAGAGGCTATGCTTGCTGTGCTACAATAACTTGAGGTTGTGATGAAGCAGTAGTTGGAGGAGTGCCTTGGTGAAATTATGTAGGGACTGGGATAGAACATTGGTTGTAGGAGGTGAAGAGTGGAAAGGTGGTATGGAGTGAATGGGTGAAAGGAAGTGTTGTTTGAAGTGAGGGGGAGGAAGAGGATGGAGGAGATGGATCTTGATTGGATGGGGTTGAAGCTGACGATTCTCCCTTTTTAGCTCTCTTAGCCTTGGAGGGAGGTTTGAACTCTTGAAATCCTCCCTTGTTTGATGTGGATCTAAGCACTCTATGAGACCTAAGGGGAGGAGGAACCAATTCAATCCAGCTTAGCCTAGCTTCCCTCACTCTAGTGCTAGTTCTATTGATGGGTATTTTTAGCACTTCTCAACACAGATAATTCACAAGTGCAAGGCCTCTCTTGAAAGGTAATTCCTACAACTAAGTTCTAGAAATCACCTAAAGGTCTCTTGGGTGTCAGGTCATGACGAAGCTTGGAATAATTTAGTTGGTTGTTGTGATTTTTTGGTAATCACAAAGGGCCTTTATGGTTGGCTAAGCATGGAGGGAATTGGGACTGCAAAAGGAGTTTTGTAAGGTTTTAAAATGTGGCACAACTGCTACAAGTTCAGAACAACAGTCTAAAACTCCTCTTTACTCATCAAATTTGGCTTTGGGATGATGCTGGAACTTTTTTTTAATTTTAGTTTCAAAGAAAATTCAAAAGGGAAAAGGAAGAAGAAGTTTCCTAAACCTGTAACTAATGTTGAATAGTAACAATGGAGGATGCTAAAGTCGACAACCTTCCCAAACCTTAGTTCCACTTAACCAAGGACAACCTATAGTCTCATGAAACAAGTGCAATCTTCTAAGGTCTGTAGATTTTCAACCATCCATTCACCTTTAAAGCATGAACAATAGATGAACTTAAGAGCAATAATAAAACAATTCTCAGACTAACTTTACATAGTTATTTATCATCAATAAGCAGCAAAAAGTATAAGCAAGGAAGATCAACACCATAGCATTCTTCACCATTAAAGTGCAACATAGACTAAAACCTAAGCAACTTAAAACTATAAAAACAAATCTAAAATATAATTATGGGAGAATAAATCATGAACACATGAGAAGAAAACACAAGAATCCATCAAACAATGATATTCTCATTAATTTTCTATAGCATGCCTTTACACAACAACTCAACTCTCTCTTTGAAAATGAGAGGAGACCCCTATTGATAGTTTTCCAAAAGAAAAATGAATGGAAAAGATTGGCTTTCATTGTATGGCTCAGATTCATTTTACATTAGGGTTTCACCTACCCCCCAATATATGACAATATAAAATACATTTTTGGCTTTTCTCTTTTTTGTCATGTAGTGACCCTGGCATTGTAGTAGTGTTGTCTTATAGTGGCTGCCATCCTTTATAGCTACTTTGGCAAATATTCATCATCTATGATTGGATATCCAACCTCCTTTTTAGAATTTGCATATTCTATGAACTTTCCAAACATAGCTATAAGCTTCTTCTCCTTAGAGAGCTTGGATTTGAGGACCTTGAAGGACCCCCTCTTGATTTTTTCTATAATTTCCTATCAATTCTTTGTATAAATCGAGGTGGCCTCAAACATATGCTCTATTTGCACAAGGGATCTCATAGAAAAATCCATAAATTCTAGTGATAGCATGCCACTAGATCCTTGCTCTATTTTCTTGTGGAACAAAGGATTCATCTTTTACAAATCTAATTCCAAGACATGCATCTCAAAATCTATCATCAATTTTAGGTACTCAGAACTATCTACCCGATGTTTAGAATCCCATTCATGGTCTACCTTTAGATCATGCAAGAACTCTTCGATAACTTCCTTCCTATAGTCTAGGTTCATAATCTAGGTATCTATCAGTGGAGTGATCTTCTTTTGGTACTTCTAGCTCCTTTTCCCAAATATCTCATGAAAGCTTGAGGATGCTCTCCAATTTAGGATAAGTGATCATGTATGATTTTGGGAACTCCTTACAAGTACCCATCAGGCTTTCTATGTTCTTTCATACACTCTGATAGCTATTGTACATCATGATGACATGATTGATCCCTTTATCACCTATGGATGCCACTTTGTTGAACCAAAAAATTGTGGACTTGGTCCAATTCTTCCTCTTCTCCATCTTATTGATATCCTCTTTAGAGATCAATGAGCCAGTGATTCTACTAGAGCTTCCTCTTCTATGGACATCCATTGTTGAATATAAGTGGTGAGATTCACTACTTGGTCCTTCAACTCTTCCTTCGTGCACAAATATTTTTTTCATTTCTTGCATAATAGTGGCTATCAACCCTTGAAATTCATCTATCTTTTTCTCATGGGTCGCTAGGCCCACATTGATCATTGATATGTTGTATTCAATGCTTGTATCTTTTTCTATCATAGGGGTGGCAATTTTTAATTTCTAGGATCCAAAGGCATCCACAGTGATGTGAGAGAGGACTTTTGGCTTCTTCTCTTATTTGGTTCACATTTGATCCCATGCCAAGATTTCCTCTAATATTTCCCTTGGGTCAACAACAATAGGAGCCTTCTTCTTTGCCAATTGATGCTCTATCCAATCAGGCATCTCAATTTGAACTTTGGGTGATTCATGATCACCTTCCTCTTTGTCCTACTTATCTTCCTTACCACTAGGGATCTTCCCCTCATCCTTTTCCTCTTCGTTTGAGCCTTTGATCTACATAGCCTTTTCTCTATCTAGCTCAGTAGGAGATATGTTCTCTTTAGTGATGCTTCACTATTGTTGGGAAGTCCCTTTATCTCCTTCATGCTTAGCCTCAACATTCTTCTTAGCCCCGACATCCTTTTCTTTCATGCTCTCTTCTTCTTTCTTTTTTGACTCTTTCTTTGGAAGAACTTCCTCTTCTAAATGCATTACTTCTCATCTCTGGCCCTCTTCTTGGCTAATTTTTGGAGGTCTCTCAAGGATCTCCACATCTATATCAGTACCTGCTTTCTCTTCCTTGGAATGATGCTCCTCACGGCTAGCCTCTTCACTTACATTTTTATGTTCCTAAAGAAATTCCTACTCCTAATCCAAGGTTTCAACCTCATAAGGCTCATCGATCTTTTCATTTCCTTCATCTTTAGAGCTTTGTTGCACTTCTTCATCGAAGACCACCTTATCAATATTTATGTTCATCCATCCTCTGGGTGCTCAAATTAGTCATCCTTATGGGAATCCTTGGGCTCATCAACAATGTCCTTTGTAGCCTCCCTTTGTTGTTGGACGTGTGTCACTTCTCCATCTCTTTTGAGATTTGCATTGTGGCTTCCATATTTGAGGGTTCCACATTAGCAACACTATATATCTCATTGCTCATTTCATCTTTGAGCTCCCCATATGTGAGCTCAACACATTTTTCCTTTAATTAAGTAATATTTTCCTCTAGCCATTTGTTTGTTTTGTTCTCCATAGGACGAGTGAGAATATCCAAGTTTGTAACCTCTTCTTCAGACTAGTCTATCACCAACAAAAGAGCATTCACCAAGGGACCATATATTTCATTTATCATGTTGTCATCATCAATAGCTTGGTCTAACACTTGAAATAAATTGATTGAATTTATGAACGTGAGGTTCATTCTTATATAATGGCACATTTTCACCTCTTTGTCATCTTTGTAATTCGCCCAAAAGTCCTTGACATGAGGTCGGTGAGCATACTCTCTCTTAACCAATCTCTTAAACTTTCCCTTGGGGTCTACTCTTCCTTTGTCTGTATGAAGGTCAAGATTATACTTATCTAACTCCTTCTCTAAGTATTCTACACATTGGGTGGTGGGGAAAGCATACATACCTTGTCCAAGAGTGAGAGGGTATGGGACTACATCCCTATGTTTGTTCCTCAAAAAGGTGTGGGAAGTCTGCATTTTTTGAGTTACCTCTAACATGATAATCCTGTCATTGGGGTAGCATGGTAACTTATAAGGTCTTCCCAAGAATCCCTCAACTCTAATGTAGGTGAACTTGGGGAACTAGATGAACAGATATCCAAAACCCATCATAGACGCCTTTGCACTATTTGTTACCCTTCTTTCAAAATATCCACCTAGGAGTCCGATTATATGCCAAATGAAGGAATCATTTACTCTTTTGTACTCCCTCTTGAAGTTCTTGTATTTCAATTGAGGGTAGTAGTCATATACTTTCAATTGTCCTTGCTTGGTTCCCAATTCTCCAACACTAAACAATCCTTTATATGGGAACTTTCTGGCCAAGAGGTAGACCAAATAGGAAGTCATGAAGAGGTGAGAGATCTTCTTTACCTCTATTAACTATTGATGCATGTTGTCACTAATCATTTTTTCCGAATGGAATTGGGTCTTTCCCTCGAGGATCTCTTCTATAAAATAGAATATCCAGTTCTCAACGAATGTAGCTATGGGAAAACCCATCACTTTGCTTAAGAACATGACTAGATCATGGTAATCATCAAAGAAGCCTCTCTTGTATAGCATTTGGGGAACTTTAGCAACACTTGTCTTATCCTTCAACTAATTCTAGTTAATTTTTTGTTTGCACTTGATAGGATCTATTTTGCCACACATTTTGGGAAAATTCTTTCTCTATTTCTTCCATCTTGTCAAAGACTAGATTTCCAAAGGTCTTGCTGATTGAATTGGCCGACAAATATTCCAATACTCTTTTTTCATGGTCATTATCTTTCTATTGGAGTGATAGCACTCCTGGCAGTCCATTACCAACTCTAGGGTTGTAAGTGTGGGAGGGAAGCCAACGGATTTGGCTAGGTCACTCTTCCTAATTTTGAAGGCCCTATCTATTTTTGGGTTCTGCATGACCCTCTCTCTGAATTCATCTATACTAATGTGCCCAAAGTTGGTATCTGAGATCGTTTCCTAGCTGGAGGTGAGCTTTGATGTGTTTTCCATTCTGTGAAACTCGTACTTCATTTTTTCTTTCTCGTCAATCTCCCCTAGGAGTGTGAGTAGGCTTCTTTCCCTTGTTAGTTTTCTATGTAGGCTTCTCGGAAGGCCCCATAACAAGTTCCATAAATCCTGCATACACAAGATGTAGTAAGCGCACTTACATACACATGTGGGTGGATATCAGTCAAATCCAAAAAATGGAGCATTAGATCCATTCATATATAATAAAAGGCTCATAAAATTCATCATTGTCGTACATTTAGGATTTATTTAGACCATTTAGGGAAATACAAGCTTAGGAATGACTTCTGAAATGCTACTGATGCTGGAAATTAGGCCTACAGGGACTCATTCGCTATTATGGGGAAATTAGTCCTCAATCTGGGAAACTGTTCTAGAGCCCATTTCAGACAAATTAGTATCCAAAGCCACAAAAAACCTTGTTCAGGCCTGCAAGTGGTACTCATTCACCATCCATGGTGAATCAATCCACTTTTGAATTTCTCAAAATCCAAAAGTGGAAACTGAAGTCTCTAGTCCGCACATTGGTTCCTGACAGGTGTTTTCCTTCAAAAGTCTTATTTTCGGACTTGAAAGTGACTTTTTATTGATATTTTGAATTGTTCAACAAGGAGATATCTTCAACATCTTTTTAACTTGTCCTTTGATGATTTACAAGTCTTCAAGATGCTTAAATCTACAAACACACAAGGAGACAAGGGGGAAATATTGATTGTTAGGGTATGGGGATTTGCCTTGTCAAACCCCTTTTTAGGTAATTAAACCAAAATGATGAAAGAATGTAATGAGGCATGCAACAATGGTTTTAATATCTTTCCATGATATTTGATCTTGAATTTCTGCAATAATAGATGAAGATTATTCCCTTGAATGTCTAAAAAGTGATCTTGAATGACTTGAAGTGATAAAACCTTAGCTTGCTTGACTTGAGGTGGAAGAAAAATGATGAAAAAGTAATGAAATGAGTTAAGAGATTATGAATTAGGGCTTATAAGGTTATATTTAGAGGCAATTTACCTTATTTACCCTTTAATTTTATCCCTATGGCTGACATGAAAGAATATTAAACTTAAATTCCATTTTTTCCTCTCAAAACTCAAAAATAGCCCAAATGGGACTAATTCGCCACCTTGGGAAAATCAGTCCCACCTGGCAAGCACTCATTTGATGGAAAATTAGTCCTAGAGGGGCCCATTTTCCAACTAGTTTGTTGGGGAATGAGGAATTCCAATTCTTATGTTGATTTCATAAAATATTTGATCAAATGATTCCTTGGGATACACAATATGGGGAAATAGGGGCCTATTAATGATTACGTTAAGGTCAATTAGGGCTTGGGACACAAAATTCAATGTGAAAGTGTGATTAAATACACTTTTTAACATGGAAATGAGGTCCAATTAGCCTAGAAAGGAACAACATCCAATGTGAATGTGTAGGACACATTACAACACTAGATTAAAGTTAATTTTAATTTACAAGCCTTCTAGATTGATGTGAAGATGCAATTAAATAAATTTTACATAGTTGAATTAAAGGAAGATGGGTTCATTAAGTCTAGAGAGGTGTGAAAGTCTTTTACAATAATTTACAACACCTTTACAATACATTGTTAGATATGTTTTATTTAGTTTGCAAGGGTTCAAGACCTAGTGTGGATGTGTAAAACACCTCACAACACTAAATCAGAGCCCCTTTAAGTCTAATTTATCATTAATTATTCCCAAATCAAGCAAGTTGCCTTTTTTCTATTGTACATCTTTATTTAATTTTGACATTTCCTTCTTGTATAAATAATTCTTTTCTTATTTTATGATTTTCTTCATTTGAAATTATTTGATTCTTCCAATCTCTTTACTTTGTGTTCTAAGTCATTAAAAAAAATTATTCTTTGTTCTAATTATTCATTCCTTTTCTTAATCTCATCAAACAACTTTAGTTTTCTTCTAGCTCTTCATTCTTTCTTTTAACTTTATCTAATTCAATATCAAGATCATAAAATTTTATCACTTGTCCATTGTTTTCAATTGAAATATTTTGTAAATCTTTTAACAATTTAGAATTTTGTTTCTTAACATCTAATAATTCCTCCTCCAAAACATATCTCTCTTTCTTTATCCTTTTACCAACTTTACCCATTGATTCAAACAATTTAAACTCACCTTGATTTTGCTACACTGATTTACTTCTGTTTGACAACTTTGCATGCCTCCTCTCTTCTTCAATTTCTCCTCATTGCAATGACAATGATCTTTCTTCACAATCTATAGTCTCTTTTCTTTGGGTACAATTTACTTCTAAGAATTCACTTTACTGCAATATTCCTTTTAATTATTGAATAATTTATGACCCAAGTACATCTTAATGAAAAGCATTTCAAACATAACATCGATTCCATTGACTATTTATTACAACTGATGCCACTACCTTCTCAAAAATTCTTTACCATTTTTCTTTATAGATCTAATGAATCACCATTCTGAAAGAACAATACAATCATAATTTACCTTCAACCTTCTGATATGTGGCCTCTTCCTTTACTCTTTGGTACTCCTTTCAATATGGAAATAAACAATAGCAATGATATGACCACAATTGCAATAATATGACCTTTCACTCCAACTATTGTGGTAGATGACTCCTTGTATTGAATTGATGGCCTCTTTTGATCCTCAATAGTTGTAACTTCATGCACTTGAACTTGATGGTGCTTAACACCTTCAATTCCTCCTTTGGCTGGGCACTTCTCATGTGCTACACTTTGACTAAGTAAATTTTTTTTCAAAATAAAAGATTAATTTCAAATATCTGACTCACCTTTTATTTAAAGTAGCAATCCTTGCATTTATAGTCTCCCTCGTCTCCATACACAACCTTATTGTAACAGAATCTCCTTTGGCAATGGATAGAAGTTAGGATAAAGAAATGCAATCATATTCTAATAGTGGCCTTCTTGTCTTACATCAGCTCCTCTTGCATGACTCGCATCTCTTCTAAACAATGGATTTTTCTTTTAAAACAAAAATTCTTTTGAAAATTGTAAAAAAAAAAAACAAAAAACAATACTCCAAAGGTCTCCAATAGTGATAATCCAGTAATCGCTCCATGAGAGGCTTGAAAAGATGACTTCCTTCTTAGATGTGGCTGCAAGAGCTATGCTCTATCTTGGGATGGCCCCTACAATTTGCAAGATCTTCACTACTTGCAAAAACACTATCCTGGATACCATTAAAGAAGACTTGCTTCACAAAGATTCACCATCAACAATGATACCATCTTGATAGAATGAAGGTAGAGTATAGACAATAAGACACATAAAACACAAAGAGATAAAACACTAGAGAACTCAACAAATCCTGAGTGTTGCTAAGACTTGTTCATTGTTTCCAATTTATAAGAAAATACATATTAAATTCTTCCTTCATTGTATCTTCTTGTTAGATATAGTATTTAATGAGGATAGTTGAAATTGAGCTTCTCGTGAATAATCTAGAAGGGAGGAAGGTTCTAGACTTTGACACTGGTCAAATTGGATGGCTATAGAATTTAGCTATGGATGATTCTTGATAGTGTGGTCAGCTATTCTATGCTGACAACCTTCACATAATTAATTTACTTCCAACAAGGTTAACCAAATAACAATATTCTAGAAGTTTTGAACTCAATAATAGGGATTTCATTAAAACAAGACCGAGTTGGTTGCAGATTCGAATGAATTTGAAAGTAGAAATATTTAATTTTGAAAAGCAACAAGATGATTTTGAACTCAATAAATAGTAACTAAATCAAAACAGGACAAATTTGGGTAGTAGTTTAGCATGAATTTGAAAATTGAAATAGAAATTTAGATCTCGAAAACAAAAAAAGGAACAAATAATTTCGAAGGAATTTTTTAGCCATGGGTATTAAATATGTTAGAAATATAATCTCACCCGCTTCATTAAATTCTCCATCTAATATCGTCCTCATTGTATCTACATTAGATTGCAATCTGTCCCAGCATTAAAGACAATTTATGAAGTTAGATTTTGAAAAGGATACACGAAGATTTGGAAAGATAGCACATTAACTCCTTTGTAGGCCTTCACATGTTTTTCAAGTGTTTAAAAATATATTATTTTATGTTTATGCTTAATAAGTCTCTCAAATGTGCTTTTAGGTTTTATTAATGTAGCAATGAAGTTGCATAATTCTCAAGAGTCTAGCTCTCAAGAGCTACAAGGAATTGAAAAGTTAGTAATGAAGTTGTTTATGAAAGAGTTGAAGCTTTGTAAAACTATTATTTCAATTTATATAAAATATCTAGGATTTTATTTATCAGTTTTAGTTCTCCTCCTATCTAAATGAATATAAAGTTTTTGTGTTTGCTATGTTATTTTTGCTCCCTTGTTTCCTTCATCTAGTATCACATCCAGGTTGGTGAATTTGTGTGAAGAATTTTTTGCCACAAGGATTTACAGACCATGGACAAAGGAGGTGTAAACTTGCTATAGAAAAAAAGAGACCCCACTGGAAGAGTGAAGGTGTAGGGAGTTGATCTATAGATGCAACCCTTGATTGGAAGGTGTGCAGAATACTAAAAAAGATAACTTCTAAAGAAAAGAAGTAAAGGAAAAATTGAGAGCCAATTGGTTTCTATGAGAAGTTTTTTGAAGAGCTCAAGTGTTGGAAAAGGAGGTTGTGCAAGATGTTAGTAGAAGTATAAGGAGCTAGTGGTTTGAAGAGCTCGTTGATAGAAGAGATCCTACTGAAATTGTTGATATCAAGTTGTAATTTTAAGTTGTTGCTAATAGCAGAAGAAGATGATGATAAAGTAAGGTTGATGTTTGGAGATTTTGGAGCTAGTTGTGTAAGGCTGATGTTGTCGTTGTATTAAAAAAACTAGGTTGATGAAAAAGGAGGCACCCATGAAATTGCAAAGGAGAGATCCACTAGTCAAGGGTTGTTGCCCGCGAAATATAGATCTAAAGCCATTGAATGAAGAAATAGGCCACAAAGCTAAGCCATTCGAAGAGGTCTGTCTAACCAGGCTAGAATAAGAGGCCACAAAAATTTGGAGGAAGAGTGTGCCATCAAGTAAAGTAGCTGTCAAGTTTCAATTACCATAAGGAAACACCAAAAGTGAAGGTGTTTGCAGTTTAAAAAGACATTGCAAATCCTTGCTGCCAATATCAAAATTTTTGAAGCTAGTCTTTGAGGAGAGACTAGTCAAGGAAAAATAGCCAAGTCATAGGAGACAAAGAGAATCACAGTCTTAAGGAGCCATCCAAAGATAGAGCATAGCTCTTGTAGTCACATCTAAGTAGGAAGTGGTCCTTGTTGCCAACCGCTATCAAAGGAGATTGAAGGTCAACAAGAAGCCACCTATAAGAAAGAAAGAAGTCATAGTGGCTAAAGGAAGAAATAAATGTTGGAGGAGATTTCAAAGTGGAGATCTAAATGAGTCACAACTCATAAGGCCACAACCAAAGTTAGAGAAATCTTTTGTATTGTAGAGCATAAGTTGTTGTTGAGGAAGAATGAAGATCTTCCACAACCAGTGAAAAAGAAGACACAAATCAAAGTGTTTGCAGCTGAGAGAGGGTTTGGCCTAGAATGCCACCACTTTCAAAGTAAAAGAAGATCAGATTGTTAGAAGCCACTCCACCAAATATTAAATGTTGTTGAGGAGAAGGATTTTTTGCTAGTGAAAGGAGATTAGTGATTGTTGTGAGAAAGTTTTCCAAATAAAGGAGAAGAAGTTGTCAATTTTTTTGAAGTCACCAAAGAAAGGGATTGAGGATTTTGTAATTGTAGATCTAAGCTACTCCCAGTGGCTTTGACAGTTGTGTTTTCACTAGACAAAGAGAAAGAGTCAAAGAAATCATTGTGATTGAAGCAGCCCCAAATCAGTTTTTGGTCAAAGATTATCATTGATTGACCATTCATGATTGGAATAGAAGTGATGAAGGAATAGAGATTGGTAAAAGTTTGATCATTTTATTTGTAACTTTTGAATTTCCCAAATGAGGAGGAGATCGAGCAAATAAGAAAGGTCAATGAGATCTGAAGATTATTATTTTTCAAGATAAACCTATCATTGCCAAGTTCTGAAGTTTCAAGAAGATTGGACTCACTAAAGTGAAATATAAAAGTTTTAGTAGAAGAAGCAAATGTACATGGGTGGCTATTGAAAATTGGCCAGTCCAAAACTATGAAAGGTGAAGATTAAAGACATTCGTATAAAAGAAGAGATCTACATAAATAAGAGGGATTGATTTAAGAGAAGAAAACACTCATGTTTGAAAGATATTGGAAGAAGACTAAGAATGTCATGGAGAGAAGAAAGAAGACTTCGTTGACATTGTAAGCACAACTATAGCTGTTGAAGGATTTAATCAGTCAAAAGAGATTGTGAAGAACACAAGGAAGAGTTGTAGAGCCAGTCATTGAAAAGGGTAAAACAGAGACTATAGAAGATTGAAGGCATGCGAAGTTGCCAAAAGATAAATCTCTATAATGAAATCAAGTAAGGTACAAGCTAAATTTTTTTATTACAGATGGGGAAAGTAGGCAAAAGATTTAAAAAGGAGAATGAGAATTTAGTAACTGCAAAAGATGTTTTTGAAGAAGAATTATTAAATGTTAACAAATGCAATTTAGAATTGATAACAAGTTTAAAAGAAAGAGTAGAAGAGAAATATGAAATCATATGTGAAAATGATGCTTTGAGTAAAGAATTGGTTGAAGTTAAAAGGAAAAATATAGAATTGGAAGAAAAATTAAAATGGTCTGAAAAAGAAAAAGAGGAAATACAAAACAAGTTGAAGTTTTTTGAAGGTTTCGAACAAAATCTGAAAAAATTAGAAGAAAACAGTTTTCAAAAGGATGAAATATTACAATTGCAGTGAGAAAATGATTGTTTGAAGGCAAAGCCATTTGTGTGTGATACAAATGATTTGTGTTTTGATCAATCAAATGATAAGTGTAGCTTTCCTGAAATCATTTGTGAGGAAGAATGTATTGATGAAGATGAACATGTTAATGAGTCTAAATTTGATTTTGCAAATGTTATTTTAATTTTGATGACAATGTTGGTATCAAAATTATGAGAAGAATGGGATATAAAGGAAAAGGATTAGGAAAAAATGAACAAGGAATGAGAAAGCCAATTATAAGGCCAAAGTATGAAGGTCTTGGATATGTCACAAGTTAGGGGAACGATGCTACAAGTTCAAGTAAATTCATCCAAGAAATGAAGAGCGTTGAGTGTACACATTGCCATAGGAAAGGACATACAAATGACAAGTGTTGGAATTTGCATCCTTGCATTATATATGGATTAAAGAATCATTGTCAGAAGATGTGTTTGAACAAAAATTAGAAGAATAGATGAATGAAATGATGCATAAGAATGGATTGTGGATGGGTCTATGGACCAAATTGGAAAAATATCACAAGTATGATCAAAAGATTGTTCAAGTATAAGAATTCATATGGCATCAAAGATAGCAAATAAGAGAGCTTTGATCATTGTGTTGTAACACATTATGTGAATAGTGAGTGTACTTCTACATTAAATTTTTGAATATTTAAAAATCAATGGTTTGCAGGATTGCCACAACAACTTGATGGAGCCAAAATAAAAGTCAAAAAATGGTTTGAAGTTATCAACAAAGAAAATGTTTGAGAAAAGATCTGAAGATCTTGGAGTTGATATAAAAAAAGATATTCTAGAAAGTCTCAAGACTTGGTTGCAACCACAAGATGAAGGAGAAGAATCTATAGTAGCAAAAGATATTGCATAGAGTGCAGAGCTCCAATACTCCAGAATATTTGTAGTAGAAACACAGAGTAGCACACAAAAAGTTGTGTAGTACCAGAAATCTAAATAGGTCCAGGCAAGATAGCACCATAACACAGAAGAGGTGTAAACAAGATAGCTCCAAAAATTTTGCTCTGGAAAGACATTCCTCTAGAAATTTTGCTTTGAAAATTTCAAATGGTGATGAAAAATAGAAAGGCTCAAGATTAAGACGGAATGTTCAGGGGAATAGAATAGAGATAGAAAATAGACAACAATCAGTTGAATAGATTTTGTACAGAAGCATACAAAAGTCATATTGTTGATGTTGTAGGATTAGTAAAAGAAGTCAAAAGGAAGGGATTACAACTATTAAAGGGGTCACAGTCGTAGGTATTAAAGCAACCACTACCCTATAGGAGGACACCATCTAAGGTAGAGTTTGAAAACCATAGTCAAAAGAACATGGAAAGGGTGGTAACTCTCAATTCATTTTTCATTCTAAAAAAGGGGGACAAAGTAACAAAGAGGAGTTCATAAATCCACGTGGGGTTTGATTCTTCTAACAGATAAATCCATTTGGAATTTAAACCATATGATCTTTAACGAATTTTAGTTTATATGAAAATGCATAACGTTTAAACTGGATGAACGTTTATATGGATTTAGTGTTTGTAACCACAACATACGTGCATGTTTTATCTTCCTCCAATGACTTTAACTTGTAGAGTTACTTTACGATTGCCAATTTTGTATGAGTTCATATGCTCTATATATTAGCAAATAATATATTTTCCTACTCCCCATAATTGTGTAGGGATTGATATTATTACAAATATTTATTTAATTTAAGTTTCAATATGAAAGTTTCTGGATTCAAGTGTGTATGTTTATTTAGGTTGATTTATCAAATCACACTTATGATTCATGATTTGGAAGAGGAGAATAATGAAATGTATCTTCTTTTGTGTACACTTGGTCATTGTCTCAAAGTAGTTTTTGAGAATAGTTTAATTTAATTATTGCAAATCTCAAATTTTTGATATCAGATTTTATTATAATCAAAATAAAGAAAGCAATTTGTCAATACATATAATAGTAATGTGTAGTATGATAACTTGATTTCTCAAATGTACATAGTATATTTAAAATTATAAAATGCTTACTTAAAACTATTTTTTTATTGTTGATAAAAAGAATTTACCCTTAATATTGAGCAATCAATACACTATAAAAGACATTAAAAAAAAAAACGTTCATTGTATTTAAAACAAAATAGATCTATAATTCTCAATAATTTAAAAAATGTAAAAAAGACTATTTTTTTCTATCTTAAATATTTATATTATTATTATTTTTCATTTATTAATTATATTGACTGCTCAATATTAATAAATACAAATATCTTTGTGATTTATATTTGAAAGTGACTTTTTGAATAAAAATAAATTGTAAAAAACTATAATTCATTTTTCATTCTTTAACTAAATAAAAACAATATCGTTGTGTTTCACAAATTGTGCTGCCATAGGCGCCTGATTCTATGTACATTGTACATGCACAAGCCTGCACAGTAATAATCCCCGCTCTACAAACTCTAATTAGTCCTCTGTGCCTTCTTATAGTAATGCATTGCCCATCTGTGTGCCTTACTCCCACCTCCATACATTCTTATACTAATCTCAAATGTTCTCTTCCCATTTCTCTCTGGCCTGCTACCATAGAAAATAATCAGCCTTTTGGGCATGCTTACAACAACCCCAAGTGTGTTCTCCTCTCTCTACGCCTCGCTGCACCTCAAAATAACGATTGTGTGCATTGTTCCTCTGTTCCAAATTATGACGTATTCCTTAACCATCGTGGTACAGATGTGAAGGAAACTGTAGCAAGCCTCATCTTTCATAATCTTGAAAATACGGGATTGAAGGTCTTCCTTGACCAGAATTCAATCCAAGTTGGAAGCAACATACCTCAGTCGATAGGGGACGCGATTTACTCAGCATCTCTGCATGTTGTCATTATTTCTATTAATTATGCGGAGTCGAGTTGGTGCTTGAATGAGTTGAATCTCATCCTCAAAACTGGGACTCCCGTCATACCAGTGTTTTATGGAGTTAAGCCTTCGAAGCTTCGAATGAAAGATGAAGATGATTTGTATGCTCGAGCGTTCCAAAAGCATGAGCATTCTGGGAAGTTTGAGCATCACACAGTCGAGGAATGGAGGAAGGCACTTCATGAGGTTTCATATACTAAGGGTTACATTTTTAAAGGGTAAAATTATTTTTTTCTTGTTTGTTTCAGTTCTTGGAAATTAGTTTTTCTAATTTTATTTAGAATTGAATACTGATAGCTTATCAACTCTAATAGCAAATACCATGTAATCAGTTTCTTGCGATGCCTCAAACGTGAGGAGAGTAATTTAGTAGTTTCTTAGTTTGCTTTGGATTTTAAAACATTATTTCTGTTACTGCATGCTCTTACGTTAGGAGATTAATTGTTCAATTTAAATTTAAGTTTTTAATACTACCGTGTTTCATATTTTAGCATCATAACCATCGCTTTGCTTATAATTAGTATTGTATATATAAAATTGAATATGAGCGAGGCAATTTTGAAGGACATTTATTGCATGTATTGTAGAGACCAAGGAGAGTTGCTGGAGCAAATTGCAACGTGTTGGAAAAATTAATCTTGAGCAGTCTACGGCTAGTTGCATTAAATGCAAGGTTAGAGAAAATCAAATATGGATCCGCCTCCCCTGCCATGTTAGAAATACTTGCTGATCAGTAATTGCTCTCTGGCAGCAAATTTAATTGTGGTAGTTGAGTTCAAATTTGAGCGGCATTTTTGTGTATTGGCTGAAAAGCCAAAAGTAGCTTTGAATGTACATTTCTGTGCAGTAAGCAAGAGACAAACAGAAGTTTTCTGCGTGAGAACAGAAGGGAATGTTCAGCAGAACATAGAAGAAGAAGGAATGTTCAAGAATATCTAAACAGTGACGTTCAGGAGTATCTGCCGCAGTAGAAGTCAGTAAGCCTTGTGCCCGTGTGCCGGAAGCTATCCCACATGGAGCAGCAGTGTAGAAGCGTCAGTGCGCTGGAAAACGCACAACTTCTGTAGTATACGTGTACAGAGCATTTGCTCTGAATATTTTCATAAGTAAACAGTTTTTGTATGTAATCTTTTTCTGAGTAAATAGAATATTGCAAATATTTATGTCTCCTTGTGTGTCTGTCTCCTTCCGTTGATACACTTCCGCTGTAATGTGTTTCATTTTTTTGCCCACAAGAGGAGTTTTTTTTCATCACAACGAATGTCGCACAGCTTATTGAGAGAAGGAATTCTCAAGCAAATCAGGAAAACAAAGGAAATTGTCGCTACGGTCATACAATTTGATTCTAAGAAATCACTCAATTTCCTAGAGCGGATATCAGACAATGTTCATATAAAAATATGATGAAATTGTAGTTATAGTAATGTAAACGGCATAGAAGTTTCCGTAATTTTTTTTCAGGCCCTAAGGAAAAAACTTGAGATGAA
Source organism: Sequoia sempervirens (assembly GCA_007258455.2). Lineage (NCBI taxonomy): Eukaryota > Viridiplantae > Streptophyta > Pinopsida > Cupressales > Cupressaceae > Sequoia > Sequoia sempervirens. Next base: position 833,891,289 of record VDFB02281492.1, read on the forward strand.
AATAAATATGTGCTTTTTTATAATTGATTTTAAATTCAGATCCATATTTGGTATTTTTTCTTCACATAACGCTCTAACTTCATATTAAAGAAAATAAAAAATTGCATAACATAAATAAATAAGTTGTTCGAAATTAATCACAACCATCTCATTAAACTCCTCCATAGACCCCTTCATTCTCAGCATCGTCAGCTTGTCTTCTCCCTCCACTCACGCATGCAAGATTTCTTTTCACCAGCTCAGATCCATTTCATTCTTCCTTCTCATCTGCTACATTAGGACAATTTTGATTATGAATTACTTGTTGAAATCTACGTCCTCAGATTTTCCTACGTTGGAAAAGGCCATGGTATTATTTGTAACTGACTGTTTTGGATTTTAGTTAGTTTTGCTCAGCCATATACTTAGGTTTTAGGTCGCCTTTTGTTATGAATGAAAAGTATCTAAAAAGAGTAGTAGAAGAAGAAGAAGAAGACTGTTGCTTCAATAGTTTGAAGCAACCAGTGAAATAAGAGACTCTTCTATGTGATTTTCTGAGTGTATGAAAAGAGTAGCGATTTTCTTTTATGATCTATGAATTCAATGGATTTTATATATGTTTAAAATATTTGAAATATAAATTCATTTGCAGCTTATGTTCTCTTTTATCTCTGTTACTTCTCTGTTCTATTTTATATCTCTCTATCCTTTGCCTTCTTTATTTTCCCTAGTTGAAACTGATCATCTCAATCTCCATATCAGCAATGAAATCTCAGCAGTACAGACAAATTTAGAATTTAGAATTTGGGAAAGATTTGATAAGATTTCATATTTACTCCTCACAGGTTTCCCACTCTTTGTGGGTAGCATGAAATATATTATTTTATATGTTGTCTTTTGTCCTTTGTCCTTTGTAGATACTTCGCTTTCTATATCCTGGTTGAGTTAGTTTTAGTATATACTCTCAAATGAATCTAGCTCTGTAAAGTTGTAAGGAGTTGTAAGAAGTAGTTTAACAAAAAAAAATTGTAACGGTGAAAGAGCCGAAGCTCTGTCAGTATGTAAAAATTCATTTGACCAATATAAAAGTTCATGTTTATTTCTATTTGTTTCTTTGTTTTTCTCCTCCATCTTCCATCCTTCATAGTTAAAGAGGAAAACAAAAGAGATTAGACTAACAATTTCATTGTAAGTTAGAGTGTGACCAAATATCATTGTCAACCTCCTTTTATGAGACCACATCTTTGTTTCCTCATAAACCAACAATGGGTACTCGGCATTTGTCAATCCTTCTCAAACCAACAATGGGTACCAAATATTATATTTTTTTATCAATTTGAATATGCATACTTGTTGTCCTATATTCAACAGTTTCATGATAACACTGAAACAATCTCAAAGTGTGAGATCCTATAGATGAGATAAAAACCTTTGAAGAAGGTTGGCTTCCTTTAAATGTTCGATCTGATCTACAAGATTTCACTTTTTGAGATTATTCTCATGTTTCACTGAAATGTTGAACTAACTTCAAGAAGTCCGTAAATTTCGATTGACAATAATATTTTGGCATGCCTGATCTACTTGTAGAATGTCTCTTCGAGGCTTTCGTATGTTGATAATAGCACTGAATATTAGTTCAAAGATGAGTTATCCCACCAAGTGTGCCCATAAACTATTGTCAATATGAAATTGCATGCCAACTAGTGATGCACCTAGAGTAATGGTGTTTCTTCCTACTCATTTCATCACAAAATATCAATTAATCTACCAAGAAAACTCACAAGTTCTTTGTTACACCAATTTCTAAGGGTTGTGTATGAAGGTGAGGGTTTGATGAGCATTGGGAGGGAGTGATAAAATCCACAATTAACACATCCAAATAAAGTTAACATAACGTTAGAATGGGAAATCATAAGAATTCATTCAAATGTGAAGTTAAAAAGAAGTTTCACACAACACATCATAAGTTAAAAGAGGTGAAATAGTCATTTTAAAAAAGTGGAGTTGCAAAGTTGCAAATGTTCTCAAAAAAAGGAAAAAGAAAAAGGAAGAAACCCTTAATTTTACGAATTTTCTCTTTCTAATTTTCTTTAAAAGATAATCATGAAGGGCTTTCATATGTAATTGATTTGTTGACGGGATTCCTTTGGAGACTTTTGTTTCTAAGATTGTTTGTGGTTCTGTGGGCTTACTGCCTGTTGCTTTGTAATTCTTCTTTGATTCAATAAATATTTACCCCCTTCTTTTTAAAAAAAAAAAAAACTATTGATAGTCAGTTACTGTTACTCAACTGCCTCCCTATTCAACCGCTTTGCTCTCAACTGCTTCGCATCTTCCAATAAATGCAGATGTAATGTCAAATATCAATCAATGAAAGTTTTATGCATTTTACAACATGTGGTATTAGAGCCCTTTTAGTTCTTGTGCCTGTGCGATCAGAATGAGGTGACTTGGTGTGTTGGATTGGCAGACCTCAAAATGAAGTGTTTGGCATATAGTTTTGTAAGATACCAGTTATGCTGGGTGTCGTGGGGATGAATTATTGAAGGCAGGTGTGGGTCTTCAGTAATTGGACGAGGAAGCACTTTCGTGGCTTAGTTTGGGGTGTGATGGACATTTGTTTTTAGTCTCTGAAATCTGATATGAAACTAGGAAAATGAGAGAGACATCTCAATAAAGGAAGTCTGAGCCAATTGAAAGATTCCAAATATTTCTTGAATCGAATGGAATCTCTGTTGTTTTCATGAATGCAGTTCAAGACAAGACCATCACAATTCACATTTGAAGATGATTGGGCATATGGTGCTACCGATCCCTGGCCAGAGAGTGATTACGAGTATTTGCTACTGCTTGTAGTCTCAAATACTCTCATCTTTGCAATTCTAAATTTTTTGTATGTGCTGCCAGTGTACAAAGTATTTGTTCTCATTTACTCAACAAAACAAGGAATGGCTGTATCATTGATAAAATGTATGTTATAATAAGTTTATAATCTGAATATATATATGTGCCTACGAAATACATTGTAATAAGTTTAAAATAATGATGAATGGTTTAAAGATGATGTAGGAATAAAGTGGCATAATAACAATTTTTCACCCATCGGGATATATCTCTAGGGAGATTGTAGTGGATAAATTGGGTAAGTATTCTGGTTTAAATTTTCATATTTGGAAAATCAAAATTCAAATGTAATTAATGAGTATCAATTTATGGGGAATAGTGAGTGGAAAGGAAAAAAACACCTATAGACGTGTAGCATAGATTTTTGGCACCCACTTGCTTTCTAGCTCTCTTAGGGTTTTTCACTTAGAAGGAGAAAAATGGGCCAAAAATGCTCATGTTACATTCAAAGTCAATGCAATATGGATAGAATAAGGGTGCAATATGCCTAGATATAATGCTTGAAATGAATGAGATTGATTGACTAATAAGTAGAAACTAAAGAAAAACAACTTGTTTGAAAACACATTGTGTAATATAAAATCACCTAAAAACAAATGGAAAATTGCAACAAAAATGAATCAGAATGAAAGTGTGCACCTGAGATATGGATGAGGACTGGAAATGACTTTTGGAATGCTACTAATGTTGAAATTTAGGCTTGGAGGGACTCATTCACCATTCTGGGTGAATTAGTCCCAGTTTTGCCAAATTGTATCAGAACCCGTTTTTTGACAAAAGGGTACTAAAAAATGTAGAAAACTCAAAATTGACCCTGGAGTAGGACTCATTCGCCACTCATGGCGAATGAGTCCACTTTTAAATTTTTGAATTTTCAAAGGTGGATTCTGAAGCTTTCGATATCCACTTTGATGCCCTACAGGTGTCCACTTCTGAAACTTTGATTTACGAGTCTAAAAATGGATTTTAATTCATATTTGACTTGATGAATGAGAAGAAGACTTTAGCAACCTTGGAACTTGATCTTCAATGATTTTCAAGCTTCCAAAAGACCTAAATCTACAAACATACAACACAAGAGAGACAGATGTTGAATGTTAGGGCATGGGGATTTGCCTTGGTCAAACCCTTTTTAGGAAATTAAACCAAAATGATGAAAGAAAGGAATGAAACATGCAACAATGGAATGGATTACCTTTCCATGATGATTGATCTTGAAATTTTGAAACATAACATGTAGAATATGCCCTTGGATGTCTTAGGAAGCTAAATTGATGACTTGCAATGTAAATGCCCTTGCTTGCTTGACTTGAGATAGAAAATAGATGATGAATAAATGATGTGAATGTGTTAATTGATGAATAGATTGTAAAAATGAGTTTAGAGAGGTGCTTTTATAGGAAATTCATCTATTTTACTCGTTAATGCCTCATCACAGGCTAACATGAAGCAAAATTAAATTTAAAACATAATTTTTCTTACTCAAAATCTCAAAAATGGCTCAAATGGGACTCATTTGCCACTAATGGCAAATGGATCCCACCGATATGGGACTAATTCACCACTAATGATGAATGGGTCCCACAGGGGCCAGTTTTGCTAGCTGCAATGCTGAGATCTAAGAAAATTAGGCTTATATGATGACTATGTTGGTCATTTGATTAAATTATGCCTCAGAATGCATAATATGGGCTAATAGGGGCCTATTTGTGATTATATAAATGTTAAATAGGGCTTGGGACACATAAGAATATGAAAGTGCAATTAAATACACTTTACAACACTAAAATGATGTCCACATAGCCTAGGAAGGCACAAGAACCAATTAAAACACTAGTTTATGATTAAATTTAATTGAAGAACCTTCTAGATTTATGTAATAATGTTATTAAACATATTTTATAATGTTGAATTAGGGAGAAATAGGTTAATTAAGTCTAGAAAATCATGAAATTCCTTTACAAGACTTTGCAACACCTTACAAGACTTCGTTAAAAGCATGTTATTCAATTTATAAGGGTCCAAGACCTAATGTGGATGCATAAAATGTCGCACAACACTAGATTAAGGCCTCATTAAGTCCATTTTATCATGAATTAATACGTTGTCAAGGAAAGGGTACTTTTTTCTATAGCACATTTAGCCCCCACTTTAGTGAGAAGATGAACTTGCTTCAAACTCACACTAAAGTAGACATTCAAGAGAGTTCCATATGTAGATCAAGCCCACAAGATACAAAATCATACAAAGGTAAGAACGAGAAAGATGAAAATGAAAAGGTGTATCAAGCTTTGATCGTCTGTCCAACTAGTTGTGGATCAAATATAGATTATTTTTTCCAAAAAGAAGATGCATGCTCACTTTGGGGCCATAGAAATTTTTGGTTGTCCCTAGGGTGAGAAAGCCCAAAAGAAGTGGTTTAGTGAGAAAGTCATGCCAATGTGTCGGCTTCCCACCGTATAATGAGAAATTCATGGCAGTGTCTCGTCTTCCCATTATACAACCATACCAATGTTATGCTCCTGATAGCATTGATAAGGCACCACAAGGTAATGGTTTTTGCAAATTTTTTTGAATGTCATGTAAAAATTTAGTTGAAGGGGATTTTTCTTTGTTCGTGTAAGGTATTCTTCTTAGGGAACATTGTGCCTAATATCTCAAAGTGAGGAAAATTCAGGATGTCAGATCATTATCCATGGGATGCCCCATTCACATCAAGCCACTTCAGTTGATCATACACTCTTAGAAGGCATCAAGCTCAATGAAACCACCAAGGAGAAGACACGTCACAAGAAAAGTAAATCACACCATGAAATTTGCAAAAGGATGTTGCCTATGTATGCCACCCACTTTAAAGTGATTGTTGATACCATTATTGTGAGCAATTGCTTTAAAGTAGAAGGTATGAGAGCTTATTCAAAAAATCCCTATGCCAAGTCATATGTTTTCGATAAGATACATCATGAAAAGGGTAATATGTCACATACAAGTCAATCTTAAGACATGTCGTCCACATCCCAGGCTTGTTCTTACATGTTCATGAAAGGTTAACGATGGGTCAAAAGAGATGATGATAAGTGACATACAAGGTCAAGGCTATCAAACCCTTGGCCCCACTTAGTGCAAGACAAAGGTGAGCTTGGAATGGATGATGGTATGCTGCCCCTTGCGATGGATGTAAAACATGTAATGGCAAGTATGGTATGATCCTACAACTATTGCTTGGAAAGGAGCAGCAACTAATGTTTTTGAAAGAGGAAAAAATGGGTTTTATAGGGACTCGAAACCACAAAGTTTACAAACAAAAGAAAAGATCGTCAAAGACCCCAAGAACAAAGAAGCTGTAGAGAGGACAAAAAAATGACAAAGCCATAGCTACCGAAAAAAGCTAGCAAGGGCCATAGAAAAGACCTAAAAAGACCAGAAAAAATGCCAACAACAACTAAACTTGGGACTTTAAAATTTCTACTATCTTAGCTTCCATGTCATTCATCTCATGAACCCCCCTCTTTAAGATCTAGACCATATGCGTGGTAGGAGGTGCTTTCCTCTTAAGGTTGGCTCGGGTCCTCTTCGATATTCCTTGGTCCTCATTCTTTCTTTTATCCTTGTCCTCTTCCAGATCAACAACCAACGAACCCTGTTGCAAATTTTCCAACCTTTCAGACATTGCATTGATGATAATGGCATTGTGCCTTGCCATTCTATGTTTTTGTTCCACAATAGTTTTCATATTGTTTTTTTTATTTTAACAATTTTAGCTTCCAGAGTCTTATACTTGTCCTCAATGTCATCATCTCTTGCTCCAATATTGTTCTTTTTTCATTTTCCTTCTTCATTGCTCAGAGTAGACAACTTCTAATCCAGTTCCTCCAACTTTCTATTTAGAACCCTCTTTCTGAGATTAAGATCATTAATTTCTTGATAGGCCCATTTCATAACCTTGAAAATATCACCAATGCCACTTCTAGTAGAGGCAACGATATCTCCAGACTGATCCCAATCTAAAATGAGGTTAAAATCATCCGGGTTAGGGGAGCTGGGAAATATGGTACCATCATCTTTGAAAGAGGTAGGAGGGGTAGAGACAAAGTTTCTGCTAGCTTCAGGGTTCTTAGTTTTGTCCTCTAGAGAATCTGTAGAGTAGGAAACCAACTTATTGGTAGGGGAACCCTTGAGAGGGAGATTCTTTAAATCATGGTAAATCTTAGGGTTAGCTTCCATGAGCTGGGGTTTACAAAGCTGGGTTTTCTTACCAGATAGGATAGGGGATAGATGGGCTTCAACAATTCTCTCTGGGTTAGGCTTATAATGATTCTTTGAACCACCACTGTTCGTATCATAGTCCTCAAATGTTGTGGAGGCAATTGGTTTGGATAAAGTCGACAAGCTTTGAAAATGTTCATAGATTAACCTAATAAGACTAGGATGAAGAATAGGGTATCTACTGGGATTTTTCTTGTGGTCCTCAAGGCTATTGCTCAATGAACAAAACAAGTAATGAGGTAGAGAAATCTGTACCTTATGGCGGAAGTGGTTAAGGAGAGCAAAATGATGACCATAAACTCTGGTGAATCTCCCATCCAAGGTAATAACTCCATTATGACTTAAAGCACCTTTCTCGAAAGCACCTTGATGGTGTCGATTTCAAAGTAGTTGTTGGAAACTTTGACTAGTTTCAATTTCTCCTTTCCTTTCTTAGGGAATTTGATTACCGCATCGTCTGAAAACCTTCTGTCATGATAAAACTTCATGCCCTTAGTGGACATTCCAGTCAGCTCTCCTATGATTTGCTCATCTAGTCTCACCTTTCTCCCAAAGAGGATAATTTATTCATTATTCTAGTTCTTCTCAAAGTAGTTAGTAGCCATAGGATTAGGTCCATGAAGTTTTTCCAGGAATGGAACCAGACCTTAGCATTCCTTGTGTGCATTTCGTAGCTATTTTCCTTGATTCTTTTCCTCTCCACCCCATTTTTGTATGCACCTCACTACAATCTCTACCAGTGCCAAAAACCTGTTGTAAATTTATGCAACCATTCCAATGAACCCACAAAGTGTGCCGCTTTTTCTTACCAGCTAAGTTATTTGACACAACCACATCAAATCTCTTAATTTTGATGTACTTAGCCCTTTTCCCTATCATCACTAAATATATTTTCCTCTTTCCAATGCATAACATCATAATCTAAAAAGGCCCTGACTTCAACTCCCAAGTCCCTAAAATTATGCCATGTGTTCAAACTTCCCATCTTAACCCCCTCATTCGCAAAGTAATCCACCACGCTGTTAGCTTCCCTATAGATGTGGGAGATTTTAATTTTATCAAAATTTTCTAAGATATATTTTTCTTCTTCAATCCAATTGTTAATAGACCAGGAGGGAGGGGACCTACCTAGGAGGAAATTAATGATGTTTTTGGAGTCTCCTTCAAGCCATAAATATTTTATATTCAGATTATGTGCTAGATTTAAAACTTGGAAAACTCCTATTACCTCTACCACATGGTTGGTTTGATGACCTAGGGAAATGGCCATAACCGCCATAAAGTTACCATTTGAGTCCATTAGCACACCTCCACTTTTGGCCATCCCCGGATTGCCCTTCACAACACCATCAAAGTTGGCTTTAGTCTAGCCATTTGGAGGAAAGGTCTTAGCTGGCTTGGATGCCTTAGAAACATCCATTTTGATATTCCAATCCTTGGCTATCATTAGATCATAGGGAGTGCACACCACAACTTCAAGATTAAGATATTTTTGAGGAATAACATTAAAGTTTTCCTTTATAAGCCTAATTTTTTTTTCAAAAATATTAATCTTCAACATCTCCTTTTCCTTGAAAAGTTTGTTATTACATTCTTTCCACACTCCCCAAACAACAAAAGGGAAAATAAAAGCCCATAACCTTTGAATGAAAGGATTTTGAGATGGAGCTTTCCATTGTGAAAAGAAATCTTCAATGGAAAGGGGGAACACCCAAGAAATATTCCAGAGGGCTAAAATTTTTCCCCAGATTGTAGCAACAAATGGATAGTGGAGAAACAAATGGTTTTCTGACTTCACCTCACACTTGCAAAGGTAACATCTGTTGGGGATTTGTAATCTCCATTTGCAAAGATTATCCAACATTAGCACTTTATTTTGAAGCAAAATCTAGAAGAAAATGTTGACTTTAGGAGTCAAGTGTTTTATCCATGCTTTAGACTAGAAAGGAGGGGGGCTTGAGAAAGGGACATCAGAGATACAGCCGAAGAAATAGAGTAGTTACCCGAAGGGTTGTCCATCCAGACAAGATCATCCAACTGATTCTGTCCCAATCTGATAGCCGTTAAGGAAGATTGAAGCAGAGCCAACTCTTGACTAACCAGACACAAATCCACCCAATCTTCTTCACTCCAATAATCTTTAACATACTCTCCAAAAGTTTCTTTACAAAACTTAGCCCATCTATTGAATCTTTCAATTTTGATTAGGGGATCCTTAAAAAGTCATCTTTCCTCCTCGAACCTAGCTAGATTTCTGCTTCTAATGTGTCATCCAACCCGTGATTCCAAAATATTTCTACTAGCAATCATGTCATTCCAGCAAGCTGAACCATGGGGCAGAATAGGAGAATCCACCAAGGCTTTGAGGGACACACAATTGGTCATATATTTACTTCTTAAAATATATTTCCATTCTCCAATAGACAAGAAGGATCTCCATATTTGTTTAGCAAGAAGAGTCTCATTAATCATTCTGATTTTTCTAAGACCTAATCCCCCCAAGGTTTTCAGTCTGCAAAGCAAATCCCATTCTATAAGGAGCATCCTCTTTTTCTCCTCCACACTAGACCAAAGGAATATTTTTTGGATATTTTCAATGGCCTCCGCATATTTAGCAGGAATTTTGAAAAGACTTAAAGCATAAACCAAGATATTTCAAAGAGAAGCTTTGAGGAGTTAAATTTTTCCATCTTGGCTCAGAAGAGCTTCTTTCCATCCTGCCAACTTCTTACTGAACCTATCAACCAGCGAACACCAAAAGGAATTCGGAGGTTTAAGGCATAGAGGAAGTCCAAGATAAGTAGAGGGTAAGGATTCCACTCTACAACCAAGGATTCTTGCAATCTTGACTTGTCTATGCCAAGGGGTATGAAAGAAAAAAAGGGAGCTCTTTTTTCTATTGACCATCTACCCAGTACCTTCTCATACATGTCCAAAGTTTTTTTCAAAATCTTAGCCTTAGTCAACATTGATCTTCCCATCAGCATAGTGTCATCAACAAACTATTGGTGAGAACAAATCAAATTAGTAGAAGGACTAAGGCCAGCAAGAGACCTCTATTCAATCAAACTTTTAAGATTCCTTCCCAGGCTCCCAACCATGATTGTGAATAGAATAGGAGAGATAGGATCACCCTATCTTAGGCCTCTTGAATTATAATAAGTAAACTAATGTTAGTTTCTAGTTGGATATGAGATATGAGATAGGAGAATCAACTAATGTTATTTATGTGGATAAGTAAACAAATTTTTGGCTTGATTTTCTTTGATTGTATATATTTTGTTACATATGTGAGCAAGGTCATTGTATGTTGGTTGGTATGAAAAATTATGCTTGGGTGGTTAAAGGATGAGTTGGGGTTGGTGTTGATTTTGTTGCTTGTATGATGGTGGGTAAAGGATGAGTTGGGGTTGGTGTTGAGTTTGTTTCTTGTGTGATGGTGGGTAAAGAATTAGAGAATTCTTTGGATGTCCCACAGGGTATGTAGGAAATTCATTGATTGAAGGGGATCTAATGGACACTTGCACATGCATAACCTTAGCAGTGTTGGTTTGATGTATCCCTGAGGAAGACATATCATTTGCTTGCACTAGAATAGTCTCCCTAGGAGGAGAGTTGTTAGGAGAATGACAATTCAAATGTTATTGACATTCAAGGAAATTTTTTTGTTCTATGATGTTTTACCACATAAGATTCTCATGATTTTCATTGATTGGATTGTGTAACACCATAATATCATCTTCACTAATAGGAGAGATATTATGAGAGGGGAAAAGTTGATTATTTTCCATGATCTCATTCTATTGGTCCATAGTATCTACCCTAGTAGGAGAGCTTTGAACAAAGTGACAATCAAGAGGTGCATCACATGTCGAAGCTTCATCACAAATAGGGGAGTCATGAAGGGGATGACAACTAGGATTTTCATGTGTGTCAATGATTGGATTGTCTTATTTAAATAGAGCCTGCCAATTGTTAGGAACATTAGGAAGGAGAGAAATAATGTTATAAATCGTAATCATTGGGTTTCTTGATACCAACATATTCTCCTCACAATTGTGTTGGTCATGATCATTCATGAAAGTATTGTCACAAATAGGGGAAGTGTTGGGAAATGAATAGAGACTAGGTAAGGTTGTGGCAATGCATTCGTCTTGTGTTGTTATACTATCTTCCCAAGGGGAATGAGGAGAAGGACAAACAAGACCTTCATGATTCTCAACGATTGTACCTTCTTTCGTGAAGATACCTTCCTCACTAAAAGGAGAGGTATTGGGAGAAGTACAATTAGGATCATCATGTTTATCTACATTTGTATTCCCTTCTAACACATCATCCACACAAATAGGAGAGATAAGAGGGAGTCTAAGTTTAAGACAAGCACTAACATTTTCATTCTCTTGTGCTAGGAGACTATCATAACTAGGGAATGCATTGAATGAAGAAATTTAATGTTTGTTAACTAGATTTTTCTTTCCAAATTTGGAGAAGGTTGAAACTAACATCTTGAAATAACAATCTATGCTAACTCAAAATGTAATGTAAAATTCTAACATGAAATGCAATTTTCAGATGATAATTGACTCATTATGCTATGTAACAATATGAGAATGCAAATGTAAAATATAAACCATGCATGAAATGAGCTAATTAAAGATTTTTTTGATGAAATGGATGATATAGAAATGCAACCAACTGATACAAGTATGAAATGGCACCAAACAGAACCCTAAAAATAGGGCTTTTAGCTCTATAAAAGATAGTTTTAGGGGTCAGAATGGACTGATTCGCCCAGGCTAGCGAATGAGTCCTAGTATGGAATTTTTTAGAAAATTTTAGAAAATTTTGAGGTATTTTGACATGTTTTGATTACTATGATGCAATCCTAAATTAAAGATGCAATTTTAAAAAAAAATTAAATGAATTTAGATGCCAACAGTGCAACCTAAATGCACTTTTTATGAATACAAAATTTAACACCTAACATGCAAATGAATCATGAAAACCCTAATGCAAGATAGATATATGATGATGAAGGACTCCGAATAAAAAAATAGAAGTATTTGAAAAGAAGGTTCACCAAAATGTAGCATAGATTTTTGGCACCCACTTGCTTTTTAACTCTCCTAGGGTTTTTCACCAAGAAGGAGAAAGATGGGCCAAAAATGCTCATGCTATATTCATATTCAATGAAATATGGATAGAATAAGATTCAATATTCCTAGATATAATTCTTTAAATGAATGAGATTGATTGACTAATGAGTAGAAACCAAAGGAAAACAACTTGTTTGAAAACACATTATGCAATACAAAATCACCTAAAAACGAATGGAAAACTACAACATAATTGAATGAGATTGAAAGTGTGCACCTGAGATATGGATGAGGACAAGAATTTTTTTTTGGAATGTTGTTGAAGCTGAAATTTAAGCCTAAAGGGACTCATTCGCCATTCTGGGCGAATCAATCCTAGTTCTGCCAACTAGAACCCGTTTTCTAATAAAAGGGTACTAAAAAATGCAAAAAAATAAAAATTGACCCTGGAGTGGAACTCATTTTCCACTCATGAAAAATGAGTCCACTTTTGAATTTCTGTATTTTCAAAGGTGGATTTTGAAGCTTTCGATATGCACTTTGATACCCTACAAGTGTTTGCTTCTAAAGCTCTTATTTACAAGTTTGAAAATGGAGTTTTATTGATATTTTGACTTGAGAATGAGGAGAAGACTTTAGCAACCTTGCAACTTGATCTTCAATGATTTCTAATCTTCTAAGAGACCTAAATATGCAAACATACAAGACAAGAGAGAGAGATGTTGAATGTTAGGGCATGAGGTTTTTCCTTCAAGGTCAGACCCCTTTTAGGTAAGTAAACCAAAATGATGAAAGAAAGGAATGAAACATGCAACAATGGAATGGATTACCTTTCCATGATGATTGATCTTGAAATTCTGCAACCTAACATGTAGAATCTGCCCTTAGATGTCTTAGGAAGCTAAATTGATGACTTGCGGTATAAATGCTCTAGCTTGCTTGACTTGAGATAGACAATCAATGATGAATGAATTATGTGAATGTGTTAATGGATGAATAGATTGAAAAATTGAGTTTAGAGAGGTGCTTTTATAGGCAATTCATCTATTTTACCCATTAATAAATCATCACAGGTTGACATGAAGCAAAATTAAACTTAAAACCTAATTTTTCCCACTCAAAATCCTAAAAATGAGTGAAATGGGACTCATTCACCACTAATGGTGAATGGGTCCCACCTAGATGGGACTAATTCACCACTAATGATGAATGGGTCCCATAGGGGCCATTTTTGCTAGCTGGAATGCTGAGATCTAAGAAAATTAGGCTTATATGATGACTATGTTGGTCATTTGACCAAATTATGCCTCAAAATGCATAATATGGGCTAATAGGGGCCTATTAGTGATTATATAAATGTTAAATAGGGCTTGGGACACATAAATCAATATGAAAGTGTGATTAAATACACTTTACAACACTTAAATGAGGTCCAAATAGCCTGGGAAGGCACAATAACAAATTACAACACTCGTTTATCATTAAATTTAATTCAAAAACCTTCTAAATTGATGTAATAATGTTATTAAACATAGTTTATAATGTTTAATTAGGGAGAAATAGGTTAATTAAACTAGATAAGCATGAAATTCCTTTACAAGACTTTACAACACCTTTACAAGACGTCATTAAAAGCATGTTATTCAATTTATAAGGATCCAAGACCTAATTTGGATGCATAAAATGCCTCACAACACTAGATTAAGGCCTCATTAAGTCCATTTCATCATGAATTAATCCCATTTCAAGCAAAGGGTACTTTTTTCTATGGCACAAGAGGCAACTAAGTTATTGGAGTGGAACAATAGAGATGATAAATTCAAGGCCATTATCGATCTTGATCTTTCTTACTCTAAAATACATCATGTAGTTTTAGATAAATCATTAGTATAAATTTGTGATAATCTCAATAAACTATTTGGAGCAAAGGCATTCAATGTGAAATTTTCCCTAAAACTTCAATTGTTCAAGTTCAAAATGGAAAATGGAATCACAATGTTAAGTCATATAAGTCATTTGAGATCTCTCATTAGGAAATTAGCAAATGTTTAGGCTCTAGTAGATGATGAAGATGATAAAGCTATCTTGTTAAACAACTTTCCTTCAAAATATAGTAATTTTATTTTTACACTTATCCAAATAACCTCTCAAAGTGTAGAAGATATGTGATAGGGAGGTTGGATGAATCAATCATTGATTCATGCTCTAGGTCTTGCTTAGAAGACCTCTAAAGTGTTTCACTCCACCACTACAACCTATAGGACCTTTCCTTACTTGGGATCCCCTGGTCTTGCCTTGCCAACCTCAAATACCAATATAATTTTCTCCTACCAAGTCCAAACCTTGTGCAAACTTGCAACTCTAACCTTAGCCCTTAATCTACCCTAAAGGCTACAAACCTCCAATTTATTGAATTTAACTTTGCAGGGGTGTGGAGGTACTTCAAAAGACTTCAATCCATCCTACTATGGTTCTTGAAGGTCCATGTGACTCCTTTTCTTGGTCGCTTTCACCAAACCCTCAATTAGGCCTAAAAAGGCTACTAGCCCTAAGAGTCCCAATTAGGTCTCCTCCGAGAAATCAAGTTAGTTCTCCAAATATTTCCAAAGAACACCCAATATTTTCTTGGGATTCCTTATTCATATGCCCACCTCTCAAAGATTTATGGGTTCTTGGGTCTCAGTTGTCTGTACAAAGGCTCAACTTGAAAATGAGCAATACTTAGGGTTTTAAGCTCTTTCCTAACCTCTCTACAAACTACTAAGTTCTTTCCTCACCAGATGAATTGATGGAACTTCTTCCTACTTACCAGGTCTTGGAAAGGCTCATACCTGCCTTCTCCAAAAGGAATTTTGTCAAGAATTTGTCACCCCTACAAGTTAAGTGCTCTACACTAAAGTCTTCCTAGCCGGACACTTCCCTGGCTTGCCTAGGGCAAGACTTTTCCAATATCTCTTGTACTCTCAAAAACCCTAAATCCTACCATATATACATACATGGAGTATAGTCACTATTCCCAAAGGGTCATACAATTTGTACGGTGGGAAAGTGAACTAATACTCCATTTTCACAAAACTGTCTGGTTCAGACCAACAACAATATGAAAACCAAATTATTTACAAAGTAAGCTTAAAACTTCACAAAGGAGATATCTAATGCTACACTAAACTTGAAGAAACACTACTCTACATCCTACATAGATTTTAGTGTTGTGATCAATCCATCAAGCAACACTACAATGCAAAAATCAAAAAATTCTCACTAAAACATAGTTGTTTCTTCTTGAATTCAAAACTTCAACAATTTCAAATGATTCCAACCCTACTCCAATGTTGAGGAATTGCATAAATAGGGCCTCCAATTCATTTATCACTCCCTTGGGCTCTTATTGGCCATATGAAACTCTAATTGAGTATTATTTTCACATATTTTTCAAGAATTCCTAAACACCCAAGACTTTATTTTGAGTTAGATCCATAAGAGACCTATCCTATGATCAACATGATCTTCATCTGACCAAACCCCAACCAAAAAATTCCATTAAGGCTTACATTCGAAAATTAACAAGAAAAGATGAAAAGTTGGCATAAAACAAATTTCCAAAACATGACATTCTAGTCAAACTGTGATAACCTATGGGTGCTCTTGTACCAATATGGTTTCAGCTCTTTCAGTAGAAGCAAAGAGAACAAATGAAAAATATTCAATTGATGTTTCTTAATAGGAGAAGGAATTATATTCTTGAATCCATAATAAAAGATCAAGTACAAGGAGTGAGGAAATTAAATATTTTTATTGTAAGAAAAAAGGCCATTTAGCTTTGTCTTGTAAAATTCAAGCTAGAGATGTTCTGATAGGAAATCTTAAAGATAAAACCAATGAAGGAAAATTTTCTTGCATTAAAGATGATAATTCTTCTGATGATAAAATTATTTTTAATAACTTTGTCTGCATTAAAAATGAGGATTCATCAGATGATGAAACTATTATTAATGACTCTTCTAGTGTTGATGGTTTTAATCCTACATTAGTAATATAAGCCTTCACTTTATTGGAGGATAGTGGCACCGAAGGATGGAGGAATTTCCATCATCCCAAGTTAGCTTCTCACTTTGAGATGATGCTTTGCATGAGAAGTATTTTTTTCTTTAGTTTCTTGCTTTTCATTTTTGTTATTGACATATTTGAAGAATACATATATTGTGAAGTTTGATTTTTGGAGACAATTAAGGGGTTTGGTCTAGAGCTCAATATGGATGGTTTTCTAGTGGGAACTTGAGGCTATGATTTGAATTATACCCTTCTGAGATTCATTAGACAACTTGATGGAGCCATGTAGTTAGAGAGCTCAATATGGATTATTGTCGAATAATTCACAGAATTTGTGATTCAGGAGTTCATGGAAGGAAGAAATCAGGAATTTGGATAGGGACTACACCTTTATGAGGGTTAAGAGAAAACTTGATGGAGCTTTGCTTGACTTAGGATTTGTTTCTTCAAGGAAAATTTTCACAAAGATGTATATATATTTTGTAATTAGCAAGCTTTTTTATGTAAGTCTTTAGGAGGTTTCCCTCGGTAGAGAGAATAAGAGCTTTAAGGGGGTACATTTATAGGATCAATGTAATAAGGGGGGAATGTTGAAAAATATTACATTGTAAGTAATTGTTGGTATTTGGTTACTATTACTCAACTGCCTCCCTGTTCAACCGCTTTCCTTTCAATTGCTTCGCTTCTTCTTTTAAATGCAGATGTAATGTCAAATATCAATTAATGAAATTTTTATGCATGTTACAATATATACTAGATTAGGGATAGTTTGTAGGTTTATTTAGTGTTGAGTTGGATCAACACTCAACATCTAGGTTAGGAAGGAATTTGACCTTTTCCAAAGGTTTTATCTCATTTATATGGTCTCACACCTTGAGGTTATTCCCATGTTTCACTAAAATATTAAACCAACTTCAACAAGGGTGGGTGATCCCACAATAGTGGGTTACAATAATTTTCGGCCAAACTTGACATTGAACTAATTTTTTTTTAACTAAATCTTCACTTTTGGACACCTATAGCTGCTAAACCATGAGGAATTTGAAGATGATGTAAACTAGTGATTTGTGAAAATTTTGTCTGTAGATTCTAAATATATATATTTTAAAAAAATTGGAATCAAATTGCATTTCTTTTTCCATCTCATTTGAAAACTAGTTTTTAACATTAAACACCATTTTTAAAGAGTGATGTGTACTTTCTAACACAAATTTTCTTCTATGAAGGATAAAATTCTATTTTTTTCAAATTTAGATTTGTAACTATGATATCTAGGGCATGCATTTGGTTTCATAGTGTTTTATTGAATATTTTTTTCTTAATAAAGTTTTGAAGTCAAACCAATTACAATTTAGGCATAGGTTTACTTGCTAACACAACTTTTTTTGTATGTATCAAAATTCCTTTATTTTGTTGGATTAAGGACATCAATATCAAGGGCATAGATATTTTTAAGAATATTTTTTGATAATATACTATTTTTATACATGTGCAAAACAAAGAGCTTGATTTTGAGTGAAAAACCTATGTTTAATTAAACTAAAAAGAATACAAAATAAAACCAAAATATATTAAAATTATCCTTGATGGATAAATCATTTTGAGCACTATAATTATCTAGTTGGGTCTGTGAATTTGATTCTATTTTCATGATCAAATTGAGCTTCAAAATACAAAATTTTGCATAAAATTGCTAGAGGAGGAGATGGGGAAAAAATGGGGGTTCGAGTGAACACCCTTTAACCCCTTCAAGCGAAGAGGGTTTCCCTAGAAGGGGGTTCACTTGAATGCCCCCTTTTTTTCTATTTTCCCCTTAATTTCATAAAGGAAATCCCACCAAAGTGGGTTCAAGCAAAGATGACATCAAAAAAGGGTTTACTTGAAGGGGGTGTTCAAGTGAACTCTTTTTAGGGTTCACATGAACACCCCCCTTCAAGTGAACCCCTAAAAACTTGATTTTTTTGTAGTGTTTTTGCATTTTTTCTTCATGAAGGGAATTGTAACCCACTTATATGGGATCACCTAGGTGAAATACCATATTGATAACAATGATCGGGATAAAAAAATTCCTTGAGTAGTGAATTCACTTAGTGTGGATGATATTTTATATCTTCTAATATTATTCATGCAATTGACATGACATTTACTCTTTAGAATCTTGAACAATACTCTTAACATTTTTAGCATTTCTGATTTGAACTCCTTGAGTAATGAATTCACTTAGTGTGGTTAGTATATGAATTTTTTGCATTTCCCATTTGAATGCCCTGAATTTATGTGTGTGTTTGAATTTGTGAAGATATTTCATTAGGAGTAGTGTTTGACGGTGAAGCATATATGTTGTGAAAATTCAGATCATGATAAGGAGGAACATTTGTGTCATATGAAACCATTTGAAATTGAGAATTACCATTTTGATATTGTTGGCTATTTTTATATGTAGGACCCGATTGGTAGTTTCCTTGAGGTGAAAAACAAGTTTGATGTTGCAGATTCCCTTGGTATTGAGGAGATGCATTGCATGATCCATATTGATTTTGTGAGACCACATTATATTTTGATGGATTTCGTTCTGATAATTGGTGTATGATGATTGTTGTAAATTTTTTTGTGACATCATTATTTTTGGGCAAGTTGTTGTTGCAACTATTGTAGAGTATTGTATTGTTGATGTTGCAAAGATTAACCTTCATTTGTGTTGATGTTTGTTGGTAATTAAAGATGTTGATTTTTTTTCACAGTGTTGTGAATGGATTGTTGAAGTTGATGTGTGATTTGGATTTGATATTGAGACCCTTGATATGGTGGATTTTCAAGATTTTTATTTTGATATGATGTTTGTTGAAGACCTTGATTTTGAGAATTCACTTAATTTTGAGGATTCACTTGATTTTAAGACACTTGTTGTGATACAAGATATTAAGACACTTGATGTTTTTGAGGATTCATTCAATGTTGAGATAATAGTTTTGAAGCCCTTGATATTGTTGTGACCCTTGTTGAGGACCTTGATTTTATTGGATTTGACTTTGATGAATTTTTTGAATACTTGGGACATTTGTAGGAATGTTTTGATCATTAAATGTTTATGGAGTGTTGGTGGAATGCTAGTGTTTTGAGTAATACCCAAATTTGTTTTATTTCCTACATTTTGAGTATTGTATAAGGGATTTATGTACAAATTTGTGAAATTTATTATCCCTTGAGAAGTTCCCATGGAATAACCTAACACTTTTAAATATGGGTTAGGTATTTGTTCAATAATGTGGTGCACTAAAGGGTTATTCCCTTGTTGGTTTGTCAAATTAGTTGAGCCCACCATGTTAACCATTGGTTGAATTGGCATATTTTATGATGATGGTTATGACATTGGTTGGGTCAAATCTTGACTTTGAGAATGTTGAATTGTAGATGCAATATTTGAAAATTGTTGTTCCCTAAGTTTGTTCATATCAAAAGTAGAGGGAAGTTTTTCTCCTCCTTGTGCAAGTGTGAGAATGTATTGAGTATGGTTTATATTCAACATTGTGTTTATGAGGTGATGGAATTGTGGATCTTGTTGCATTTCAAGCAACTCTTTGGCCATGAGGATTGTTTGTGATTTCTTCTATTTGAATCCTTACCTCTTGTAATGGTTGATGTGGTGCTTGATTGTTTTTCACATCTTGGGATAGTTGTGTTGATGTTTTTATTTTCTTTAATGGGGGAAGTCCATCATTTTATGAAGTTGTTTGTGGCATCCCAAAAGGTTGATCAATAAAAACTATGTTAGTAGGAACATTTTAACCATTTAGATTTGTTGTGGTAGGAATGTTAGTGTAACTAGGGTCTGCATCCATGATTCTCTTCTATTGTGACATGGAACTTGTAACCATACAAGTTATGTCTACCTTTGAATATATTTGATGTGAATAATTTTGTTCAAATTCCATGGTATCCTCAGATGTTTCTAACAGAGAACTAAAAAATTTAGGATCAATGATTGATGATTTTTTTTTAATGATGTGAAACTCTAAATTTTCTACAATAACCTAGACTTAAGTTTGATTGATGTTTCTTGATGTTGATGGTTATAAACTTGAAAAAATTAAGAGTATATTTGTGACTCTAAAGTGAGCTTGTCCAAAAATATTTGTACTAATCCAACTAAATGTTTAGAAATAGATTGTTTCTAAGGATAGCGATAAAATAGTTGATGTTGTGAACAACTTAGTCTAAGGGATTTTGTGTCAAAATTTCAAGTTGTTATGTATTAATGGTTGATGTTTTGAGGTTTGATGTTGATTGTTTGATTGTTGATCCCAATTGAAAACCTAGGGGATGTTTTTGATAATACCAAGATGTTGAAGAACATTAACTTTTTTTTTTGTTTAGTGATTTCTATAAGTGAGCCAAGATTGGTTTTGTTTCAGTTTGAACTAGTTTCAAAGAAATTTCATATTTTGAGAACCAAAAGAAAAATCATATTTGTTTGTTGAATGTTGAAACTTTTGAAAGCAGGAAAAATCTTTGCTTTGTTCATGCAAACACACTGGATTGTTGTTCTACTAAAGTGTCATTATCTAAAAAGGGCATTAATATTTCAATAGAAGCATCATATTATAATCTATGAAAGATGTCACTCTATAAAATTTATGTTTTTCGTGACAAACACATTGCAATGTGCAAAGTTACTAATGTGCAAAAATAAAAGCATCATTTTGACAAAACTGGAAGTGTCAATTTACGCAAAGGTGTCACACTATTCAATAAATTGTGTTAATCTATCTAGGGGATCTCTTAAATGAAAGTTGACCTATTCTTTTTTATGTCTTGATTTTGTAAACATAGAGTACAACATGTAAAACTAACTCATGAGTTAATAAGATGATTTTTGTATGTTCTTCTTCCACAAGAACTCACTCATTGGAATTGCAGGGTATCAACATGAAAACACACCATAGAGTACATACTATTTAGTGGTTAGATGAGTTTTATATTCTCAAATTGGCCCCACACCATAAAATACCACACATAGAATGAGTGACTAGAGTATGCATGTGTACACAATACACCTCTTACCTTGTAGGAAAAATTTCCTTGCAAGGGATTCCATCACCTCAACTATGCTTGATACATGGTGAGTAACTTAATGGAATGATGCTATTCCATTGCACCACTAAAAGAAGAAATTTGAAAGTCTTAGGCCTCTAAAAGAAATAGGTTTCTAGTGGGTAGAACTTGGTGAATACCGTCAACCCCTCAAACATCTCTTTCATAAAATAGAAAACTATAGTCCCTAATAAAATTCTAGAGTGCTACATACACATATCGACCTACATCTTTCAATCACAACCAATTTATATAGTGTTCTTAGAAAAAACCACTTGAGGTTGAGCCCTTGAGTTCTCCTTGAGGATGTATCTCAAGGTAGGCCTCATACTGAAAAGAAAAAACTAGAGTTACTATTTCTCATCACCCAAGATCACACTAGATGTGATGGGAGAGGATACACATCAATTAACTTAGGGTTACAATGAATATATATGCAATTCAAAGATGTTTCTCTTCACCCAAGATCACACTAGGTGCAAGGGGAGAGAATACACATCATAATCACCAAACACAAAAGATAATGCATACAAAGTTTATTTTAGGTGCACCAAAATAGATGTGTGGTTCAATTTTAACGACGTATAAAGGTGCAATTTTTTGGTTAATATTAAGCCCAAATGATGTTCATTTTAACCGAAGACAAGTGTGTGTTCATTTAAAAATCCAAAGTCCTAGTGCTTGTAGTTGTGGAGTCTATTTTTAAAACACCAAAGTTTAAGTGTGACAATAGTCTAAAGAATGAAAATGTAAAGCTCTAAGGTCATCCTTCACATAACTGTTAAGAAACACTTTGAATTATTGATTCATGCTTGATTCCTTTGAAAATTATTAATAGACACTCTTTAACCTTTATCCATGCTTGATGAAGTCCCTACAATTGTTAGTCTTATAAAACCAAAAAAAAACCAACATCAAACAAGTTAGGGTTAGGGAAAAAGTCAAATCAAACTTGGATAAAACTCTAGGAATTTATGCTTTTGGTTTATCTGAAAAGGTGTCAATCTATTTTGGTAGAGGCATTGCTATTGCAGATAGAGATGTCACTCTATCAAACAAAGGTGCCACTCTTTTGGATTGAAAAAAGCATTGGTATTTTGCAAAAGAATCACTATCTGGTGTATGTGTCGACTTGTCAACCTACACAAAAACTAAAAAATGATGTTAGATAGAGGTGTCACTATTTTCAAAGGTGTGAGCCTTTAACATGAAAATGCATCACCATCTATAGAAGCATCGGTCTAATTGATACAAAGGAATCACTATGCCTCCTAAACCTGTAATATCCAAAAAAAATCAAACAAAGTTAGATAACGAGGGATGTGGGTCCCATCAAGTGTGCCAAAATATGAACATAGACATTTAGGAAGATCAATTACAATTGAAATAAACCAAGTAAAAAAACAAATGATATAATTAAAAGCCATATTTTAATGAAATTATTTCAAATATCAATTAAGATGCCATTAAACATGAAATAACAAAGGAATTCAAATGGATAACCTAACTAAAAGATGTGTACAAGTATTCTTGAAGATTGATGCTAAATAGTGAGGTTGATTCACAAAAATGCACAAATATGATCAATGGTGAGTATAATTAGTTTTGGAGGTTGATTAGTCTTGGAG
This sequence comes from Sequoia sempervirens, assembly GCA_007258455.2. Taxonomy (NCBI): domain Eukaryota; kingdom Viridiplantae; phylum Streptophyta; class Pinopsida; order Cupressales; family Cupressaceae; genus Sequoia; species Sequoia sempervirens. The sequence goes on from VDFB02281492.1 coordinate 833,914,303, forward strand.
TTGATGTGTAGTGCTTAGTCCCAAGCCTAATCCATGTTGAATGTACAAATATTCTTGAAGATTGATGCTAAATAGTGAGTTTGATTCACAAAAAATGTGTAAATATGCTCAAAGGTGAGTATAAAGTCTTACATAGTAAGATTACTTGAATGCTTTTAAATAAAAATTTATGTAAAATTAATTCTCTTTATAGAGTTTTTGGATTAATCAATGGTTAAGATCAAATTGGCTTATCAGTGGATAGAAATGAATCAGAGGAAATGACATTGATCAAAGATAAAACCAAAGGATGAGATTACCTAATGACATGGATCAATGATATTCATAAAGGGCTTAAATTGATTGAGACAAATGCAATCCATTAATTTCAAGAGCATGTGGGGGATATTTCTATGTGTAGGGAAATATTTGAATTCAAATTTGAGGAATATACCATGAGAATATACTTTCAATGATTGAAGGATTGGAAGAAATTAGTTAGTTAAATAATTAAGAAACTATATTTTAATTTTGCAAGTGGAGGGAATTTAGATTTAAATTAAACAATTATAAATCATTTAATCAAAGTTTGAATTAGTACATTTAATTAAATATTTTGTATTATTTAATCAAATGAGATGACCTAGGAGATTTAATTAAATAATTTGCATTATTTAAAAAAGTAAGATGAAAGTTTATGTGAAGGGGTGAATTTATCAAATAATATTAATTATCTGATTAATAGAGGAAAATGGTGAATTTAATTAAATAATTCATATTATTCAATTAAATAGGTGAAAAATGAGTGAGTCGAGATAAAAAGTGTTAGCAATTGGATTAGTTGTGTGATATTGATCAAGGCATTTTTAGATGTCTGTATGAACCTTAACCATGTCCTATGCTAACAACCAAAAAGATTTGAATTTTGCATGCTACTAGTTGTTATCATACATGTCTTGAACTTTGAATAGGTTGATGAACCTTTTGTCACTTCAAAGTTCTTGCACATTGAGAATATCCTTCAAAAACTCAAGAAACTGATACAACTAGTGTATATATACTCTCCTTTTAAACCACAAAGTAGAACTATTTTTCTAAAAGAAATACCAATGACATTTGTATTTCTAGAGAAATATCTCTACCCAAAAGATATCCTTGCACATAATTTTAGAATACCACAGTCATGCTGACTACATATTCTATATGGTATAATAAGCATAAAATACACACCAACTCCCAAAGAGATAGTCACATATCACTAAAAATTAATGTATGTTATTTGATATAGGATCTTAGCGATGAGACAACTTCATGATTAATATCTCTTGACACACATCATCCTTCTAGAACTTTAATTCAAATGATAGTTCTAGTACTCCTATAATCCTTTTCATCTTTGACAACCTTATCATCATAAACACTTTTGACAACCTTGACACCCTTTAAAAACATTCTTCTTCATCAATCACACACCTTTGACATCAATTATATCCTATGCTCAACATATTGTTCTACATAGAAAACAACCAATATTAACTAAAATATTAAATTAAGTCTATTTTTAATGCATTAACCATATTTTAAACCACAAACTTGATAACACATACATAAATAATTCATTTCTAATAAAATGGAAAGATTTATTTCAACTAAAATTAATTAAGACCATTTTTAAAGGTGACAAAAGAGAAAAAAATAAATTGTGGAATATATAACCAAATATAAAGTAAAGACACTAATGCATGTTGAGGTTGCAATAAATCACCTAAACCTACAAAAAAGCATGTTAGGATTAAAAAAACAAGGATGAATATTTTATTAGAGAAGAAAATGACTTGTAAAAGTGATTTCTTGCAAAAAGTAAGAGTTAAATTAGAGAAAATTACTAAAAAATGTTTTAGATGGGTGTAGATTGAAAACATCAATCTATGCTCAATATTCAAAAAATACAGTAGTAATACCAAACTATAACTTATGACCACAAAATACCTAAATTTAGTAGAAAAATATTACTACAAGTGATTTGGGTCTAATTGGGCATGTCAAATAATTCCACATATAAATTGATTATACCTAACATAATTAAGATACCAATTTAACCACATTAATTGATAAATATGCAACACTCAAGTTTATAAAAATATTCTATATTCTATTGAGATGCTTGGAGTGGAGATCAAAGGGGCTTCTAAACTAATTAATAAAATAAAAATAGTTTATGTGATTAATTATAGAGGAAATAATGAATGATAAATTGAAATGATAAAATGTTAAATTTAGATGTTTATACTTTTGGGTAAAATAACAAAGTTGTGTCACACTTTATAAAGGAAGCAACCAACGCTGATCCAACTTTTAAACTGGAATCACTAAAAAGTGGCATATATGTTTTGAATTTTGAAATGATGTAAACTAGTAAAATATGTATTTTTTAGTATATTTTATGTTTGCATTTAAAAAGAAAAATTAAAAAAATATTTTGAACTAGTTTTTAATAAATTAACACTATAATTTAGTTGCTGATAAAATGCTAAAAAATGAAGTTGTATGGGATGTAAAACTTTTTATATTAAATTTTATTTTTTTTCTTTCAAACTTTTTGTCTGTATTTATAACTTAAAATTTTAGTGCATGAAATATATTTTTTCCAATTCTGATAAATATATATTTAAAATAAATATTAAAATGTTCGTGAATCTGAAAAACAACTATTTTCATTGGATGCCAACTTTCATATTAAATATTTATCTAAAATGGAAAAAAAATACCATCTTGAAATAGATTCTTTTATCTAGTGCATCCTATTTTTTTCATTTTTTTTAATAATTTTTAGTATTTTTTCCTTGATATAGTAATCAACCTAATATTTTGTGCTCATAACCTGCTTTTAGTAAAAATAAAAAATAAAATATAAAAAATTATTAACTATTAAAATCAATATATTTTTGAAAACTACACTTATGGATCTACAAAAGGGTATTTTTATATTTAAATAAAAAAGGTTATTTACATTAGCAAGAGTTATTGAAACTTCAAGTTTTTCAAATAATTTTATTTTTTTGGTAAATTGGATTGAAAGTGGTGCTCCATATATTTTTAGCTAACAATTTTAGTTGAAAAAGTTTTGGAAGTATCTAACTTAGCTAGAATGGATCTTACTAGATCATATGTTTGACCAAAATTGATTTTTAGATAGAAGTACTTAAATTGACTTGTGCTGATAAGTTGGCTAAAGTGTGACACAACTTTGTGCTTTTACCCTTTTGATATTTTACCTCAATGAACAATGGTAATTTTTTTTGAATAACTCATGAGGCATGTAAATAAAATATACTAGAAATCTACATAGATGTGTTTAATTGAGGTGAAAAACTTTATAGGATTAATATTAGATGTTATAGATATCCTTCATAAAATAATTTTTTAAAATATTACTACATAATTATTAAATATGCATGAGATCCCAAAGATTACTTTTTCCAAACTATTCTTAGATTCATTAATTAAATTATATACTTTATATGAGTTTCTATCAAACTAGGTGAAGGAGATAAGTTTGAATCGCTACAACATATAACTAGATAATTAGACATAACTATTTATTCTCAAGTCATCCTATGATAAGTATGCCCTACTAGATGAGAAGCCTAATAAGTAGATTATTTAATGAAGTAATGGGATCATATCTAAGTAATTCATGTATAAAATACAATACAATGATGGGAAAAAGAAATGTATATAAGGATTGAAACCCTAAGTATTTTAGATTGAATGGACCATATATTAGGAATGTCCAAAGCCACAAATCTCATGAACATCAATGGAGGAGGAAGGATAGTGATTAAAATATAGAAAATAAGAACACATATACAATTATAACCTGTCCTCAAATATACTAGAATTTAAAATAAATAGGAAACAAAATTATGTGCCAATAAAAATAAATTTATGATAAAATATACAAGATAATTAAAACCATGAAATACTGATTTAATTTATAATATGAATAAATTCACTGCTCAATAAGATATCATTGTATAATGCTACACACTTAACCTATGGCATCAAAAGGTACTGGAGTAGTTAACTTAGGGCTATCATAACTCTTTATTAATTTATATGATCATTAATATACTCTTATATAGGAATTTAATTTAGCTTGGGGTTGCATCCATAGAATAATTCAATATATATGAGATATAGGTTAGCCTATTCTCATCACATAATGAATTGTGTTTTATTGATAAATTTTAGAGGTATACCCCTTGAAATGAATTATTATTCTCAAGTAATATTTATTTTCATAGAATATTTCATATTATATTCTTCGCTTGTTTAAGTTATTTCATTACATATGGACTTATAATTACTAAGAAAAAATAAATCAATATCTAAAGATCAATGACTAAAACAATTAAATTCATCATGTAATAAATCATCATTAAGAGAAATAATATCATTAAGGAATTTAATAGGAGGCAAGTAATCATCATGAATATATATAAAGTCAAGATGGGATGGAAAAGAATAATGATTAAAAGTATATCATCATCATGTGTAAATGAAGGTGTATCATATAAATCACTAGCACACTCCTTTTCATAAATTATAACTTTATGACAAAATAAAATTAATGATGGAGGGATAACGCTATTTGTGAAGGATAAAGATTAATATGACTAGGACCAACAACATTAGATGTAATAATAGAAGGGCAATCTCGTCACACATCCTATATCATCCTTGAAAAAAATATAAAATGTGGTAGATCATTAGTATCAATTGCATAAGGTGTATCTATGATAGAGGGAGAACAACCACATCAGGGCTCTAGGTCATGGAGAGCCAAGAGTGTAGGGTTTCCCTAACTTACCTCACTCTAAAGAATTTCTTGGAATGAGGATCAAGAATGAAGAGAACTATGTAGAACTTTTGTCACTCTATAGACTTAAACTTCAGGTTTAGGCTAGGCGAGCTAGTTTTTGGCGTCGGTACTATGCCTTAGACAACTCTCTGTCTAAGGACAATAACATGGTTATGGGATGAAAATGTAGTGTGTTGGTGTCTCTCTGGCATGCTAGAGTTCGTATGGCCAGAAAACACCAAGTAGAGTAAAAATTGCCAAAAAACCTATTGACGACCTAGCTAGCCAATTGTGATTGCAAAAATAGAATAAGAAAATAGAGAAAATAGAGAAAGAGATGATAAATCAAGTAGATAAAAGTTATGGTAACAAATATAATCTCACAAAAGTGATAGGGGTATGTGGAGGACCATCATGGAAAAAACATACCCTTAAGTGGCGAAAATTTTAGAAAAATTAGAGTTAGACAACTTGACATAAAAATTTGAATAAGTTATCTATATTATTTAAAAAATATGTAAGAATAGAATTTGTAGCAAATTGAATGTAGTTTCTAAACTACTAGGTTTATGTAAGAAAAAAAAAATCTATTTGGTGAAAATTTGAAATTTCAGTGCAGTAGTACCTAAATTTCAAGGAAAAAATAACAAGTAGGTATCTGTCTGACCACCCTAACCACAATAAAATGATTATATTTTTTTTATAAGATTTTAGATATAAGTATAGGACTCATGTCCCGATGTGATGCATATTTTTTTGTAATTTTTTTCCAAGTAAATAATTAATTATGATTTTTTTATTACAACTTTTAAAAAATATAAAAAATTGTATGTTTGACAACCTTAACTTGGTCAAAACTTCATGAAATTCATTTTTTTTAATCCTATAGTATGTGAAGCATAGAATGTGACACATGTTTCAGATTCAAAATATCTGATACTATTTAAAAGCTATAGATGTTTTTTTATCAACCTATCAATGAGGACTTTAGTCGTAATTCAAATAGAAAATGAATAATAATTATTTATTAAATTCAAAGTAAAGCATAATTTATATTGGTGAAAAGTTGAGAATCTCCTTTAAAAAGCCTTTTCTTTTCATCAATTTTGGGTAAAAAAAACATTGTCAGCCACATACCCTACACATATCCATCATATCGCCACTTTTTGGCCCGTCATGATCTCACACATACCCATAGTTCAATAGCTAACTCCATACGTATGTCCACCTACACACAAGCAAGAGGGAAAATTGTTGGGGCTATATAGGGGTCTACCTTAGTTAGACCCCCATTTTGGTCTTTCCACCTCCACAGACAACTAGAAAGCAATGATGTAGAATATGCGATAAAGGAAGTAGAAAGGAAGATTGCAATGAACACTACAAAATAATACTATGCTACTCCATTAAATCACAAAGGAGAGGAGAGAAGCGTTAGTACCTCCACCCAAAATATCACTAGCCAATGGAGGAGAATGCAAGGTATGGACTTGGAAAGGTCACCATAGCTACAATGGTGATGAAGGGAGGTCTCACAAGAGCCCAAGCCCACAACTTTGATGGATACATCACACTTGTAATGTGGAGTTGATAGAGTGTTGAAGCTACTGTAATGTTCACAATGAAGTGCTAGAGTGTTGCTTGAGAGTGAAGAATGCTGAATGAAAATGTTAAGAAAGAGTGATTGAATGTGTAGAGGATGAAATGAAGTGAGAATGAATGTTTTTGAAGGTGGGATGAGAAGGAATAAGGCATTTTTGGGTCGTTTGGTCAAAGAGGGATGTTACAATTAGACCCCAATTAGGTGTGTAATACCTCTGCCAAGTTCAGATGAATGAATCTGTTAGGGATGAAAGTGCGGTGTGCAGACATCTATGTGCCATGCATTCATTTCCAAAAAAATTCTCTCATTGACATAAAGGATAGACGCTAGGTGGATGGAGGTAGGTGAGTGATGTGGAATGTCTCCTTCAGATTTGATTTTCTAAGGTGAGGGTATGCAAAAGGAGAATTTGTACAAGGGGTGAAAATTCACTCATTTACATCTCCCCCCCCCACTTTAGAAAGCACACATATTGATGAGCGTTTGGTAAAGTAGATCGTAGAGTTGGTAGGGTTAGAAATGCATACCTAAATCGTCAAGGAAGCATACCACGATCTAGTGAACTTGAAAGTGCAGGGTAGGCAAAGGACTCCACATGTACTCTCCCTAGGCGGTTTTGAACAAAAGGACTCCATAGCCTTGCAAAACTATGAAGTTGTACAAAGTACACCGAAGGCCTTTAAACCAATGATGGACAAATTCCACAAGATGAAAGTGTCCTAGAGGCTCGTAGACTTGCAAGAAGGAAACTCCCAAGTTTTATCTCATGAAGGAATCCCAATGAAGTAAGCACCTTACAGGCCTGCAGACCTGCAAGAAGGAAACCCCCAAGTTCTATCATATGAAGGAAGCCCAATGTAAGGGGAATCCATAGAATCAGATTCAAAAGCAATTTTAGAGGTGCACCCGCAAAGCAATACGTTAATTTGTAGATAAAAAATTGAAAGAAACAAGAAGAAACCACGTAAGAAAACAAGAAGACAATTACAAAGAGTTAAAAAAATAGAAGGATTTCAAAGCAGTCCCTCGGGAACCCTTCAAAAGAAGAGAAGTCCACTCAAGGGATGCAATGTTCGAAAGTGTAAAAGAGACATTGTTTCTCAAATAAATTCATCATCAAGGAATCCTTTCAAAAGATGTTCACTTCATTAAGGAGTTTGAAAGGAAGAAATATCCCCCTTGCGAGGGGAAGGTCGAGGTTTCTCCCATAGGAAAAGACTGATCCCACCTCAAAGGAAAGTTCTCAAGTTCTTTCTTTGTGAACCCATGTGATGAAGGAAACACATTTTGTTAGGGGTCCAAGTTGAGAATGTGACTCTTGAAAAAGCTTGCAAGGATTTTTGAGAAAAGATTAGTTGACAATGAATGCATTTTCTAAAAATAAAAATATTATGAAAGTAACGTTGTCACACATATGAGGGAAAAATCAAGGAAAGGAGAGAGAAAGATAAGAGAGTGAAAGATAAATAGCATGAACAAGAGACACAAGGGTGATATGATATTTTCGGGTTAGAGCTTCTCATAAATATATATAAGTTTAACAATAGTATATAGATGAACTATCATCAACCCTTACTATATCAAACCATGTGAAGAATGCATGAGAAGACAAAGGAAAAATAAAAAATTGAGTCAACATGGAAGGGAAGCCTAAATGCCCCCAACACTTTGCATCGTCCCCAATTTTTCAAAAACCAAAAAAAATAATAGAGGAAGAATGATGATACAAATAGAAGAAGGTTTATGACACAAAATCACTCATGTATCCAAGTACCAACAAGGGTGACATGGGTCATCCAGGAACATTTAACACAAGCATAGGGGAATACATCACACCACACACACTTCTAATCTCAAGATAAAGAAGAGGCCTCCCTCTAACACTCATTGACCAAGAGGTCGTCCACTTCCCAATCTAGATCATTATAAGGGGAAGGTAGATGATCCTATAGTGGTCAAATATTAAGGGGAGGAGCTTTTGAACCTCCTATAACAAGGGCCAAGGAAGAAGGCCCTGCAAGGTATTCTTCACTTGGTTCTTGTGGAGCTATGGTCAACGACTTTGTGAAGATCACTAACAAGTCCATAACTTCATCTAGAGAGTTAAACATGCACTTTACTGGAGTTCCATGTCATACCTCAATCAACAAAGAGGATGGTGCTCAAGATTCACCGCTTGGCTTACTAAGTGACTCACGAGTCGTGACAAACTCAAAGCCAAAACTTGATATGTCATTGGAATGGAACAAGCTAGTGCAGGACCACCTTTTGGAGATGGTGGGGTCCTCTTATTCCCTCCATTAATGGAAGAGCTAACCTCTACTTTTTTCTTCACTAATGGCTATGAACTCCCCATAGACAAGGTAAAAGGTGTTGAGGTGGGGAAAAAAATCATGACAAACACCACCAAGGTATTCAACATGTGCACAAGTTTAGGGAATGATAGGATGTTTGGAAGGGACATCAATAGGGGTGGCTCAACTTCAGGGGCAATAAACACCTACACCTTTTTAGGGTCAGATGTACATGTGCTCATAGTGGGAGCCAGGATCGAGAATAAACTAGATTGAATAGGAGTAGAGGGGAGGAGAGAGGAGGACACATTAGGGGGGCCTAAAGTAGGGGTGATCGTCTCCTCTTTCCTTTTTCTACAAAGTGGCCTATTTAGCCACTAGATCCTTTTCTCGGTGCTTGTGTTCATGTGCAAGGTAGTTTCTATGACTCTTTAAGCTAAAGGTGAAGAGCTTTGAATGATCAAAAGGCTCCTACTCAACCATTAGGGTGTCCATCATAGCCATTTTTGATGGAGAGAGAAACTTTTGAATGGGACCAGGAGGAAGTAGTTGAGAAATAATGGGGGCAGTTGGATCTAGTGCCTCAATAGTAGGCCTCTTCCCATTCACTAGTTTAGAAGCAGGAGCAATGGGAGGCTGTGGAGGCTGAGACATAGAGGATTCCCCGTGGGGACCCTTCCTTCTGCCGTATAGGTAGGGCCATGGTCCAAAAGGAAGGTGATGGAAGAAGTCTGCATATAAGGCATCAAAGGAAAACATATGTGTTTGCAGGTCCCTTTTGCTACCATACTTTTTGAATTTGGGAATCTCCATTCCTTGTGGGAAGGGAATACTTAGGTTTGTTATTGACAATGGGCTATGCCAAAAGAACGAAAAAAAATAAACTAGGTAGAGGCCTGAGAGAGACTCACCAACTGGTTTTGTATACAACCCATATTTTGAAGCAAGGCATTCAAAATAGCATTGGTAGATGACAAGGGACCAGTGGAACCTGTAGAACCACTGCAACTAGAACCACCTCTGAAACCACCTACAGAGCCACTACGACCATTGTGACCATCACCAAAGCCACCAGCACTGGTAGGGCCTCTACTAGAGCCACCTCCACTACCGAAGCCATCTCCATGGCTTCCACTAGAAGCACCTCCACCAGTACCACCTTCGCTAGTAAGGCCACCGCCACCCATTCCATGAAAGCCTCCACTACTAGGGGCAGTAGGAGGGGTGAAAATGAACTCGAGGGGTGTTTTACTCACCTTGAGAGTGTGAGGCTCTTGAGAAGTTGAAGAGACACTAATCAAAGGTCTTGATTCGACTATGTACATGGATGTAGTGGGCATTGAAACAACTATCTTTTTTTCATAGGAATCAAGCACTTCTCCTCAAGTGGTACTCGATCTAGGCCTATACAAAGGGCATAAGCGTTAGTTAGATTTGTAAGGCCATGTATAGGAATTTAATGCCCATTGGATATTTTCCTAGAAAATTTCTCACCTTTCTTATGAGCCTAGTGTCTCTCACCATGTTCGATGATTTCTCTAAGTGATGTACAAGGTCTAGCAATCTATTATCTAATTCCATAAGGTTTTTCATAGGAATATGTACCACATCATCCTCATCCACGGATGAAACTATAGGGGATATGGGAGGAGTAGGCACACAAGTGGTCTCTTCCATGAAACCCATATCATTAGTATAGTTCATAGGAAAACTAGTGGTCAACTCATTAGCTAAACCAATGGAAAAAACAAGGAGTGAAACTAGAAGGGACCTTCATCTTGTCCATTGGTAGGGGTCACACACTTCTAACCATGTACCCAGAATTCATGGACTAGGTTGTGATGCTCATAAACCTTCACAACACTTAGGGTTACACCAATCACAAGGTATGAGTGAAAAGTCTCAACATCAACAAATGAGCAGACACTCTTCACATAAGGCTCACCAAAAATGTGAGAGAGGGGAACCAATAATGTCAAGGCTCTAGGTCATGGAGAGCCAAGATCAGAGGGCTTCCCTAACTTACCTCACTCTAAAGAATGTCTTGGGATGAGGAACAAGAATGAAGAGCACTATGTAGTACTTCTATCACTCTATAGACCAAAAATTCAAGTTTATGCTAGGTGAGTTGGTTTTTGGAGTTGGTATTGTGCCTCAGACAACTCTTTATCTTAGGACAACAATGTGGTACTGGGACGACAGTGTGACGTGTTGGTGTCTCTTGAGTGCACTAGTGTCGGTATGACCAAAAAACCCCAAGTATAGTAAAAAATGCCAAAAAACCTACTAATATCCTAGCTAGTTGATTATGATGGGAAAAATAGAATTAGAAAGTAAAAAAATAGAGATGGAGATAATAAATAAAGTAGATAAAATATAGGGTGACAAAGATAATCTCACAAAAGCACCAGTTTTCTAGATAGCTCCACAGGTATTTCCACCTACACACAAGCAAGAGGAAAAATTGTTGGGGCTATCTAGGGGTCTACCTCAGTCAGACCCCCATTTTGGTGTTTCCACCTCCACGAACAACCAAAAGGAAATAGAGTATAATATATGATAAATGAAGTAGAAAGGAAGATTGCAATGAACACCACAAAACAATACTATGCTACTTTATCAAATTAAAAAGGAGAGTGAGTGTCACGACCTCCACCCAAAATATCACTAGCGAATAGAGGATAATGCAATGTATGGAATTGGAGAAGTCACCATAGCCATAGTAGTGATGGGTATGTGTAGGATCATCATGGAAAAAATAGGCCCTTAAGTGGCAGAAAATTTAGAAAAATCAGAGTTAGGCAACTTGACGTAAAATTTTGAATAAGTTATCTATATTATTTCAAAAATATGTAAGAATATAATCTATATCAAATTGAATGTAGTTTCTAAACTACTAGGTTTGTTTAAAAAGAAAAAATCTATTTGGTGAAAATTTGAAATTTAAATATTGTACTTAAATTTCAGGGGAAAAATAAGTAGGTGTCTGTCTGACCACCCTAACTACAATAAAATGATAATATTTTTTTATAATATTTTAGATATAAGTATAGGAATCATATCCAGATCTGATGCATATTTTTTTGTAATTTTTTTCCAAGTAAATAATTAATTATGAATTTTTATTACAACTTTTAAAAAATATTAAAACTCATATGTTTGACCACCTTAACTTGGTCAAAATTTTATGAAATTAAATTTTTCATTTTTAATCCTATAGTATGTGAAGCATAGAATGTGATGCATATTTTGGATTCAAAAATTTCATACCATTTGAAAGCTATAGATGTTTTTCAATCATCCTATCAATCAGGACTTTAGTCTTAATTCAAATATAAAATGAATAATAATTACTTATTAAATTCAAAGTAAGGAATAATTTTTATTGGTGGAAATTTGAGAATCTCTTTTATAAACCCTTTTTGTTTCATCAATTTTGGGTAAAAAAAAATTTGTCAGCCACATATCCATCATATTGCCACTTTTTGGCCCATCATGATCCTGCACATACCCTGATGAAGGGAGGTCTCACAAGACTCCAATTCCAAAACTTCTATGGCTACCTCACACTTGCAATGTGGAGTTGAGAAAGTGTTGAAGCTACTACAATGTTCACAATGAAGTGCTAGAGTACTACTTGAGAGTGAAGAATTTTGAATGAAAATGTTAAGAAAGAGTGATTGAATGTGAAGAGCATGAAATGAATTGAGAATATTTTTTTTTGAATGTGGGATGAGAAGGAATAAGGAATTTTCATATTGTTTGTCTGAAGAGAGACATTATAATTCAACCCCAATTAGGTGTATGGGTATGTGCAGGATCATCATGGAAAAAATAGGCCCTTAAGTGGCAAAAAATTAAGAGAAATCAGAGTTAGGAAACTTGATGTAAAAATTTGAATAAGTTACCTATATTATTTCAAAAAATGGTAAGAATATAATCTGTAGCAAAGTGAATGTAGTTTTTAAACTACTAGGTTTTTTTAAAAAATAAATAAATATATTTGGTGAAAAATTGAAATTTCAATGCAGTAGTACTTAAATTTCAAAGAAAAAATAAGAAGTAGGTGTCTGTCTGACCACCCTAACCACAATAAAATGTTAATATTTTTTAATAAGATTTTAGATATAAGTAGAGGACTCTTTTCCCGATGTGATGCCTATTTTTTGTTATTTTTTTCCAAGTAAATAATTAATTATGAATTTTTATTACAACTTTTAAAAAAAATATTAAAACTCATATGTTTGACCACCTTAACTTGGTCAAAACTTCATGAAATTCAATTTTTTTAATCCTATAGTATGCAAAGCATAGAATGTGACGCATGTTTTGGATTCAAAAAATGATACCGCTTTGAAAGCTATAGATGTTTCTTCAGTCAACCTATCATTCAGACTTTAGTCATAATTTGAATAGAAAATGAATAATAATTACTTATTAAATTCAAAGTAAAGCATAATTAATATTGGTGGAAAGCGAGAATCTCCTTTAAAAACCCCTTTTGTTTTATCAATTTTGGGTTAAAAAAAAGTCGTTAGCCACATACCCATCATATTGCCACTTTTTGGCCCATCATGATCCTGCACATACCCTGTATAATGCCTCTACCAAATTTAGATGCAAGAATCTATTAGGGACGATAGTGCGACACATAGAGGTCCACGTACTATGCACTTTTCACTTACAAATATTTTCTCACTAACACAAAGGACAAACTTCTGGTAGATGGAAGGCAAGTGGGTGATGTCAAAAAGTTTCCTTCAAATTTGTTTTTCTAAGGTGAGAGTATACGAAAGGGGAATTTGTACAAGGGGTGCAAATAATTAAAGATAAAAAAGAATTATGCTTGTGAACATCACTGGCACTAGTCATAAAATATGTGACCATTTAAGGAAACTCATCGAAAAGTGAAGTTATTATATCTTAAAGAGAAGTAAAAGATATATACAACTATATTATGAAGGAACATATATAATAAGAAGGTAAAGAAACACCTCCATAGATGATGCATGAGCATCCAATGGTGTACACACAATCTTGCATCATAGAAAGAGATGTTTTTCCTCATATTATTTAGTTGTTTTGAGTCTTACAATGACACTTAAGGGGTGTAAGAAAAAAATTTGAAAAGGAAAAAAATGGTGACTTGTTATTTTTAGTATGTTAGCCTAAACATGCATGTATGGACCTAAAATTTTACCCAAAGGAGTGGAATTGAAAAATGAATCTAATGGTGAAAAATAATCTTAGTATCATGTGCCATTTGGGAGATTATAGTTTTCATCCTGAGAAATTCCTCCAATAAAGTGTCAAACTCAAATTTTATGTCCTTAGAAGTCTTGTAAAATCTTGAAAGGTGGACGAAATGATCTTTAGATGTTTAGGAAATGTAGATTTCTTTGTGAGATTTGTTATGGTATATTATAATAGTAAATTGGATACCCATGTCAGAATTTATGGCTCTTGGATGTTGTTCCTGGGTATGTGTAGGATCATGATGGGCCAAAAAGTGGCGATATGTAAGTGATATGATGACCAATGTGGCTGAAGAATTGTTTTTTACCCAAAGTTGATGAAATGAAAAGAGTTTTTAAAGGTGATTCTTAGCTTTCCACCAATATAAATTATTCTTTACTTTGAATTTAATAAATAATTATTATTCATTTTCTATTTGAATTATGACTAAAGTCTTGATTGATAGGCTGATTGAAAAACATCTATAACTTTCAAACGGTATCAATTTTTTTGAATCCAAAACATGCATCACATTCTATGCTTTACATACTATAGTATTAAAAAATAAAAAAATGAATTTCATGAAGTTTGACCAAGTTAAGGTGGTTAGACATACGAGTTTTTATACTTTTTAAAAAGTTATAATAAAAAATTCATAATTAATTATTTACTTGAAAAAAATTACAAAAAAATATTCATCACATCGAGACAGAGTCCTCTACTTATATCTAAAATATTAGAAAAAAATATTATCATTTTATTGTGGTTAGGGTGGTCGATAGACACCTACTTATTTTCTCCCTGAAATTTAAGTAAGTTACGGCATTGAAATTTTAAATTTTCACCAAATGGATTTAAAAAAAAAAAACCTAGTAGTTTAGAAACTACATTCAATTTTCTATAGTTTCTATTCTTACATATTTTTGAAATAATATAGATAACTTATTCAAATTTTTATGTCAAGTTACCTAACTCTGATTTTCTGAATTTTCATTGCCACTTAAGGGCTTGTTTTTTCCATGATGATCTTGCACATATCCTCCCCCAAAATATGAATTTAAATTCATAAATATTCTTTGACACAATAACAAATGGATAGAATTTTGGGTGCTTAAACAAAAGTGGGAATTACACTTTCCAAAACATTTGAAGGTGGTTATTAGTGTCAAATAAAGGGTTGAATGAAGGTTACAAGAGGCATCTCCATTAATGGATTTTGTGGCTCTGAGTTGTAGATTTTTCTTAGAGTTGATTTCTTTTTAGTAAGACAAGCCCATGTGTCTATACCATTATAATTTTTTAAATTGTAATTTCATTTTGTAAAATAAATCAAAAGTGGGTTGTTTTCCTTCTTGCAATTTTTTGTGTTAATATATGTTGTCTTATGTGTGGGTGCTAGGTGAAGTATCTCTACATCAATAAAAGATGCATCCCCATCAATAAGATAAATGGACATGAGAGGCTCAAGGAAAAAAGGATTGCATGTAAAAAAATGTGAACATATCAAAGCTATAATATATTCATGCATAGATGACAAGGTAAAGGGTCTATGAGAATCCATGATATATTATCCAATAATAGAAATATTTCAAGCATGGGTGGGTAGGAATTTAATAAAAGATGGATCAAAGTCCTAATTAAATCTAAAATGCAAGGTAAATAAATTATAAAATTATTAATTCTAAAAATTAAAGATATTAACAAGATCAAAACGATAGAATGAAACTATTAAGGGGTTTGAATTTTGTATTCACCCAAAATACAAAGAAACAGAATAATTTTATAAATATTCGAAGTAAATTAACTAACCTTAGATAAGAAGTAATAATTGATTATGTTACTAAATTAAATATCTATCATTTAAATGCATAAAATATAATTTATTAACTCTCGATTTAATGCCAATCTTGTGTTAAATGCTACTAGACAATTTAACAACATTCTAGAAAATTAGGACATTGTCGGTGAGTTATTTGGGACTTAAAAGTCACTTTTTACTATCCCATAGTATGGTTTTGATTATATTAAAACTGGAAGGGCCAGTACCAATTAAAAACCAGCCATAGAGGCAAACTAGTGACTCATGAGTAGTGAGAAAACCAAAAAAAGTAGATGTAAAATATAGCTTAAACAGTTTGAATAGTAGGAAAACAACAAAAAAGAAACCACAAGATCGAGACCAACAAAAAAAACCCAACACCTATAGGTCTCTTAAAAGCTTGAGACTAGTGATCATGTTCCACTCCTGGGACAAGAACTCAAGCTTCTTCTTGAAAGTCGCAGGGCCCTGAAGGATGGCCTGGGTATGCTTGGTAACATCACAGGTTGAGGTGTTCACCTTCTTGGCCTTCTTCTTCTGCACATGACTATCGTCCTCCCCATTTGCAATCTGCTTCCCCTGGCTCTTTCTTATCTTGTCCTAGAACACCCAAAGAGTGAGGGCCATATTTTTCATAGTTTCTTTGTTGTATTTGGTGATAACCCTCTGACGCTAATGGTCTTCTCCTCGGTTTGGTGAATGAAATCAATTTCATCCAATATGATCTTTTTATCTTTGTAAGACCCATAATGGCCTGAAGATTTTCCCACCTTTCCCAACTCTCAAAGGACCTATTCAAGGAGGTAATCATATCCCAATGCATTTTCTTCTCCACCTCCCCAGACCATGTAGTCTACTATTCCAACACCTTTCCCTCTAGGATTTTTATCCTCTCTTTAGCAGTTACTAGTTGCCCCAAGAGCCATTTCATAATATCCTTCTAAACATTCATAGTATTAGAGAATTCATTCATTTTTTTACTTATGGGGTTGGTAGGGATAAAAATTGATCTAAGAACATTTCCAATTTCATCCAAGTTGATGCACAGGTTGGGGTAATTATGAGGGATAGGGTTAGAAATAGGTGGGGTGCTGGGGACTTTGAGTTGTGGCCTTCAGCAAAGGAGTGGATACGAGAATTAGTTGGGGTGGGGTTCCATGAATCATCATCACCATTGGTGTTATCAAACTCCCTTGAACAAAAAGAAATGGTTGTGTGTGTGGGATCTCATATGGGCTTGCAATTGATAGGGATAGGAGGGGTATTATCATTACCAGGGGCTTTACCCCATGCCTAGGTACTATGACAGATGGTAGGAGTTTTGTCGATAGTGATAGAAGGGTAGGGGTCCCCTAGGGGAATATTGGAATCTACAATAGTGAAAGTGTTCTTGTGCACAATAGTAGGGGAGGGACGTAAGGCCTCATGAAACTTACATAAATGTAGGATTAGAACTTGATGAAGGGGAAGTTTCTTACTTGTGGACTGGACGTTCCTAATGGACAACTCAAGCAAAGACATAATCCAGAAAGGGAAATTCATCTTAATATTGTACCTAAGATGGTCGAGCATGGGGAAAAGGTGGGCATGGAAACGGTGAAAACACACATCCAAAGTGACGTACCTCATGAGAATTTCAGCAATGACACCCCAAACACTAGGAAGGTTCACCTTCTCACCCTCTTTCAGGAACTATTTCATGTCCTTTTGGTAATGGCTCTTGGACTTGTGCGAGAGGTAAATCCATTCCAAACACAACCCTGTAGCCTGCACAATAAGTTGAGGGGAAACCACAAAAGAAACACCACCCACAAATTGGTGAATTCCATGGATAATTGGGGTTAACACCTTGCATTTGCCCCACATACAAGGCAAACTTTCCCCTTTAAATATTTTCCCAGACCCCTTTGTCCTACTTCCAACCATCACAAGTAGTAGGTTTAGGTCTTAGACTAGATCATCACCCATCGTGCCACCCACAAAAATCAAAGCAATCAAAAACCAAAAATGGAGATGGTTCTTGAAAAACTAGAGCCATAAATAATAATGACCCATCAAAGAGTAATTGGGAAGCTTAAGTTTCCATAAATGACAAGTGTGGAAACTGTCAAAATGAGCTAACAACAAATCAAGCCATATCTCAATTGGACAATCCTTTGAAATTATTATTAAATAAATATAGCACCTGCTGGGGATATGGTGGATATTATCCAATTTTACCACATTAGGAGTAAAGGATCCTAAATTTTCTAAGGCATCGATGACTTTATTAACACTCTTGAACATGTTATACATTCTACAATTCTCAAAGTAAATCATTAGATTGTGAGCTGAGGACACAAGGTCCTTAAGATCCACGAAGGAGAAGCAAGCCCAATCAGCATAAGAATCATATTCCTCAAATCCCCTTCGATGATTAACTTAGAAAACCCAACTTGCATGAAAATTTTTATGCCATAGAAGGCCACCACCACCTTAGAAAAAATAAAGGATTGGATCCCCAAATTACTACATACTCCATCACAAACCTTCCCTTGTGGTCGCGAAAGACCCCACCCCCGCACACTTAGCCTAGATTGGGTTTGTCTAAGCTATCAAAATTGAGCTTTAGCTAAACAAGATCGGGTGGGGGGGACCAAGGCATATAACTTCTATTCGGAGGAATAAGTGAATTGAGGGAATTGAGGGTCCCAAAGATATTCCAAGAAAAGGAAATCAAAATCTCCAGGTCATTAGGGTTTCTTTTGGGATTGGAAGGGGTTGCAGAGATCAACTACACAACCTAACTGATAATTTTTTTAGCCACCACCTGCCATGGGGAACTTTTGTTCCTAGACACTTTGTTATTGCACTCCTTCCAAAATTCCCAACCTGTGACAAACAACAATTTCCACCACAACTCAACGAGCAAAGGGTGAGACACCAGAGGGGACCAACAATCCAAAATCTCATGCACATCCTTTGAAAAGGGACTGAATTCTCTACCTAACCTACAAAGAGAAGGGGAAGTGGAAGAGAAAGTGAGGAATGGATTCAACATAATTTTCACACAAAAAGAAATAGTTCCCAATTTGAATGCCTTTTTCCTTTAGATTATCTAGAGTGAGGTTTTTTTTATGAAAAGTTGTCCACCAAAAGAATTTGACTTTAGGTAAAGTATTTCCATAGTAGATATACATCCAATCAAACAAAGAGTTCCAGGAACTCGATAGAAGGCTGTAGACGGTCTTAGTAGAATAGACACCATCCTTAGATTTAGTGAGTCAGACAAATTAGAGGGGAAGAACTTTTGATTCTTGATAGTTTTGAGAATTTCTTTAGTAGCTAGCTATAGGGGGGTCAAACTAATTTGGTTCAATCTTCCATTTAGGGAGGTCAAGAGAAAAATCCATATAGTGTGAAACTTTATCACCCAACCAATTACAAAGGTCCTAATAAACAACATATAAAATAGGGTGGATGCCAAAAGCTTGAGAATACATTCAATTATCATCCCAAAAGGAGACTAAGTTTCCCATTCTGACTAGCCAAGAGGCCCTAGAAGAAAGGAGATATCAAGTTTTTAAGATGTTATTCCATATCACCAAACTAGAAGGCAGGACCTCATTTCTCAACAAGGAAAGACAATGATGACCTTCCATATACTTATCTTTGAGGATAGTATTTCATTTAGAATAATTGTTAAGAAGCTTCCAAAATATTTTGTTGATAAAAGCCATGGTCATCGATCTAGTTTTCCTCAAATGCAACCTACCATAACATTTCCTAGAGCACATAGTGTCCCAGTTGACTAAGGAGAACCTATTCATTTTCCTCATTACCCAACCAAAATAATATATAGTGAATTTTTTCAAGTTTCTCCTACCACGCTGTAGACATAAAAATAAGAGACATAAGGTACACAACCAAACTTTAAAGGGTGGTTTTAAGGAGGAGAAGCTTACCAACATTACTCAGAAGGGCCCCTTTCCATGCAACAAGCTTTCTTTGAACCTATTCTAGCAGAGTAGACCAAAAGAAATTATCCACCTTGCCCACCGTAGGCGGAATACCTAGATAAGTTGAAGGGAGGGAGAGAATTTGACATTGAAGAATTCTGGAAATCCTAGCTTGGAGAGTAGGTTCAACATTTAAGAAAAAAATACCACTTTTGTTAAAGTTAATACATTTCCCAGAGGCCAATACAAACTTAGATAGGGTGTCCATCCAATTCTTAGCATTCGCCAAGGTGAATGCCCCCATCAAAATTTATCATCCACAAATTGTTGATGGGAGATTGGGATAAACATAGACAAAGAAGCAAATCCCTCTAGAGAACCATTCAAGATTTTGCATTCAAAATTGTGACCAAGAACTTTGGCCATTAAAATAAAGAGATAGGGGGATAGTGGACCACTTTGATGAATGCCACTAGAAGCCAAGAAAAATCCTTTCAGAATACCATTGATAATTGTTGAGTATTTAGTCGAAGTCACACAACTCTGAATGAGATTCATCAATTTACCTGAAAAGCCAAAACATCGTAGAACTTAAAAAAGGAAGTTCCATGACACCTTATCATAGGTCTTGGAGATTTTGAACTTGAGCACCATACTTTCCTTTTTTCTTTTATCCATAGAGTGGAGGGATTCATGCATTAGCATGATAGCATCTGTTATCTACCTCCCAAGCACAAGGCCTTTTTGACCATGTAATGCCCCACCACACAACCCTAGGGGAAGTTGCAAACTACTAAAAAAATGCACAATTTTTTATTTTGTTTAATTACAAATACATGTAATATTACAACACAAATCCAACAATCCCCTAAGGTTATGAGGAAAAGATTATTTAAATCACAAATTAAAACATGTATGAAATGAAACATAGCAACATTCACTTAAATAATTAAAGCACATACATTCGATACATGAGATTTTCATTTAAGATCATGAGATTCCTTCATGGTTACCAATAATAGAAGTTATACAATTACAATTACATCACTCATTCCCAGAATGAGGTAAATCAATAACATGATTGCTTATTACAATTTCCACCTCGATAACAATGAGGGCTGATAAAATACAAGAGCAAATAACATAAATGAAACCAAGGTAGCAATTGGATCCCACAAGCTCTCCAACATGAAAGTCTCGTCCACATAAGCAAACACCAAAAACAATGGAGTAAGGTGCACGTTCCACCCAACCAAGTGATACCTGAAGGCTCACCCCCCGTGCTACGAGATAGTAACAAGGATTTTAGGTCAGGACCAACAACCTCTAAACATAGGCAACATGACTCAACTAAAAAAGGATATGAACATGACATCACATGACATAAAGGTTACAATGCTTCCATATTTTAAGTAAATGAACACATCACGAACACAAACATAATGCTGACTTAGGAGAAGTGTCATCACAATGTCGCATGGGATATCCTGGCAAGTCTTCCTAGGTCTCGGCCCCTATCTCCGGATATCCTGGTAACCTCTAACGACTCCCGGCCCCACATTCAAACCAATGTGGAATTAGTTATCTTTCGAAGGGACAAGATAACGATCTTGCCATTCCAGGCCTTCTCATCTCATCCCAAGTCTATACAAGCACTTGCGTCCATGAGCGAGGAAAAATTAATCTTTTTAAATGTTGGTACTACCTATACTAATTACTTGGTTTAAGTTTTCACTGAATTAACCAACTTACATTGAGATCTCCTAGCACCACTTTGTGTGCTGGCCCTTAATGCAAGCCACTTCTCTAAGACAACACATGGAACTATGCCACCACCCAAGGGTACTCAAGTTCAACCTAGGGATAATGAATCCCTAAACATGACATAAGTCAACGTAGCTCGTTCATGATAACCGGGTATGAAACGGGACACAATTAAGCACTACCCAAGGCAAACAAGGTCAATCAACATGACAACAACCCCAAAACACATAAAAGAAAATCCTATCTGGAAGACTTACATAGTACTGACTAGACTGCCCCACACCAAGAAGAAACCTTACAAGCAATATAAAGTATGCTACATTAGGATTTCATAAATCCAATTCACTCAGCGCATTAGTGCACTAATCAAATTAAATAAAATAAATTCTTGCACAATCACATGAGTGTGGTCTAATGTGTTGAAAATACTTCTGTAATCTACACTTGATCATTTAATCATAATGCAAAAATTTTCACAATGATAAAAAAACACATGTACATTGCAAAAATAACTTATAATTGTCATACTCAAATATCATTATATTTATATAAAATATACATATAATAATGCATATACTTAACGTATATGTTATTACGCCTATTTTTTATATATATAATTAATACTTAAATATTTACTTTAATATTTTAAATTCCAAAATTAAATCATATTACCTTACTTTATTATTTAAAATATAATATAAATACATTTTAATATATATATATATATATATATATAAATATATATATATATAACATATATATATTAAATATATTAATTATATATTTAAATAATAAATTATTTTAAAAACACATTGATGATCATACATATATTTATATATATTAATTATGATATATATAATATATTACATATTTTATACATATATTATATTTAATATATAATATAAAAAAGAGATTTAAAAAAAAAAAAAAAAGTACACATGAACAAAATAGGGTTTGGACCGCGCCCTGCCCTAATAGGGGACACAACCCCCATTGATGGGGGCAGTGACCTGTGTGGGTAGCGTCAGCGCTGCCTCCACAGGCCGCCGACGCCACCAATGGGGCTGCCATGGGGTGGAAACCCCTGCTTCATTCCGTCGCCCGAATAAAACGATGATTCTATTTTATAAAATCCACATAAATTTCGACTGGTAAAAAAAATAATATTTCTGGTAAAAACCAGAATATGAAATTTTGAATTTATCCTTTCATAAATTAAAAAAAAACAGATCCACATATATATATATTTATATATATGTATATATGTATATATACAATTGGTTATGTATATATATATACATATATATAAATATATATCCAAATTTCAACTAAAAGGATCAAATATACAAAATTTCTTCATACCCAGATTGAGAAAATGCTCATTCTTAAAACAAAATAAATTATCATTGAAAACACATAACTTAACCCAACTACATGAAGATTTCTCCTTCTTTTTCAAATTCAAATGGAGCTCTTCTCAATCACATAGAAATTTCTCAAGAGATTTTCATTTGGATTCACCATTTTTGTGTTCAAAATTTTTTGTTGAAAAGCTTGTTAAAACCAAGTTTAGTTTCTAAATTTTATTTTTTTACACTATCATGAGAGTTCTTGATTCAAGTTTTGTATGCAATTTCTTGATGGGTTTTTCCTCTAGTTCCCAATTTGAATCCTTCAATAGTTTGAACAATTTCAAAATCATTTTTAAAATAAGGAAATTGCACAAAATTTAAGTAAAAACCTTGTGTTTTCTCCAAGCTTGAAGACTTGTTAATGGAGATCTTGCCCTTGCTTTTGAATTCAGCTTCTCCAATTTTTCCAATCTTCCCTTCACTAATTTTCTTCAAAAGAATCCAATCCAAGCTTGCTCTCCAAAATTCCAAAATTCAAAAATTCAAAACAAAATGAATTACCTTATTCAAATTTTCTCCTCCAAATTGTCAAACCCCTAATTTGAGTTCACCCACCAAAATTTATTGCCAATTTAGATATTTCCATTTTTGAAATTTAATAAAACAATTCTATTTCCCTTTTCAATTTGCACGATATTCATTTTGAACAAAATTCTATTATGCTTCAAAAAGATAATTGCATTTCCTTTCTTCCTCAAAGAGATTGAATTTAACAATTTCATTTAAAATCATTTTTTTTATTTTATTTCAAAAAAAGAATGCAAGGCATAATTCTAATTTTTTTTTATCTCAATTACTAATGCTAGCACAATTGTTTTAATTTAATTTATCAATAAATAAATCTAATCCATGATTAGATTATTTTATTGATTGAATTAAATTAACTAATTAATTGATAGTCACACGTTTATTTATTTTGATAAAGCAATTAAATAAAACAAGCACCGATTTAAATTACAAATTAAATACAAGGGCAAGGGGAGAAGAGACAACAAAATAACGTATCCCAACTAACAACCCGACGACACACTATGGCTAGGGTGATGTCACGAAATAGAAAACCTAGCTACTATCTCCCAATCATTTTTCATTGAACAAGGGACACGCTCAGACCTGTGGACCCAAGTGGAGTCAATGTCCTGTACCTGCATCCTGAACACAATACAAGTGTCGAAACATGCATATATATATATATATTAAAACACACTGTGAAGAGGAAATCATGAAATCACAGGGCGCTCGCATGTGAGTGATGTGATCCTGTCCCCTTCACCAATACAATATCGCTAACTGACACATCTAATCATCAATGATGTAGCAAAGCATAACACATCAATAATTCACATACATGTTAATTTAATCCATAACATGAAATAATAACATCTGATAAAACTTTCATCATATCAAAACATAATGTTTTCATCACTTAACAATTAGCGGTCAAAGTAATCAAGTTTATAACCAATGTGCTAACAAAGAAAAACATACATAACGAACACTGTTCGACCAAAAGAACAAAATGGAGGGGTGTTACAGACCAGAGTGTATCAACTTGTTCAAATGAGGTTTGATGTGATTGACCAACAATTTGGAGTAGATCTTGTAGAATGTGTTGCATAGACTGATAGGTCTAAATTCGGTCAACTTGTTGCTCCCCTAATGCTTGGGGATAAGAACAATGAAAGTTTTGTTGAATTCCTTGAGAATTTTCCCAGTAGAAAGGAAATTTTCCACAACAAACATAACATCCTGACCAACAATATCCCAAAAAATTTGAAAGAAGAAAGGTGGGAAGCCATGTGATCTAAGAGCTTTGAAAGGACTGAGGGAAAACACCACCTTATGGATCTCCTCCACCTGGATCATGTCTTCAATGGTTGAAACATCTTGCTGGGAAAGGGCCATTAGTTAAAATCAAGGATATCATCCGCCAAAAAATCCATTGGGTTAGAGTTTAGAAGATTATGGAAAAAAACACACTAAAATGGGTGAAATCATCCTCACTAGACACAATAGAACCATCATCAAGGATCAATTATGAGATCGAATTACATTTCCTATGCCGTGATGTCGGCATGTGAAAAAATATGGAGTTTTTGTCCCCTTCAAGAAGCCATTGATTCTTGTACCACTGCTTCCAATAGACCTCCTCCTTTGCCATAATGTTATGAAGTTCACTAAGCAACGTGTTTTCCTCATCAATAACATCCTCCTGAAAGCCTAGATCTAGGATTTTCTAAACTTGAAAATGTTGGTCTTTGATAGACTTCTGTTTTCAAAAATATTACCGAAGATACTCTTACTCCATACTTTGAGATTTCCTTTAAGATTTTTGAGTTTGAGAGTAGGATTATACAAAGCAGAACCACACCCATGATCCATGCACCAAGAGGCTAGGAGATCCCTAAACTAGGGCTAATAAGTCCATATTAATTCAAAGTAAAAATGATTTTTCACCAAAGGCAGAGGAGTACTCCAATGAAGAAGCAACAACATATGATCCGAAATAATTATAATGAGAGAGGACAATGATATCAAGGTATTGTCCCAGTAGGAGGGGACCAAACATCAATCAATCAAGACTTGACTAAGGTTCTCCTCTTTCTATTTATTAGACCAAGTGAACAAGTACCTTCCAGATCCAAATCTGTCAACCCACCATCTTGTAAAAAGGAGTTCAGTCCAACATACTATATGAAAAATCTTGAATACCCCATCCTTTTTAGAAGGGAAAAGAGGGGAGTTGAAATCACCCATCGCCATCTAGTTTCAATGTAAGAAGTGAACCAACAATTTTTTTGGGGCTATGGCTTTCTTGCACTTCTAGGGTTTTTCACCTAAAAGGAGAGAGATAGTCCAAAAACTATGGTGGGTCACTCAAACTAATGAAAGTATGATGGAAATGTGCCTAAATGAAATGATTGAAATGTAAAGAACTGATAAAATAGATTCGTTATTTATGGAAAATCTAAGAAATATGAAGTGTTTGAAAAGACACTGTGATATGCAAAAATGAACTAAAAACATAAAAAAATAAATGCAAAACTTAACAGAGCTAAAAGCGATGCACCTGGAAATTGAAAGCTAATCTAGAGTGGTTATGTAATACAACAAAATTTACTATTGAAGTCCATTGGGATACATTCACCACAGATGGTGAATTAGTCTTATTTCTGATTAAAACTGTTGAAATAGATTTCGGGATGTCGAGAACAAAAAAATCCAAAAATAACTTTTTCTAGCCTAACAGTGGGACTCATTCACCACAAATGGAAAATTAGTCCACCTACAGAAATCTACAAAGTCAAGGGTCAACTTTGTGGGTCCTGCTCTACACTTTTCTACTTCTCAGGTTGTCATTTCTGAAACTACAAAAAATGGGTTGAAAAAGATCTCCAAGCTTCAATTAGGGCTTTGTAGACTTGAATGACTTTGATGAGTTATTGACAACCTTTTTAACACCTATCTCCTTGAAAAATTTGCATACAAGACATGTAAACATGCATGCAAAGAGGGGAAAAAGGGTTAAGGGTTAGAGTATAGGGGTTTTCCTTGGTCGAACCCTGGTTTGGTAATCAAACCCTAGATAATGAAATGAAATAAAGAGAGAATGATGAAGAAATTTCATTTAATGTCATAAAATCGCCACACTCTTGTTGAAGTTTGAAGATATGCAAGAAGATGTTGCTTAAGATGCTTGAATGCTTGAATGCTTGAATGCTATGATGCTAGGATGAGTGAATACTTGAGTGAATTGATTGGGGATTGAAATGAATAGAAAATCACTTAGTTGTACACAATTATGACATAATTTCCTAAAAATATATCTCAGGCCAACCTTAGGTCTTAATAAATAAAAACCCACCAGAAATTTGAACTTATATTGATTTTTGTGCCAAGAGGGACTCATTCACCGTAAATGGCAAATGAGTCCCACTCAAGGCAAGTGAATAGGTGCCAAGAATTAAGTTGTATTAAATGATATTTATCAAGTTTATATTAAAAAATGCACTTAATTAAGCCTTGTAAGTGCATAAAGGGGCCAAATAAAGCATAAGAAAGGTGTAATTATTGGTGACAAGCCTAGAAAATCATGAAAGTTTGTTACAAGAGTTTACAACACTTTAAAATAAGACTTGGTAAGTAATAAAAAGGGGATATTTAGGTGAATTATGATAAGAAGAGTCTAGAAATTGTGAAAATGTGTTACAACACTTCACAATACTTTACAAAAAATCATAAAGTCTTAATAATTCATAAAGATTCAAGACCTAATGTGAATGTGTTGACCACATTACAACATTAAATCAAGGAAAATTAGGCTAAGAATCCTAGGAAAATACCCAAATGACCATGAAAATGTCTAAAGATACATTTTTCTACGGTGCATTTAGTTCCCACTTTAGTGAGAGGATGAACTTGCTTCAAACTCACGTTAAAGTAGCCATACATGCATATCAAGAGGGATCCAAGTGTACTTATTCTAGCAAGATGAGAGAAAAATAATCAAGAGGGATGATCAAGTTCCCATGATCAAGATCCCATGGAAAACCAACATAAATGCAAAGGAACACACATGAAAAACAAGAATGATAAAAGAGAGAAAAAGTTAGATCAAGCTTTAATCGTTTGTCCAGCCTGTTGTGGATGAGATCTAGGCTATTTGTCTGAAAATAAAATGCATACTCACTTTGGGGCAATGGAACTCATGGTTGTATACTAGGTGAGAAGGCCTAAAAGGTGAGAAACATACACTCATGGCTGGTATGTACTCACAAATACCTAGGTGGCTATGGGGAAAGTCATGCCTCAAAATGGGCTTCTTGATCAACCATACCAAAGTTATACCTCCAGATAACTTTTAATAAGCAACCACAAAAAAAAATGTCATTTTGTGCTTCATGAGACAAGTAAAGCTTCATATGCTTAGAAATCATGAACATATTCGATGGCACCATAGGCATGGAAGTTGTGTTATGCAAGGTGGCCATGTAACAAATGCAAAATGCAACATGCGAAAGAAATGTTCAAAGGAGTCTTACTTAGTTCATGCGAGGTCTATAACTTAGGGAAAATTGTACCTAATGTCTCCAATAGAGGGCCAATCCAAGAATAGAATATTCACAACTTAGGGGATACAATGTGTCACATCAGACCACTAAGAGGAATGTAATATGCTAAGATAGATCATGCTCATGAAGGATATCACACCGAATGTCATCCACAAAGTGAAAAATGCATCGTATGAAATGACAAGGCTATAGTAAGAACCAAGAAAAAGGGGAAATGTAAAATAAGTAATGCCAATGTATGCCCCCACTTTAAAGAAATTTCTACACATCGCTCTGTGAGCGATTACTTCAAAGTAGCAAATGAAAAATTCAAAAATAAATAAGACATGAGGGCCTTCTGGAAAAGCCCCTATGCCAAGTAATATGTTTTCAAGTAAGGTTGCACCATGTAAAAGAAAATGAAAGAGAAAGGAAAGAGGATTTCCCCCAAAAAGGAAAACACCAAACACATAAGGGATCTATGGATTTGGGGTCAGTATGTTCATTGTTGCAAGGTTTTGATTAAACACATCAACATAAAGTGACTGATAACATGAGATGAAATCAACTACCTTTTCATCCATGTTTTGTTTGTACATCTCATCAAATCAACAATTGTCTTTTTAGGAGTCATGTGCACTTGGAAATGACTTATGAATGCATCAATAAGTTCATTAAAATGAATGAATTGAATTGTTTGGTAAAGAGGACAACCATTTCGAGGTAGTTTCCTTCAAAGTCCTAGGAAACAACTTAGCTAGTTTAGTATATCATCTAGGACAAAATCACTACATAAGGTAGTATAGGCATTGACATGATTAGTAGGATCTCCTTTCCCACCATACTTCTCAAATCTAGGTATCTCAATTCCTTGTGGCATTGTTCTTCTTAAGATTTCCAAAGATAATGGGCAACTATAGACAATATATATGGGCACTGGTGCATTTTGACTTTGGTTTATGGTAGATATTTGTTCTTGCATGGAGGAGAAGGTTTGGAAAAGTTGTGTGATGAGAGGATTGCTATAGGTGGTAGGAGGTGGAAGAAAGAGTGGTGATGGAGTGTATGTAGTGGTAGGACAAGTGAAGGGAACAATGATAGGTGGGAAGGTGGTGGAGGAGAGAACATTCGATGCCAAAAAGGAACTAGGAGTAGTAGCTAGAATACCAAGGGAAGGAGTCACATTCCTAATGGATTGCATGATGGTTACAACTTGGGGAGTGGTGCAGGTAGGTATAGATGCTACGGTTGAAGGGGGTGTAATGTGAGGTCCTCCTTGGCTAACCACAGTGCTTGTTGATTGAGATGTATTAGAGGTGGAAGGAACATGTTTTTGATATATCTCAACAATTTGTTTCACAACATCTAGATCTTCATCACTTTCAAGCATGCGATGGATGTTTTCTATAGTGGGAATGGCAGTGGTTGAAATGCTTTCAAAACTTACTTGATGTTGGAGATGTGTTAAGTACTCATGAATGTTAACTAGTTTGTCATGCGGTATATAATCATTTTGTGTATCAACATCCATGCTTCTTGAATGTAAGGAGTTACTAAAGGTATTATCTATGCCTAATGCACTATTATCAATACCAGGAGTAGTAGCTCTAGAGAACCCAAGGTCCACAATGAATGTGCTATTGCGGGATGCCATGAGTCTTGAAGTTCTTCTCACTAAAGTATTATAATTAGGGCACCAAAGACTCATACAAATGCTACTAAAGGTGGGGAGATGCAAATGCACTACAAAATTGAAATTCTAGAAACTATAACAAAGATGTAAGAACATGAAACAAAATTGTAGAAAATGCTTTGAAAATGATAGAAATTATTCTTCAAAATGTGCAACTAGACTAATTCGCCTAGGGTGACGAATGAGTCCAAGGATGATTTTTTTTGAAAATTTTCAAAAAATTTAAAATGGATTTTATTCTTTTCATATTGTCTAATGCAAAACTAAAATGTAGATGCAGAATTTCAATAATTTTTTAATGATTTTTAAATGTAATAATGAAACATATAGGTGTTTTTCACTAATGCAATTTTGAAAACCCTCGGATACAAAATAATGCAAAATCTAATGCAATGTTGATGCAAATGAGTCATAGGATGCAAATGCAATGTAAATAAAAAAAAAACTATTCAAAATGTAGGTTCACCAAAATGAACCAACAATTTTTGGGGGCTATGGCTCTCTTGCACTTCTAGGGTTTTTCACCTAAAAGGAGAGAGATAGGGCAAAAGCTGTGGTGGTTCACTCAAAGTGATGAAAGTATGATGGAAATGTGCCTAAATGAAATGATCTAAATGCAAATAACTGATAAAATGGATTCATTATTTATGCAAAATCTATGAAATATGAAGTGTTCGAAAACACGTTGTGGTATGCAAAAATGAACTACAATCATAAAGAAAACAAATATAGAATTTAATAGAGCTAAAAGGAGTGCACCTAGAAACTGAAAGTTGATCTAGAGAGGTTTTGGAATCCAACAAAATTTTCTATTGAATCCCACTGGCACTCATTCGCCACAAATGGAAAATTAGTCCTATTTATGATGAAAACAACTAAAATAGGTTTCAGGATGTCAGGAACAAAAAACTCCAAAAATCATTGTTTCCAGCTTGGAAGTGGGACTCGTTTGCAATAGATTGTGAATTAGTCCACCTACAAAAATATGCAAAGTGAAGGGTCAACTCTGTGGGTCCTCGTTTGCACTTTTCTACTTCTTAGGTTGCCAGATCTGAAACTGCAAAAATTGGGCTAAAAGAGGTCTCTAAGCTTTAATTAGGGCTTTGTAAACTTGAATGACTTTGATGAGTTGTTGACCACCTTTTTAACACCTATCTCCTTGAAAATATACATACAAGACATGTAAGCTTGCACACACACAAAGAGGGGAAAAACGGTTAAGGGTTAGAGTATAGGGGTTTGCCTTGGTCAAACCCCAATTTTGGTAATCAAACCCTAGATAATGAAATGAAATGAAATAAGGATAGAATTATGAACAAATAACATGAAATGTCATAAACTCACCACACTCTTGTTGTTGAAGTCTGAAGATATGCAAGAAGATGCTCCAAGATGCTACCTAAGATGCTTGAATGCTTGAATGCTATGACGCTAGGATGAGTGAATGCTTGAATGAATTGATTGGGGATTGAAATGAATAGAAAACCACTTATTTATACATAATTATGCCCTAATTTCTCAAAAATACAACATCACAAGATGATCTTAGGTCTTAAGAAATAAAAACCTGCTAGAAATTTGAACTTATTTTGATTTTTGTGCAAAGAGGGACTCATTCACCCCTAATGGCGAATGGGTCCCACTCAAGGAAAGTGAATGGGTGTCGGGAATTAAGTTGTCTTAAATGATATTTGTTGGGTTTATGTTAAAAAATACACTTAATTATGGCCTATATGTGCATAAAGGGGTGAAATAAAGCATAAGAAAGAAGTAATTATTGATGACAAGCCTAGAAAATCATGAAAGTTTGTTACAAGACTTTACAACACGTTAAAATAAGACTTGGTAAGTAATAAAAAGGGGATATATAGGTGAATTATAATAAGAAGATTATAGAGAAGTGTGAAAATGTGTTACAACACTTAACAAAACTTTAAAAGACATCATAAAGTCTTAATAATTCATAAAGATTCAAGACCTAACGTGAATGTGTTGGCCACATTACAACATTAAATCAAGGAAAATTAGGCCAAGAATCATAGGAAAAGACCCAAATGACTGTGAAAATGTCTAAAGATCCATTTTTCTATGGTACAAGAAGTTATTCCTACAAATAAGTAGATCAAGCCAAGTGGACCTGCTCAGAACCATATTATTGGGTGCATACACACTAGATAGCACCTACTACAGAAGATCACCATTTTGGGAAAAACCAACATTAAGAAAAAAAAATTCCTTTAGAAACAAGAGCACCATTGAGAAAGGGTTTCCACATAGTAGCCAGGCAACTAGAAGCCCCAAAAGAATCCACCTCAAATTGATAGGTGTTAGTCCAGATAAACTTACCAGACTTATCAAAATCAACTACATTTTGGTTTATTGTAAGAGAAGAACGCCAGGCTTAAACTCTTTGATGAAATCCCTGACAATATACTTCTTGTGAAGGCACTATTCAACCCTATAATGTTCCATGAGAGGATCTATATTTCCTGTTATGTCTGGAGCTTACCTACTCCAATGTTGTCTGATTGTCATTCATAATATCCTTTTCTGTTCTTTTCTATCTGACGACTTTGCTAGGTTTTTGAGTGTTGAATAAAGAACTAGGCTTCATCAGGGAAGGTGGAACAATACAAGGGATGACCAAAGAGACTGTAGTTGGAATATCTTCCACCTCCATCTATGGGACAATTTCATCTAGCAGGGGGGATAAATTTGAGGAAAAATATGCTAGATAGAAATTTGAGGGCTCCAGGAAAGACACTGGTCAGCCATAGGAGAGGGAAGCAGGGAGATCAGGCATGAAATAGATGAAACCAACTTAGCCAAAGCAAGAGCCATGGAAGGAGAAGGGGCCAACAAGCTCGAGCAAGAATTGTGGAAGAAGGGGCCAACAAGCCAGAGCAAGAGTCATGGAAGGAGAAGGGGTTAGCAAGCTAGAGAAAGAATCCTTACCAGAGGGGGGAAAGGGACACACTAGAGTGGATCTGAGCTATGGGAAGGAAAACTTCATCATCAAGGGACCCATAGCACTAGGTATAGGAGGAGGAGAGGCAGTGACATTATTTTTACCCACAAGGGACTTGAGCAAACCTTTATGGAAAAAATAGTGGAGGTGATAAAAAGAAGATAAACTTTGATAGAAAGGAGTAGATTAATCATATTCAATGGTTTGGAACCACTTACCAAGCCTATATTCTAGAATAATTGAGGTTGAGAGGACCTTATTTGGCTCAATACTAACATAGAAATGAGCAAAGACCAACCTAGAATGCTCCTTGGTGACATAATCTAGTGATATGAAGTTGTCAAAGGCCACACCAATGATGATTTCTTCATCCCAGAACTCCAACGGGAGTCCCAAGAGATGAACCCAAGTAGGTACAACAGCCGCCAAGTGAGTTGATGGGTCAAAATTAGGTCACCATTTACATAAGGCTAGGATTTGCTTACTAAAGAATGAGGGTCCCTTGTGAGACTTACCATACAGTCCTCAAAAAGATTAAAGTTAAAATAAAAAAGGCCTTTTGAGAGAGAAGAAATAGAGAAAGATCCTTTAACAGTACATTTGGAAGCAACCCATTTGCGAACTGATTCAATGCTTGACCTTCTTCCCAGAAACCTACCAATCAGATAGTTTTCCATTTTAGCAATCATTTTGTTCAAAGACGGACCGTCTAATATTTTTAAAGTTGTTCCCTCCTCAGAATGAATCAACTATACCCCATCCCTGACTGCACCATCATTTTCAATGGCATCTTTTGGAAAAAGTTTTTTCTAGTTGAAAGGAGGAGGTACTACTGTAGAGGGGACAAAAAGAGACCCAAATGAATTGTGAAAATCTTCAGGAGCCCTACTCTGACTGATAGAGACACTAGAATTCCCTCATACTAGAGGACAAGAACTAGGAGATTCCCACCCAAAATCACCTACTCCACTCATTTCAAACCTTAATGGTATATCCTATCCCATAGTATAGTTTTTGAAAGAGGAAAAAATGGGTTTTATAGGGACCCGAAACCACGAAGTTTACAAGATAAAGAAAAAGTCAATAAAGACAACAAAGAAAAAAAGGTTGTTAAAAACAATAGCAAATGACCATAGCCAACAAAAAGGCTAGAAAAGGCCACATAACCAAAAAACTAGCCAAAAATATTACAACATCTAAATTTGTGTCTTTTAAAGATCAACAGTCTTAGCTTCCAGCTCATTCATATCCTAAACCCCCCTCTTTAAGATCTGAACCATCTGTGTAGTGAGAGGCTCTTTCCTTTTTGGTTGGCCTAGATCCATTTAGAAATGCCTTGGTCCTCAATCTTGCTTTCCTTTTTCACATTGTAGTCAACAACCAGCGAACCCTGTTGCATTTTTTCTAGCTTTTCGGATAGAGCGTTGATAATAATGGCATTGTGCCTAGCCATTTTATGGTTAAATTGTTAAGGAATAGTTGTCAAGTTATTTTTAATTTTAACCATTTCCTCTTCTAGAGACTTGTACTTTTCCTCATTGTCTCCTCCTTTCTTACCTGTGTTGTTCTTATGCCATTTCCCTTCTTCATTGCTGAGAGCAGCCAACTTCAGTTCCAACTCCTCCAATTTGCTATACAGAACCCTGCTTCTTTGATTGAGCTCATTAATTTCTTGGTAGGCCCATTTCAAGACCTTGAATATGTCACTGATGTCATTTCTAGCAGAGGCCAAAATGTCATTAGACTAAACTCGGTCTAAAATTAGATTAACGTCACCCAGGTTGGGGGAGCTAGTAAATCTAATACCTTCAAATCTGAAAGAGGTAGGAGGGGAGGGCATAGAATTTCCACTAGCTTCAGGGTTCTCAGCTTTGTCTTCCAAGGAGTCCATAGAGTAGGAGACTAGCTTATTGGCAAGGGAGCCCTTAAGAATAGGATTCTTTAAGGGGGCAGAGCAGTCGGGGAAGGTCCCAGGGTTACTGGGGTTTCTTAGATTAGGTTTTCTTACCAGACATCTCAGAGGACAGGTGGGTTTCAACAATTCTCTCCTAGTTGGGTTGAATCTTCGAACCCCCACTATCAGTATCATAGTCTTCAGACTCCATAGAGGCAACAAGGTTAGATAAAGCCAACATGCTTTGATAGTGTTCATAAATTAACCTAATAAGACTAGGATGAAGAATAGGGTATCTCCTGGGATTTTTCCTATGGTCCTCTAGGCTATTAGTCAATGAACATAATAGGTAGTGAGGCATAGAAATATGTACCTTATGGTGGAAGTGGTTAAGAATGACAAAATGGTGCCCATACACTCTGGTAAATCTCTCGTCTAGTGTGATATACTCCATTATTACATGAAGTACCTTTCTCCGTAGCACCTTGATAGTGTCAATTTTGAAATAGCTGTTATCTAAGATTTTAACTAGTTTCAATTTCTCCTTGTCCTTCTTTGAAAATCTGATGACTTCCTTGTCAAAAAACCTTTTGTCCCTATAAAACTTCACTCCCTCGGTGGACATACCAATAATCTCCCCTATAATTTTCTCATCCAGCTTCACCTTCCTACCAAAGTGAATAATTCCACTATTGTTCCAATTCTTCTCGAAGTAGTCCATGGCCACAGAATCGGGCCCATGAAGTTTTTCCAGATATGGAACTAGGCCACATCTTACAATCTGCTCCCAAACCTTATCATTCCTAGTGTGCACCTCATAGCTATTAATCTCAACTCTTTTCCTATCCCCCCACATTTTTGTATGCTCCTTACTGTCGACTCTACCAGTGCCAAGAACTTGTTACAGAATTATGCAGCTATTCCAATTCACCCACAAAGTGTGTTGTTGTTTCGTCCCTTCTAAGTAACATGACAGGGCCCCATAAAATTTGTTGATTTTGATGTACCTAGCCCCTTTCTCTTTAATCATTAAATATGGTTTCCTCTTTCCCATGCATAACATCATAATCTAGTAAGGCCCTGACTTCAATTCTCAAGTCCCTATAATTCTACCACATGTTCAATCCTTTCTTCATAACCCTTTGATTTGCAAAGAAATCTTCCACGCTGTTAGCTTCCCTATAGACGTGTGAAACTTTTACTTTTTCAATTTTTTCTAGAATAGACTTAGCTTCATCTATCCATTTCTTTATCATCCAGCAGGGCGGGGTCCTCCCTAAGAGACAATCAATTATATTTTAACAATCTCCTTCAACCCATAAGTTTTTTATATTGAAATTATGAGCAACCATTAACACTTGAAAGGCTCCTATAGCCTCTGCCACATGGTTGGTTTGGTGACCTAGGGATATGGCCAGAACCACCATAAAGTTACCATTAGGATCCCTTAGCATGCCTCCACTTCTTGCCATACTCGGGTTTCCCTTCGCTGCTCCATCAAAGTTGGCTTTATGCCAACCATTTGGTGGAAAGGTCAAACAAGCACCCTCCCTACTTTTATTAGCTGGCTTGGAAGCAGATGAAATATCCACTTTAATGTTCCAATCTTTTGCTATTGTTAAAAAATAGGGAGTGCACACCACAACTTTTAGGTTAAGAGCTTTTGGAGGAATCACATTAAAATTTTTCTTTATAAGCCTAAAAGTTTTCTCAAAGACAATATTCCTTCTCCCTGAAAAGTCTATTGTTACATTCTTTCCACACTCCCCAAGCCACAAAAGGGAATAAGAAAGCCCATAACCTACGAATGTAGGGATTTTAAGTAGGGTCTTTCCATTGTAAAAAGAACCCTTCAATGGTCTGAGGGAACACCCAAGATATATTTCAGATAGCTAATAATTTTCCCCATATTAAGGACACAAATGAATATTGGACAAACAAGTGGTTGGCTGACTCCAACTCACTCTTGTAGAAGCAGCATCTATTGGGGATTTGAAATCCTCATTTACAAAGATTTTCCACCATGAGGACCTTATTTTGAGGCATTATCCAAAAGAAGATATTGAATTTTGGAGTCAAGTGTTTAATCCAAGCTTTAGACTAGAAAGGAGGAGGGGCTTGAGAGAGGGACAACAAAGAGACAACCGGAGAGATAGAGTCATTACCTGAAGGCTTATCCATCCAGACAAGAGTGTCATCTAGTTGATTATGTCCCAGGCTAACAACCTTTAAGGAGGATTGAAGCTGAGCCAATTCTTGACTAATCACACATAAGTTCACCCAGTCTCCTTCATACTAGTAGTCTTTGACAAGTTCCCCAAAGGTAGCTTTACATTGCTCTACCCATCTATTAAATATTTCAATTTTAATAAGGAATTCCTTAAAAAGCCATTTATCCTCCCAAAATCTAGCTTGATTACCACTTATGATGTTCCATCCTATCCCTAATTTGAGAATTTTTCTACCAGCAATCATGTCATTCCAGCAAGCTGAACCATGTGGGAAGATAGGAGACTCCAACAGATCTTTGAGGAAAAATCCTTCAGCCATATACTTACTTCTTAATATGTATTTCCATTCTTTGCCAGACAAGAAAGATCTCCATATTTTTTTGGCAAGAAGAGTCTTATTAATAGTTCTTATTTTTCTAAGACCTAAACCCCCTAGGGTTTTCGGTCTGCAATCCAAATCCCACCCTATAAGAGGAATTCTCTTTCTTTCCTCCACTCTAGACCAAAGGAATCTTTTCTGGATCTTTTCAATGTCCTCTGCATATTTAGTAGGGATTTTGAAGAGGCTTAGAGCATAAATTGGGAGGTTCTGAAGAGAAGCTTTAAGAAGCTAAAGTTTTCTAGCTTGGCTCAAAAGGGCTCCTTTCCAACCTACCAACTTCTTTTTAAACCTATCAACCAAAGAGCACCAAAAGGAATCTAGGGGCTTAAGGCATAACAAAAGTCCAAGATAAGAAGAAGGTAATGATTCCACCTTGCAATCAAGGATTCTAGCAATCTTGACTTGTTTATGCTCAGGGGTATTGAAGAAAAAGATAGAACTCTTCTGCCTATTGACCTTCTGCCCAGTCGCCTGCTCATACACAACCAAAGATTTTTTCAAAATCTTAGCCTCATTCACAGAAGATCTTCCCATTAGCATTATGTCATCAACAAACTATTGGTGAGAACAAATCAGATTCATAGAAGAAGGACTGAGACCAATAAGAGACATTTTTTTGACCAATCTCTTAAGATTCCTTCCCAGACTTTCAACCATTATAGTCAAAAGAATATGTGAAATAGTGTCCCCCTATCTCAATCCTCTAGAATTTTGGAAGAATCTAGAAGGAGATCCATTCACAATGATAGATGTGGAGACTGTTGTAATCAATTGATTCACCAACTGAATGACTCTGCTATTGAAACCAAACCCCCTTAGAATTTTGAATAAGAACTCCCAGTCAACATGGTCGTATGCTTTGGAAATGTCCAACTTAAGAAGAAACCCTTCAGTTTTAGATTCCATAAGTGAGTGAATATTCTCATGGACCATGAGTATAGAATCTAGGATTTTCCTTCAAGGAACAAAACCATTTTGCTGAGGGGAAATCAACGAAGGAAGGATAGAAAGGATCCTTGAAGTCAGCACCTTAGATATGATTTTATAGAAATAATTGCAAAGACTAATGGGTCTAAACACCTCAAACTCCATTGCCCTTGGTTTCTTAGGATAAGGACCACAAAAGTAGCATTTAGTTCCTTAAGGATCCTTCTAGAACCAAAGAATTCCTTAACAACATGCACAAAATCATTTTTTAGAATGTCCCAAATCCATTGAGAAAAGAACATAGGAAATCCATTAGGCCTAGGGGCCTTGTTTCCTTCAAAATAAAAGACAACTTCCCTAATTTCCTCCATAGAGGGAATGGTTGCTAGCTTTTCATTATCGTCCCTTCCCACAACCTTGGGGATGGCCTCTAATAAAAAGTCTTAATCATTTTTATTGATTTACCCATTCACCAAAAGAAGGTTATTATAGAAGAGGACAACTTGCATTTTGATGTCTTCCTCTTCCTCAAATCTAGTACCATTAACTTCTATGGAAGCAATTCTATTGAAATCCCTATGCTTAGAAGTAGATAAATGGAAGTACCTAGTATTTCTGTCTCTAGTAGAGAGCCATAAAACCCTCGATCTCTGCCTCCAGAACTCCTCCTCTTTTGCTATTATATCATGCAATTTCACCAACAACTCATTTTCTTTGTCCTTATTATCGTCAATGTATCATTCCTTCAAGATTTTGTCATGGATCTCTGCAAGATTCATTTGATGATTAGATTTCATTCCAAAAATGTTTCCAAAAGATTATTTTTTCCATTTTCTTAAATTGTGTTTGACTTCTCTCAATTTTTTGGCTATTCTAAACATAGCAATTCTCGGAACATCCATAATCCACCATTTCCTAATTTCATCAAAGATAAGGGGATGGGACAACCACATTCTTTTAAATCTAAAGGGCACTTTTTTCTTCACCTTTATAGGGTCCGCCACAAAGCTTATGGGAAAGCGATCCGACCCAACTCTAGAAAGAGCTT
The DNA here is from genome assembly GCA_007258455.2 of Sequoia sempervirens. Lineage (NCBI taxonomy): Eukaryota > Viridiplantae > Streptophyta > Pinopsida > Cupressales > Cupressaceae > Sequoia > Sequoia sempervirens. Next base: position 833,953,405 of record VDFB02281492.1, read on the forward strand.
TTAGAGAACAAAATAGCTTAAAAGCCACTGATGAGAAATTAAAGTTCTATCTAACCTAACTTGAATTAGTTCCTTACCAGTTCTTCTATTCAACCAGGTATATTGAGTCCCTAGCAAGTCCATATCGATCAACTCATTATTGTTGATGAAGTCAAAAAGATCAGACTTACTCTCCTGGTTCACTTGAGAACCTCCAAATTTCTCCTCATTCAAAAGGGGAGTGTTAAAGTCACCCATAACTATCCAATGGCCATTATAAAAAATCCCACAGAAAACAGAAAGCTCATTCCACAAAGATTTTCTAGCTCATTTCCCATTGGGAGCATAGATGTTTGACTGAATCCAGCTAAAGTTATCTCTGATGTGTGTAAATTTAGTAGCCACATGATTGTTGCTTTCCAATAAAGGTTCCCCTTTAATTAGGTTCTGGTTCTAAAAGGTAGCAATGCCTCTTAACGCACCATCTAAACTATTTCCTTGAATCCCAAAAAATTGATACATTTTGATCTTCTCCACCTATTCTTTGGACAATTTAGTTTCTTGGATGAGGAGAATATCAGGTTTATGATCTCAACAAAATTGTGCAAAACATCCCTCTTATAAAGGCTCTTGATCCCTCTAATATTCTAGGACATAATCTTCATATCTTACCATGGGATTGTAGAATCTCTGGAATGGTCTTTTGAACACCATCTACTATATCCTAGAAACTTTCATGCTCTTTCTGCCATTTTCCCAATCTTCTACCTTGGCCCAACTTAGTAGCTCCACAATTTTCCTTTGCTCTTGTTCTGGTAACAACTCCAATCGGAGTGTTTTGATGTTTACTTTTCTCCTTTTTCTTAGAATGAGAGAGGACTTCTTCCTAGTTAGTATCTTCTTAGCTCTCCATCTCTCTTCCACATTCCCCTTCCTTGTCATACATTCTTCTTTGCTCCCAAGGGAGGGTGTCCATTAGGCCATTCCTAGGAAGATTCAGATTTTCACTTAAAAGATCAGTATTCTAGCTTAGATCCTCAAAGGTGTCCTTAACAAAATCCAGGGTTGTGTTTTCCCTAAGGTTAAGAGGGACACACAAAGGGGAGAAATCCACAGAGATCGTGTTCTAGATTGGAATGCCAATATCCAAAGATAGACCATGGATAGGAATATCCTCCAATCTAGGAAACCCATTTTCTTTGTCTTTTGATAATATTTTAGGAGTAGAGGACGCAAGGTCCTCATCCCTTTTCACTTCCTCCGTATTTTCCATTGTTTTCTCATCATCTTCCTTAGGGCCTTCATTATTTTCTACTCTTGTTTGGTGATTATTCTACGCACTAAGGTCCTTTGATTTTGTTTCATCAATACTGTTAGAGGAATTTCCCTGAGTTTCATTTTTCCTACTAGGATTGTTGGCTTGTCCTTCCCCATCAGATTTCTTTCTCTAGACAGTCCTAGGGTTGGACTAGTGATTTTCCTTTTCTTTACTGACATTTAATGGGCATTTCTTAGCCCAATGCCTCATTTTTCTACATTTGAAGTAGGCAAATGGAATGGATTCAAACTCTATAGTTTGCATCTAGGTTCCCAACTTAGATTGAATGTCTATTGAGGAGGGAAGATCAACACTCTATGAAACTCCTACATAGATTCAAGCAAACACCAACCGCTTTCTAGCTGCAGTCATAGGGTCAATAGAAAGAAGTTCTCCAAAAGAACTAGCAATTCCATTGAAAATGTCCTCATTCTAGTATTCCAAAGGGAGACCTAGGAGTTTAGCCCAAACTGGAATGTTCTCAAAGATAGAATCAAAAAGGTCCAGGACTAATGCCATAGTATAGTTACAGTGTAGGACTAATGCCTATATGTGAATCTAAACTTATTGTATAGATATGAACTTTACTGATTTGGATATTAAAATATATTAGCCTGGATGTCTTCAACATATGTTTAATTGTGGTTTTGGTAAACATCATTTCAAATTTTACAAAGTTAGAATTGTTTATCTTTGGTCAAACCCTTATTGTCAATTCAACAACCCATTATAAAGATCCATCTCAATAAATAATTTTACAATATACATAAACTACTAATATCATGTGGATGTTATATTCTCAATCAAAACTCTCATTATAAATCAATAGAGATTTACATAAAATATTATCTTCAAATATTTCTATGATTGTGAAAAATGTCTAATCGATAAGATCAGCCTATGAAAAAATGAATAGAATTGAGTGATCTCGAAAAATTATTCAAGTGTGTATCATCAAGTTTTAATAATGAATGAGGAGTGGAGAATTGATTGAATCAAACAACAAAATTTCCATACAGTTTAGTATGACTTTGGCGTGAAAAGAAATATTAGAGTTTTGTAGTATAGTCAAATATATTATATTCAAATGTTGTAACTTGTAAGTTGGGACAGTTCCAATGTCTTTCTCTACAAAACAAAATTTGATGCATTGTCTACATAAGGAAACTGAAATAGTCAATACAATATGCTCTCGTCAATCAACGTGGAGATGTTGGTAAATCCTTTCACTTTCTTCTTTCAATCAATGTTATTATCAGATAGCAACATAACTATTAAGTACATTTGTAACTCAAACATACTTTAACAAGTTTAGGTACTTGAATTTTGGTTCATGTTCATATAAATATGACATAAATGGTGTATAAATTGCCACAAATTTTGTATAGATCTATTTTTCATACGTTCGCTTAAAGTTTTTTTAATTGGTAAGTGGTGATTATTTAGATTTGCCCCACATCAATAGAGGTCACAAGGGGACCTCCTCCCTTCAACATATTCAACATATAATCATTTATTCAACTTTATTTAACTAACTAAGAAGTCACAATGGAAGTCCAAGAGCCACCACTTGGAATTCCAATTTAAGATGTCACTTTTGTAGATTCAAACATGGATCTCCATCTTCAAAACCATAGGGCCTTGCCATTTGAACACAACCCATTGACCATTCACTCAAAGTTAATTGCTCTACATTTTGTTGACCAAATAAATCAAATTATACATAAGAATTTACGAATAATGTTAACAATTTTGAAGGAAGTTAGATATAGATTAATACATTTATAGAGATTTAAGAAATTGATATATGGATAAGGATTCGGTAGCTACTTATTTGGTATTTGTTAATGTTGTTGATATTGATATCTTGATTGATTAATATTTTACAATAGAAAAATTGAAATTAGAATTATATAAGTAATCAATAGGATGTAAGATGTATTCAAAGTTTGAAATGTGTGATTAAATTGTATATGCAATTTGGTTTCAAGTAGTGTTTTTTATGTATGGTTTTGTTTATTTTTTAATTTAAATTTTAGAAATTGTAGAACTTGTTTGTGTGTGCTAGCATTTGCATCTAAAATGCTATTGGTGGTGAAAGTGTATTTACAGTCTATTAGATACAAAAGGAAGTCCAATAACTTCCTTACTAACATTTCAACCTTGTTATCACTATAACAAGATCATAAACACACCAAATGAAGAATATGGAGTTAGTTATTTAATAATAATCTAGGACTAGTTCACAACTCTAACTATGTATGATTTTGAATAATTGTTTCTAATGTAATCAATGTCTCCTAATTGCTAAAATGGTGTAGGATAATGTATTAAAAATATGATTTCTAGACACACAACTCAAGAACTTTGATGTATTCATCAATAGATAAAAACCATATTCCTAGAAAGGTAATTTGAGAAGGGAGATTTTAAATCTCAAACTAGAGGATTAGACTATGGGCCTAATTCTATCTCATGAATGGAACTATACAAACTTGGCTAGTAGAATGTAGAGTCCTACACCATTGGACTAATCATATTCTATAATGATAGATTTAGCATATCATATGATAAATGCAACATTCAATTTAATCCTAATCAATTAAAGGAAGTGATTTTAATTCTAAAATCATGTATTGGTAACCACATGAAGTAACATAAAATAGAAAAATAAAAGTAAGGTGTCTATACATGTTTTTTTTCTTCTATTTTTATTAAAAAATATATATCATTTAAATATTATTAAATATAACTCAGTATTTGATTAAATTTGGGTGCTAGCTGCTCTATTGACAATTCAAAATTTATTTGAATTTTTTATTTACATTTAATTATACATTGTATATGATAACAATTTAGAGGGATAAATTATGCTAATGTGAATAATCTACCTATTGTAATATATTTTTGAGAGGGTGAGTGCAAAAACCATTAGAAGTTGAATGGTCATCCTCCAATTTTCCTTCTCAAAGTTTATGCATTGCCTTAATGGATCGCATATTGGTATTCTTCATTGTGCTAAGATCATTTCAACATCTTGGTTTCTCAATATTTAATTTTATTGTGATTTGGGGGGATATTTTTTCAATTTGTAATCCTTTGGTGGCAATAGGGTTGATTGACTAATTATTTTTTCATATCCCAGTGATTGGATAGTGAATTGATGAAAACTAATTATATTTTAAATTTTTGAATTTAAATATATGATTAATTTTCTTATTTTTTGTGAGGGTAGTAGGTTTTAAGGGCATTTATTACCATATTAAATGTTATTATCCCTACCCTCTCTCTCAAGTGGCAGTTGGCAAATGGAGGATGACAAAAGTAATAATGTGCTAATAAAATTTAGTATGGGTACATAGGTGAGCAATCAATGCTAATTGATAATAGTAATATTGGGCTTTGTGAAGAGAAATTAAGAAAATAATACAAGGAATTGCTAAGTGTAGACTCTCCTGATGATCTCTATTGTTGGTGCTTTTGTGGATGCCAATGACAGAACAATTGGGCCTGGGTCAAATAGAATGGGAGCAAGAGGCTTTGTTAGTGGAGGATACTATAGATGTGGAGAAAGTGTTAGAATCCTTCTCATTCTTTGGTCCTCTCTATTTCATCGAATGCATACATGATTCAAGCGCTAAAGTCTAAATAAAATAGGTTGAAAAATATTACTCTTTTCCTTTTTTACTTGGACTCTAATTTTTTTCTACAATGAAATTCATTGGATTGAATTGCAAATGTCTATGGTAAAAATATGTGGATTCATGTATCATTTTATATGATTCTTCAGAAGGGAACTTTATTTGTGGTTCTTTTCAAAATCCATGAGATGCAAGAAAGAGTGGTAGAAAAAAGAGTTCTCGAACCTGGGAAGCTCTATGTTTAGTGTTGTTCAAGTCATAAATAAGATTGTAGCAGATAATTGTAACAAGCAACCCAAAAATGATACTTCTTTGTTGTTGCATTATTTTATGGGGATTGTAGTGTAGAAAAATGCATCACTTTATATTTTCACACTTCTTTGGGACCTCCTAATCAAACAAGACTTAATATTGCCTTAATTTAGTGTTGAAAAATGTATCGCTTTACATTTTCACACTTGTTTGGGGCCTCTTAATTAAAATGAGCTTAATTATTCCTTAATAAGCCATTTTATTCATTTAGAAGCCTAATAAATTACATTTACCAAAGGGGAATCCCAACAATAATTAATGCCAACACTTAACACTTTACCTAGAGAAATGTGTGTTCTAGGAATATAAGCATGGGACCCATTCGCCCATGGGAAAATGGGTCATCCCTAGGCCTTTGAACCTTTTTTTTTTAAATATAGTATTTTAAGGTACCAAAATCCATATTTTAATGTTAGCTTGTAATATTTGAATTTCAATAAATTAAGGACACATACCTATAAATACAAGGTTATTTCACTAAGTTTCAACCAAAATCTTACTAGCATTTTCAAGATATCTCAAGAGCACTTTGAAGAGAAATTTCACAAGAGAAAATTTGATGATCAAGAGCATTCAAGAGAAAATATATCAAAGATTTACTATAGCATTCAATATTTATTCATCATATCAAATTCTTTTTGGATCATACATGCTTTTGGAGCTAACATTGTGATGTAGGTTTCAAGATCAAGTTCACGCATTCAAAGTATTATTCAAGTATCAAGATCCATATCCATTGAATCCATTTCATGCAAGTTGCAGACCTTCTAAGATCTACATTTCCAAGGTTCATTCAAGGGTTTCTTGAGTGGTAACATAGCATTGCTCATTCTTTATTCCCTCTTTTATGCATTATTTCAATCCAACGGTTTGATTGCTAAAATGGGGTTTAACCAAAGAAAACCCCCATTCACAAGAAACTAAAAGAAATCCCCTCTTATGTGTAACTGTAGATCTAGGTTGAAGAAGGATTGAAGACCTTTTGAGCAGCAATATTGGAAAACTTGTTAAAGTTGTCAAATCATGAAATATAACCTACAAATCTGATTTCTACCTTTCTAACACTGAAACCTGGACAAATCAGAAGCTACATATTAGCATTAGAGGATCTTGAAAGTTGCAGAAAAACCTTGACAAATGACCCATTCACCCATGCGCAAGTGATTCCTATTTTTCCTTTGGAAACTAGCTTTTAGTTACTAGCAAACACCTTTTTTCCCTTCTCAAATTTGCAATTTGTTTTCTAGTTCTACTAATATTGAGTTTCAAATTGTTGTTTCAAGTTTTAATTGGCATAATTAGGTTGTTTTGCTATTTTTATTTTTTCTCTGAAAAGTGTTTTTTAGCCTTGACCCTCATCCTCAAAGCATAAGGAAACCTTAATATTCTCACATTGAGTTGATTCACCTAAGGGTTATTAGTCATTTCCTTGTGGAGATCGCATTTCCTAATGAAGTAGTGAGAAATAGGTCCATCATACTCACTTATTATCATTTTCATTTTGGTGAACCTGGCTTTTCACCATCATAACATTATGATTTAGGAGTCCATTTCAACCCTAGATCTAGGATTTGCATTACTTTGCATTGCATTTCATTGATTTGCATCTCATTTAGGGTATTTACTTGCATTAGTTTGCATCTCATTTAAGGTTTTAGGTTTGCATTTTCCAATCTTTAAAATTTAGAAAAATTCAAAAATGTCAATCATTTTGCATAGTGTTTATATAACATTACATGTTCATTCATTTATATCAGAAAATTGAATCAAACTTTTAACTCGAATTAGATCTTTTTTCTTACCATTTAGCATTATTTTTCACTTGCATTTAGACCCAATTTTCTAGAAATCAGAAACTATAACTTCCTATCTAAAATTGGAGTTTGAAAAGCATAAAAATCACCTCAAAAACTTACAAATCATTTTTTCAAAACCCTAAAGTGAGACCCATTGTCCCATGGGTGAATCAATCATTGGTTAGGGTTTTTTCTGAATTTTGAGCATCAAAAACATTGTTTCTACATTTTGTGTTCCTCATTTAGTTTGCTATTTTAGCTTATAGATTTTTTTTAAAAAAAAAATTCATACTAAGGTTAATTTTTCAAAAATGAGTGTGTTGTTTGAATTCAAAATTGCATTTATAAGACATCCCTTTTAGGTTTTTTGCATAGCATAATTGAAAAATTATCATGGGGTGATCCCACAATAGTGGTTTACAATTTTTGGGACATCCTGATTTTTGTTGAAATCACATTTTTTTAGGAAATATAATGATTTAAGCCTTGAAACATTCCATTTTAAGCATTCCAATTGAAGATGGTTTGATCAAACCTTGTTGGATCAAACCCCCTTGGATAGAACCCCGATATTTTTAAGCTATACCTATTATGAAATCCTTTATACCTATCAAAATGCTCATAGAAAACCACTATTGATATACTTTTTGGGGGATCAAATGAATTCGTTTAAAATTTATTTTTTTATAATTATTTAGTCCTTATTATAAGCTTTCCAAAAGGTATAATTTTAAATATATTTAATTTAATTATTATATTTATTTTTATTTCTTGTGAATGTAGGTTTTTCACTAAAAATCAATCTCTCTATTATTCACATGTGGAAAATAGCAGATTATCAAAAGAAAATCTAAAAAATGTCTATTCACTTGATATTCATGTCCTTGATCCAACAAAAAATAAAATCATACATACAGAAAAACTTGTGTTAGCAAGTAAACGTATGTCTAAATTGTAATTGGTTTGACTTCGAAACATAAATAACAAAAAAATATTCAATAAAACACTATGAAACCAATTGCATGCACTAGATATCATAGTTATGAATCTAAATTCAAAAAAATATAATTTTATCCTTCATATCTAAAAAAAGCTATGTGTTAGCAAGTACACATCATTCTTTAAAAATGATGTTTGCTGTTAAAAACTAGTTTTCAAAGGAGATAGATAAAGAAATGCAATATGATTCCAAATAATTTAAAAAATATATATTTAGAATCTATAGAAAAAAATTCAGAAATCACTAAGTTTGCAATATCTTGAAATTCCTCATGGCTTAGCAACTATAGGTGCTCGAAAGTGAAGATTTAGTTAAAAAAATTCAGCTCAATGTCATGTTTGGCCAATAAGTGTAAACAACTATTGTGGGATCACCCATTTTTAATTTCTTTTACATACTTGCATTGCACTTTACATTATGTGGTATTTCATTGCATTTTACCTATTATGCACGTTGATCATGAAAGCTTGTGCTTCTCTTGAACAACCTTATGGAAAATTCAGTGAGTGGGAGATCAGCTTGCACCTCACTGAATGACCTCCAGGATTTTTATATAAGTTGAATCTTCTTTGTGTTTTGGGGAAAAGGAAAGGAGAAATGCAGAGAAAAAAAAGGTGGTGATGCGCCAAAGGTTTTACAATATTTCAAGGCTTATCAACCTCTTACTTTTGATAAAATAGGCACAAAATGCCACAAAACCTTCATTGTTGGGAAGATAACAAATAATTAAGGTCTGAAAGAGCATAGAGTAGTCATTAAGATATCCCCATAGGAAGTACCCATTAAGGTCTGATAGAAATAAGAAAACCAATACTAATAGAAATATTTTGGATCTTTATAGAACCCTTTTGCTCTTACAACATAATGTGAAAGTTAACACAATCTCTACAAAAAATGAAAGAGTACAATGAACATGATTCAATTTTCAAAAGATAGGATCAAACATAAAAGCTAATGGCATTTAAAGCAATCACCAAGACTATATCAGTATGACTTGACATAGAGCATTAAACATATATAGAATAGAAAGAAGAAATTCATGATAGAGGCCATAAATCCACAATGTCAAAGATTTCTCCCTACTAAATTACTTGTTCTTGGAATAAATTGCATAAAAGAAAAGGTTGGATGCCAATATGATTAATATTCTTGATAATTTTACATGCCAAAGAGTGAGAAAAAGCTCTACAAAAATCTTCCTATTCCTCCCTTGATATAATCCTGTAACAGATAAAAAATTCTATATTGATGATGATGATTTTAAAATACCATTACAAATCCTCTTTTATAGAGCTAGAGAGATGCTCCAACTATAGCCAATAGAGATGAACCACTGACAAGTGTCCATGTCTGATAGCCCAAAATCTGATGAAAGATTTTATTTGATTGCACCCATCTTCGCTAATAAAAATTTAGTTGATTCATTAATGGCTTAGGATATTGTAGAAGCTTTATGAAGATTTTTTTTTAGAATAGGATTTGGATTCAACATAGCCTAGCAAAAACTCGATGTAATCCATTGTGAGAGATAATGATTCCATCCTAAAAGACCAATCCCAAAGACAAAAGACCTGATACGCTACTTGACAAAATCCACAAAGGAATTGATACACCCACTGGTGAAACAACTAGCCTAACAAAAGTAAGTGATGTGGAATGCTCATAGACAATTTCTGAGTTTATGAGAGCAACTTGAGGAAAATCCCCATCATGTATCCATGTGTCCTATTTTGGGCCCGAAATGAAAGTGATATAGGAAAAAGTCATGCAACCACTATGTGGTGCATTGTGTGCCTCTTTGTGGGAGTAACCTTATCCTTCGAGGTACAGTGACATCAAAACAGTAAAAAGATTAAGAGTCAGAAAGGAAGATTGCATGTGCCAAAAACAAAAGTAAAAATTTAGAGAAATATTGTTTCACAGTTTTTGGTGACTCTTAGGGGACCTTTTCTTGTGGAGGTATGAAACTAGATATAAAAGGAATTCTTGGAGTTTTAGGAAAGGAACATACTACAAATCCCAGTCTTCATTTGAAGGAAAAATAAGTCCACATAGTGTCTCATAGGCCTGATCGAGATCGAGAACCTTTTTGAAAGAAACTCCTCCCCATTTTGACAAAGCAACTCTAATGTGGTAGTAGAGTCAGGATAAGGGATGGAGTGCCTTCTCAACTTCCTCGACTGAAGGTGATGGACTCAAACCTTGGAGCCTCGAAGAGTCTTGGTGTTTGAGTCTAATGACCTCTTTGATCTGTTCTTTAGGCAATAACTCCATCTAGTGAGAATAATGCTAGAAATATGACATGGATTAGAACCTGAAGGTCTTCCCTGATCTCTCCAACCTTCTTATTCATTGTCGACTGACAAGCCTTAATTTTCTAGGTGACTTGATTGCAAGTGAGAAATTCGTTTACCTTTCTAGTCATTGCCCTTCGGTCTAGAATTCTATAATCTTTTAAAGCTTCTTCGGTCACCTTATATAATTTGGTGATCAAGTTTCTTGATTCTCCAACATGAGCTATGACTGTTTGCAGAATATGAATGACTACCAAGCTGACCTTCGCATTTAATTCATGCACATATGTTAGGAATCTCAGAGCTAGTTTTAGAGCCATTACTACAACCATGATTCTTTCTCAATGGGTGGACAATAAATTCTACAGTATTTGGAAGGATCCCAAACCTCCATGTCATGGCTAGATCTTGCTAGAATTTGGATTTCTTATCCTTTAGGTCTTTCAATTGGTATATCTCTTGGAGGGCACTTGAAAGCTCTGATCTTAACTTTTCTACCTCTCCATTGCAAGTTTGCAGAATAGACTCAATGTATTGCTTCTTCTACCTTTCCTTCTTTGTATCTACTTGGACCTTTTGAAGATTTTGGATGCTTCGGATCAGATGTTAGCCAAATATTACTACATATCATCCTTCTCCTTTCCCATCTCCTGCAACTCTTTCTGCAACTTGTCACATACACTAAACATTTTGTTGGCCTATTGTCTCATCAAACTCTGTGTGCTTCTATTGATATTTCTCAGTGACCTCTTGCATTTCGGTCCTTATATCCTCAGCTAATTTTCACTCAGCCTCAATCTCATTCTCTAATCTTTGCACCAAGACATAAATTTTGGAACCTCTTAAAATTTAATATGTGGTTTTGGTTTGTTTGGTGGGGTTTTTAGGTTTATGGTTTAGAGTTATTCCCACTTCACAAAGGTTCCACCCAAGGATAACCCTCAAGATTTTAGTGCAAAGGAGATTGAAATCTAGCAATAGGGTTTACCTAGGGGCATAATATAAAAAAAGGGGTTCACCACCAAATGTAAACTTGGAAAACATAAAATGTTGGAAAACACAGTGTGATATGTAAAATGACCTAGAAATGCAAGTAAAATGTAATAGAAATCTATGAAACTAGAAATATGCACTTGGGAAACTAAAGTAGAGTGAATGAAGGTCTAGAATCTTATAAAATATACTATTTATGTTGAATGGGACTCATATGCCAAGCTGGGCGAATTAATCCAATTTTGGGGAAAATGTGTCGGAGCAAGTTTCTACCAAAAGGGTGTCTAGATTTGTAAAAAGCCTTGTTAGGCCTATATAGTTGGAATCATTAACCAATGGTGGTGAATCAATCCACTTCTTCTTTTTTAGTAGTTTAGAAATGGAATATGTGCCTCTCGGTCTGCTCTACTCTTTTTAACTAATTTCTAGATCTGAATGTACAAATTGACACCTGTAGGACCTCTCCAAGCTTTTCCAAGGCTTGATGATAATTTTGACAACTTTTAGGGACTTGAAAACTTTTCTTCACTTTGGCTTGTTGATAAATCTGCAACCTAGCCCTACAAATCATACACAAGAAGAGGGAAAAATGTTGGAGGGTTAGTGCATAGGGGTTTGCCTTGGTCAAACCCCATGTTGGTAATTAAACCTTGAAATAGAATGAAATATGAAAATAGAATGATGAATGAACAAATAGTGATGTTTCAACTCACCAAACCCTAGCAATAAGGTGTTGAAAACATGTAAGTAATGGCTCCAATGGATGTGAACTTGGAATCTAGCTTGATGTTGATAGATCTTGAATATAATGCTTGCTTGAATCAGACAATCCTACACCATAGTTATTAGTTCTAAAACAAGATGATACAAACAATCTTTGACATGATGATTGAAACTTGAAGAATTCTCTTGATTGCTTGATAATATTCACTTGAAATTCCTTGAATGCTCTTGTGAACTATATGCATGAATACTTGAATGCTAGGTTTGGAAATGATTGAAAGAACCTTGTATTTCTACTCAATTATGCAATAATTCTAAAAATTAAAACAATACAGGTCGACCTTAGATTTTGGAAAATAAAAATACGCTAGAAATATAAATTAAATTTGAGTTTTGAGTTAAAGGGGGCTCATTCACCCATAATGGAAATTGAGTCCCACCTTAGGAATTTGAGGTGGGTTTCGGGATTTTAATGTTTTAAATGATATTTTTTAAGGATTATTCTTGAAAATACACATAAATAAGGCCTGTCGATGCAACATGGGGCCAATTAAAGCATAATAAATCTCAATTATTAACGATAAACTTAGGAAAGTGTGAAAGTGTGTTAAAACACTTTACAACACTTTGAAATAAGGCTTGGTAAATGATGAAAATTGATTATTTAGGTGAAATACATTAACAAGACCTTAGAAAAGTGTGAAAGTGTGTACAAAACTTAGGTAATGTACCATTTGAATCATTGTAGTTCACAAGGGCCTAAGATGTAATGTAAATGTGTTATCCACATTGCAACATTAAATCAAGGTAACATTAAGCCAAAATCACAAGGAAAGCTCGAACAAGTCAAAAAAAGTAGAAGGGTTAATTTTTTTGTGACTCCATCTAGCCTCCACTTTCGTGAGAGGATGAACTTGCTTCAAACTCACACTAAAGTAGACCAATGCAAACATGAAGAGGGGTTCAAATGTACCAATGTTGGAAAGATGGGACAACAATGATCAAGAGGGGTGATCAAACTCCTAGGATCAAGATCCCATGACAAACCAACATAAGCACAAAGGAACACACATGAAAATGATATCAAGAACAACAAGGAGGAAAAAGCATGCAATGCCAAAGAGAAAAATGTGAAAACAAAAGAATTGGATCAAGCTTCGATCATTTTTCCAACACGATGTGGATCAAACATACATTGTTTATCAAGAAAACACATACTCACTCTAAGGAAACATAACTCATGGTTTTCTGTTGGGTGAGAAGGCCTTACAAGTGAGAAACATACTCTCATGGATGGTATGAACTCACACACATGTAAGTGGCTATGGGGAAAGTCATGCCTCGGATTGGGCTTCCTGCTCAACCATACCAAAGTTATACCTCCTAATAACTTTAATAAGGTGCCACATAGAAATGATTTTAAAGCTTCATGAGACAAGAAAAACTACATATGTTTGGAGCTCATGAACAAATGAGATGGATCCATACGAATGCAAGTTGTGTTACGCAAGGCGTCCATATAGCAACAAATGAAAAATGAAAAATGCAAAGAGTGTTCAAAGGAGTCTTTATTAGTTCATGCAAGGTATTAGATTAGGGAATATTGTGCATAATATCTACAAGAGAGGACCAATCAAAGAATAGAAAATTCACAACTTAGGGGATGCATTGTGTCACATCAAGCCACTAAGAGGAATGTAATATGCTAAGATAGATCATGCTCATGAAGAACATCAAACCTAATGTCATCCACAAAGTGGAAAACACATCATATGAAGTAAGAAGGTTGACTTAAGAACCATGAAAATGAAAAAATGCAAAATGATAATACCAATATATTCCCCCACATTAAAGGAATTGCTAACACCATACTATGAAAAATTAATTTAAAGTAGAAAATGATAAATACAAACAAGAAAGAAGTGTTAAAAGGATGTAGGACAACTGAGAGGGGGGGAAAATTAGTTGTCCTAAAATTCAAACTTAAAAACTCCAACACATATCAATTCCATAACCACATTGTCTGACATTAAGTATGAGCATGAAACATAGATAACAAAAAGTATTTCAACACAACACTAGATTTTTGTGTGGAAAACGCAAGGAGGGAAAAACCGCGGTGAAGATTAACTCATAGTATAAAGTAATTTCAAACTAAAAATAAAAGGCTCACTTCAAAGGGCTCACTGCACTGAAAGGACTCACTGTCCAAATTCAAAAGCTCACTGCTTACAAGAGAGGCTCACTTCCTACACAAGGATTGATAAAACAAAATTGGGCTTTACAACCAAAATGAATTGAGAATAGTGCACCTAACAAGTGTTGATGCAGTTTCAATGATGCTCAATATAATGATTCAACACACTTCATACTTTTCGCTCACTTCTAATTGCTTTATTAATTTTGCATACAGACAATTATACTCTTCTATCTCTATCTCACTTGACTCACTAAAACTTTCCAACATATTCATTTATATACCCAATCTTTCCTACAAACATCAATTAGGCTAGCCTAATTAGATGCATTTCATATTTACAAAAAATACCAATTGTAAGCTTCAATCATTCACAAAATATTTCAAGAAGGTAATTCAAACCTCCAACACACTACATTATGTCAACAAGGACCTAAAAGAGGTCACACATATATCTGCATAAAAAAATTAATTCACCATATCATAATTACCCCAAGAAGTTGGCTAGGAATAGAATTCAAATGCAAAAAGCAATAAACATTTTATATGAGCATCATAGCATGTAATATTATGATCATGCATGCCTTCAACAACCATAAACAATTTCTCAAACCATAAGAATCAACTACTAACTACTAAGGAATGTGAACAAGAATACCAGAGAGTGGAGCTCGAATACCGGTTTAGATGCTAGACCAAAATACTAGATAACACACTATCTTAAACTTGTAGTCACAACAAGGTGACATCAATGAAAACACAAAAGTGTAAAGATGGTAAATCTTGTTCGTTTTTCCAACAATCTCCCCCTTTGTCATTGATGGAAACATCTAAAAACTTTTCCTTCAAACTCTCCCCATACTCTGCTCTAACTCTCTCCATACTCTGATTCTCTCCCCCTTTGAAATCAATGGAAAAGGGTGGCCAAAAATAATATAAAAAAAAGGTTTAAACATGGTGACATAAAAAATCATAAAGATTTCCAACCATCCAAAATTTTCAATTAGCCACTTTTTCTTCCTTTTCTTCCTCTCCACAAAAAAACCAACTTAAATAGAATGCTCAAGATTCAAGTAAAAATGACACTCTTCGCCTGAAACACTTTCTTGTACCTTTCATCAAGAACTAGATGCAATTTCTTCTAGTTAAATGTAGTTGAATCCATTCTTGTCGAGATGCTTTCCAATAAGCCCAAAAGAGTAAAAGATGGTGACCAATATGAACTCTATCTTTCAACATCTTTTGCATCAGAAAGTATTCCAGAAATATGTCCTAACTAGACCTCAACAATCTCCTTAAGAAACTAGAAGTTTTTCACTACATCATCTCTCTGTCTTTGTATAACAACTAGTTTGGCTTATAGTTCACCAGCTCTCAATCTTTTCTTTCCTTCTTTGTCTTCAAATATGTCAGAATTCTTCCCAATGTTGTTCACTTCAAATTCAATTGCTTCAATTTTACTTCTAAAATTATTTACCGTAGTAGGTCACTGAAGGCAATACTTATAAATATTAGATATTTCTTTAATGCATTTATTTGTTTCCATGATTAGTTCAGATAATCTCCCTTTAGCTTTAACAAGCCTCTTTTTTCACCAAAGCTTACAACTTGCATCCTTTTGGGCCTTCAAGCAACATCCTTTCTTCAACAATTTCAACTAGATTTTTTGGAAAGGAATAAAAAACAACTAATATTCAAATACCTTTCTAAAGTAGATATTCTACCAAAGCATCATCAATCTTCAGTCTATCAATAGGAGAGACTGCACTCCATAATTCACCAATATTCTTCATCTTCCCATTAACTATCATAGTTTGGATGTCATTAGGGGATACTTTCTCCTTTTCTTCTAAAATATCATTGATATCTTCAGTTATAACTTTCCTCTACTTTTATTCTAGAGGGGAATCACTAATGAAAACCTCCAATTCCTTTTTACCAAAGGGAGAGCCCACCTCAAACTAACTCAAAGTAGATATATTGGAGAATTTTTTTTTTTCAAGGATGTGAAATAGGATTTGCACATACTTGCATTATCTGCCAACGCTTCCATATATTTGTAGACCTATTTTCCAATAGGAATCCTAGATTCCCATACAACATTATTTTCTTGCCATGGAACTCAAAAAGTAAAACACCAAGCACACCAACAAGGATTTGAAACAAAAGGAATAACCCTCAATCACTAACATATAAAAATTTTCAAAAAGATTCTCAAGAAATAAGATACACAAATCAAATTTCTTGTTTCTTTAACCATCATATGTGCAATATAAATAGTAATGGTTGATGTGGAACCTTCACGATTTCTAAAATAGATCTTGTAAGAAATGTCATACACAACATACCTTATAGCCAAATCCTTGAGAGTGTTTATCAATAGATATCATGGGTCTTTACTAATGCCAGTCAGCTCCTCCACATATTTGTGCTTTACAATTTTCTTTCCAAGAAGATCCCCAATACTGCATAAGCTTGTAGTCGTCTCAATCGCTTCCTTTGTAACTAAGTAGCATTTTTCCAATACAATACTTCTATCCTTGAAATGATTCAATAAGAACAAAATAAAATCCTTTTTGACAACCCACATAAATTTACTCCACAAATCCATACCTAGGGTTTTGATGTTCTATAATTCATTATTGTTCAGCCCTAGTTTCATTTCCTTCATCTTCCTATGATCAAATTCTTCTAACTCAACTCCTTTCAACTTCAGAGGGATGACACCACTTGATTCTCTATCCATTTCCACTCTTTCTTTAATTCATTAATCAATAATTCTTCATTTTTCTTCTTCTCCCTTTTCAAACATAGAAATGAATTCTAGATTACTTGAGTCAATTTCATCGAAATCCCTTCAGAATTGCTTCTTTCTTGCTTCAAGATCACTCCAAGGCACCTTCTAAGTTCTTTGAATGCACAATTAATTAAGAAGATTCAAAAACTTCAACTTAAACTTCATCGAATTTACCCTAATCGCATTGAATGCGGTGAATATGAAAAAGCTGCTAAAAACATTCTTCCCAGCATAGAAAACCCTAATCTGGTCTACAAATTTTCATGCCAATTTTTTTTCCTTTAGTTCCTTTTCCATAACCTCTAAATACTCACTTTTCACATTCCATCCTCATGCTAGCCTCTGACACACCATACATCAAGGGGTTTTATAATTTTTTGATAATGCTCCCACTAAGACATGCTAGGCCTAATTATCGAACAAATCATCTGTACCAGATGAGGGCACAAACCCATTAGTAGTTTTAGGTTTTTCTTCTTCTTCCTCTTTTTTCATCCATATCTTATTCATCTCTTGTTTCATCTCTTTTTTTTCAATCTTCTTTACTGAATCATTCTTCTCTATCGGAGCAAATTGCTTTCCTTTCTTACTTATGAAAACCTTTGAGATATGTCTAGGTTTATTACAATTGTAGTAGACAACACTCCTCTGATTAGTCTGACCTCCATTACCTCTCAACCTACATTCATTTTCTCTATGTCAAAATTTGTTATAGGTATATTAGTAGCCATTAAAGGATTAATTCATTCTGCCTCCATGAAACCTATTCATCATTACCCGGCTGGTCATTCTCGCTTAAAATCTACATTCAATAGCCTTATGTCCATTCTTCTTGCATGAAAAACATTGTCCAGATAAAAAAACAAAAAACTAATTCTGATTCATTCTCCTTCTGCATTCTATTGCTTTGTGACCATATTTATTACAGGGGAAACAAATATCATTGAAAGAGGGATACCTTTGTGCATTGGGTTGTCTTCTTGCAAACTTCCTCAAATTTCTCTTCTGCTTTCCTTTGTCCTCATTCATTTGATTTTCCTTAGAACTTTCACCAGCATCATTTCCTAAACTAGCTTTGTCTTTATTTGATTTTTTTCTACTAAGCAATTCTCCAAGCTTATCGGAGCTAGATTTGAAATTGCTCTCACAATTTTTTTCCTTCTCTAGTTCAATCCTTATGTTTACTATCTCCTACTCAAGTTTAGTGCATTCATTAGATTTATTCTACACCATTGTATTCAGACATTCTTCAATTCTTTTCTTTTCTTCTACCGACACTTTTAGTCCAATTATTCTTGTTTCAACTGCTCACTTACTTCTCTATGTCTTTCCTTGAATTTCTTCAGTTGTTATTTCAGCTTTCAAACATTCATTTGCATCATCACGATTCTCTTTCAGATCTCTATTTTCTCTTTCCACTTTTTCAAGATCCTCAAGAGAATTTCAAAGCTCTCCTTTATCATCCATCTAAACAACTTTCAAGATCCTCCTCAAGTGGTTAAGCTTGACACCAAGGAACCAAAGTTCTAATACCAATTGTTAAAAGGATGTAGGACAATTGAGAGGGGGGGTGAATTAGTTGTCCCATAATTCAAACTTAAAAAATCCAACACATATCAATTTCATAACCACATTGACTATCATTAAGTATGAGCATGAAACATAGATAAAAAAAAAGTAATTCAACACAACAAACACTAGATTTTTATGTGGAAAACCCAAGGAGGGAAAAACCATAGTGAGGATTAACTCACAGTATAAAGTAATTTCAAACTGAAAATAAAAGGCTCACTACTAAGGGATCACTACCCCAAAAGGACTCACTATGCAAATAGAAAATCTCACTACCTACATAAGGATTGATAAAATAAAATTGGGCTTTACAGCCAAAATGAACTGTGAATAGTGCACCTAACAAGTGTTGGTGCAGTTTCAGTGATGCTTAATAGACTGATTCAACACACTTCATCCTTTTTGCTCACTTCCAACTGCTTTATTAATTTCAAATACACACACTTCTACACTTCTATCTCTATCTCCCTTGACTCATTAAAACTATCCAACATCTTCATTTCTATACGTGATCTTTCCCGCAAACATCAATTAGGTCGACCTAATTAGATGCATTTTACATTTACCAAAAATACCAACTACCAACTTCAATCATTCACAAAATATTTCAAGAAGGTAATTCAAACTTCCAACACACTAGATTATGTTGGAAAGGACCTAAAATAGGTTGCACATATATCCACATAACAAAATTAATTCACTGTATCATAATTACCCTAAGAAGTCAGCCAACAATATACTTCAAATGAAAAAAGCAATAAACATTTTGTACAAGCACCGAAGCACATAATATTCTGATCATGCATGCCTTCAACAACCATAAACAATTTCTCAAAACCATAAGCATCAACTACTAACTACCGAGGAATGTAGGAATGTAGAAAAGAATACTAAAGAGTGGAGCTCAAATACTAGTTCAGATACTAGACCAAAATACTAGATCAAGCACTATCTTAAACTTGTACTCAAAACATGGTGACATCAATGACAACACAAAACTATAGAGATGGTCAACACCGATCCCACAAAACTGGTTTATAATTTTTGGCAAAAATGGACACTGAATTGATTTTTTCTAACTAAATTGTCACTTTCGGGAACCTATAGTGGCTAAACCGTTAGGAATTTGAAGATGATGAAAACTAGTGATTTGTGACATTTTTTCAGTAGATTCTAAATATATTTTTAAAAAAAAAAATTCAATCATACTGCACTTCTTTTTGCATCTCCTTCAAAAACTATTTTTTTCAATAAGCACCATTTTTAAGGAGTGATGCTCACCGTATAACACATAACTTTTTTTCCATGAAGGATAAAATTCATTTTTTTTGGAATTTAGATTTTGTAACTATGATATCTAGTGCTTCCAATTGGTTTCATAGTTTTTTATTGATTTTATTTCCTTAATGAAGTTTCAAATTCAAACAAATTACAATTCAGAAATAGGTGGACTGTATAACACAACTTTTTTTGTATGTAGGGTATTTGTAGGATCATGATGGGCCAAAAAGTGGTGATATGATGGGTATGTGTAGGGTATGTGGTTGCTGAAATTTTTTTACCCAAAATTGATGAAACAAAAAGGGTTTTTAAAGGAGATTATCAGATTTCCACCAATATAAATTATGCTTTACTTTGAATTTAGTACATAATTATTATTTATTTTCTATTTGAATTGAGACTAAAGCCTGATTGATAGGTTGATTAAAAAGATCTATAGCTTTCAAACAGTACCACATTTTTTGAATTTAAAACATGTTTCACATTCTATGCTTCACATACTATAGGATTTTTTGAAAAATAAATTTCATGAAGTTTTGTCCAAGTTAAGGTGGTCAGACATATGAGTTTTTATAATTTTTAAAAGTTGTAATAAAAAATTCATAATTAATTATTTACTTGGAAATTAAAAAAAAAAAATGCATCACATTTGGACATGAGTCTTCTACTTATATCTAAAATCTTATAAAAAAACATTATCATTTAATTATGGTTAGGGTGGTCAGACATACACCTTATTTTTTTTCCTAAAATTTAAGTTCTATTGCATTGAAATTTCAAATTTTCATGAAATATTATTTTTTATATTTTAAATAAATCTAGTAGTTTAGAAACTACATTCAATTTGCTACAGATTCTATTCTTACATATTTTTAAAATAATATAGATAACTTATTCAAATTTTTACGTCAAGTTGCCTAACTCTAATTTTTCTGAATTTTTTGCCACTTAAGGGCTTGTTTTTTCCATGATGATCCTGCACATACCTTGTATCAAAATTCAATTTTAGTTTTGGTTGAATCAAGGACTTCAATATCTAGTGCACTCATATTTTTCAAAAAAAATTTATTGATAATTTCTTTTATTTTTCCATATGTGTAGAACAAAGAGCTTGATTTTCGGTGAAAAACCTACATTCACAAGAAATTAAAAAAATATATGATAATTAAATTAAATTTATTTAAAATTATAATTTTTGGGAAGCTTATAAGGAATACATTTTTACAAAAAAAAAATTTAAATAAATTCATTTGATCCCCCAAAAGGTAAATCAAAAGTGGTTTTTTATCAGCATTTTGATAGGTATAAAGGAGAATTTGTTATAGGTATGCTTTAAAACTAGCAGGGTTATATCCAAGGGGGTTTGATACAAGGTAGTTTGATCAAACCATTTTCAATTGGAATGCTTTAAATGAAATTTTTTAAGGCTTAAGTCATTATATTTTTTTAAAATATGTGATTTATGCAAAAATTAGAATCTCCTAAAAATTGTAAACTAGCTTGATGATCACCCTCAATCTTCTTCATTTTTCCAACAAGAAGACATGAGAGAAATTTGGAAAGCCCTATTCTAAGTCATATGTTTTTGAGTAAAGTTGTGTCATATAAAATAAAAAGAAAAGTGAGGGGTTTCCCCTAAAATGAAAACACCAAACACATAAGGGATCTATGGATTTTGGGTTAGTATTTTCTTTGCTACAATATTTTTAAGGAGCTCAGAACTTTCATCCCCCAAATACACATAGAACTAGAAAAATGACACACACACAGAGTGAAAACAATGAAAAACCTTTCGGGTCAACTTGGAAGAAACATGAATGTCTCAACGCCTTGTGTCATCCCCAAAAGAGAACACAAGACAAATGAAAAAGAAAAGGAAATCCTTTTTGGTCAACATGGAAGATACATAGGGTGTCTCAATGCCTTGTGTCATCCCCAAAAGAAAAACACAAACGAAAAGTAAAAGATAAACGAAAAGGTAAAGGAAAAGAAAACACTTTTGAGTCAATGTGAAAGAGACATGAATGTTTTGATGCCTTGTGTCATCCCTGATGAGCCCAAAATATGCTCATAGTTTGGATATTATGATGAACTTTTAATGCCTTTACTTTTGTTATTCATGGTTGTTTAAAACTCTTTTGAAACCTTTTATAGGGATATCTTGTAGCAAAACATTTGCATATTCCTGCAGCTTATTGTGTTGACTTGACTATATTTATTACCCCGTTGACTCCCTAAATGACTGGTATATCACATACAATTTTTGAATGATGAAATAGATTTAAATGTGTGATTAATGAATGGATATTATGTATGTGCCATACGCCTTTTCTTTCACATCTGTTACCTTTTGTTTCACAAGTTGTTGAAGAATGATCGAGTCAAGCGTAGCCGATCTCGGCCTTGCAGTAAAGTCCATTTCCTGCATGACTTGGAGGAAGCTCCGGCGAAGACTCTTTGACCGAAACCGTTGGGAAATATTTTTAATGACAGTCAATCTGGAAAGAGTGGAGCGCTAGATTCTCTCCAGGTCGAGTTGAACACATAAATTCATTTATGAAGTTTGTTCCTTGATTCTGGGATACATTTTACTTCCATGTCTTTCTTTGATAGGGTTAGTTAGTTAGTTGCTCTCCTTATTTTAAATAAAGTACTCCTCCTGCACGAGTGAGGAAGGAGATGATAGTTAGAGTAAGATAGAAGCATAGTGATAGGAAGATAGCAGATATCATGTAAGAGTCAGTATGATAATGAAAAGCAGAATTTGTTTGACAAGAGACAGAGTTTGTTGTTAGTTTATATACCAACAAAGCAATGTATACCATTCTATTTTCATGAATAAAGTTTGATGAAGTTCTAAGTTTAGCACCTACGTAATCAGTAGATGCTTGCTAAGGGGGCCCACTTAGTAAGTATCTGTAGCTAGTTAGTTAGCTATTATTTTTTGTTGATCTTCAGTTAGCTTTTATCTTTGAAGTTTTCATACAAACTCAGTCTTGTATTGCTCCTGCAGTATAGAGAATCCATCCCTGTGCCTGTTCCTGCAGCATAAGGTCAGTTCATAGTTTGTGTTTCAGTCATAGCTGTTATGGTTTTTGTTTTAATGAAATCATAGTTGAGTTAAAGAACTTTGCATTAACTTCCTGTAGCGTAGATAGAATTCCTTCCAAGTATTTATTTCTGCTAAGTTTTGACCAAAACCAATTCTTAGTGCATATATTATGCTATGCCATTTAAAGTATATGTCCCCTAGTTTGACAAGTAAATGAATGTCCATAGAGAGATATTAGTCACCTGTTGGAATGTCCAATTCACAGGAAAGGTTTTACTATGATTTTCATATCCTTTTGTGGGCGCGACCATTTTTGGTGTTGTTGCCAGGGATGGCGTTAAGCTAAGAATTTGTCAGAAGTCATTGTTAGCATTAGTTTACTTTGTTAATAAAAAATTTTCAAAATATTTCAAACCACCATTCATCATATTGCATGCATAGAAGAAGAAGAGATGCACTGGGAAGGTTCCTCCCTGAAAACCTATTTGTTGAACTACTATTTGACCCAGCTGACAACGAACTTGAAGAAAATCCATTCGCTCTGTTATTCTAGCAAGCAAATATGGCAAATAATCCACCTAATTATCCACCTCCTGCTTTTGAGTTTCCCATTGTTCCCCAATGAGATACTGACAATCTTAAGAATATACCTTCTTCACTACTTCCAAAATTCTATGGCCTAGTCACAGAGGACCCTGAAACTTTTATGTTTGAGTTTGATGTCCTTTGTCGCAATTATGACTACAACTCAAATGCTTATAAACTAAAGTTATTTCCTTCCACCTTGAAAGAGGGAGCTCTCAGATGGTTCACGAGTCTAGGAAGAGGCATTGTTGATAGTTGGGTAGCCATACAGACAAAATTCCTTGATAAGTATAAGGAATATTGTAAGAGTGCCAACAAAGGTGATGACATATTCTGAATTCAGCAGAAGGAGGATGAAAGTCTGGAAGATTATATTTCTAGATTTTTGTTTTCACTAAAGAGGAACTCAAACCATACTCTCAACGAGGACTCTCAGAAACTACTCTTTCTAAGGGGAATCAGTGATGCCTATATAGACGCCCTAGACCTGATGGGAGGAGGTGATATAATTCAACTGCCTTGGAATGATATAAATAAAATATGTCTTAACTATTCTTGAGAAATAGTTAAGAAAGGTTGAGGTCATCATGCTACATGGGGAAGTCTTCTTCTGGTGGAGTTTCTCGAATGGAGATAACAAATTTGTTGTCTAACTTCAAGCAGGACATCATTAATAATATGGCTACACAACTGGACACTATGCAAGCTCAGAAGAAACATGAGGAAGATGAGGCAGTTTTGGCCAAGTTATGTCCATATTGTAGATAGAAGAAGCATGACTGTAGATGCAAGATGGTGGCTAATTCGGAAGCTAAAAAACTACCTACTGACTTCAAGCTAGTAGAAGGTGATGATGATCAAGTGTTCTTTGTTGCACAAAGGAGACCATGGGCCCAAAGACAAGGTATGCCTCAAGATCCTTTAACTTTTGGTAATCCTTATTCTAGCTATAATAACCAATGGCAACATGCATATGGACCACCACCACCCTGGAATCCACCTCAACCAAGTTGGCCTAATTATAAGACCCCACAATGGCAATCTCCTCAAAGAGGTTGGCAGCAGCCACAAGGACAATGGATCCCACTTTCAGGTAATTGGCAGCAAAATCCTCAATGGAGAGGTCCTCAGCAATGGCAAAACCAGTCCCCTGGATTCCTGCAGCTTCCACAGCCACAACCACAGGCCCTTATGCCACCTCCTGCAGCAACTGCCACAAGTACTGGACCTCCAAAACAAATGCCTATGTCTGCCCAGCCATTGCCAAATCCCAATAATAAGCAACAGTAGCAGCCACAACAGCTGACGTATCTTGCCAAAGCCAACCAATATCAAGCTTATGCCTTAAACGTTAATGACATCCATTTGAGGTCTGGAACCACTTTACCTACTCCAAAACCGCTTCTAATTACTGAAATACCAAATTCTCCCCTTGAAGAATCTACTGCACCTACTGATCCTACTGCGCATATGCCTATAGCTGATATGGTTTCTAAGGAGCCTATTTTACAAAGTCAAGACAAACCACCTTTTCCTCATAGGTTGCAAACTACTGCATTTAAATCCATGGAAGAACCCACTTTTGACATTCTGGATCAGCTCAAAAATATACAAATTCAAATCCCCTTATTTCAGGCTATTAAAGATGTTCCTATTTTTGGAAAAGCTATTAAAAAGGCCTGTTTGAAGAAGCTTGGACGAAAGAAAAATGATCCTCAAAAAATTCATGTCTTAGGAAAATTGGCTGATATAATGTTCGAAAATGTAGTCATCCCAAAGTATATTGACCCTGGAAGTCCTGTAGTGCAGATAAATATAAATGGCCAAATTGTAAAAAATGTTTTGATTGACTTAGGTGCTGCCATTAATGTCATGACAAAGCATACTATGGACTCCTTGAACATTTCAAACATTAGGTCTACACCTACAATTCTGCAGCTTGTAGATAGCTCCACAGGTAAACCTGATGGGATGGTGGAAGATGTAGTTGTCACTCTTGAATCTTGGGTATCCAGCTGATTTTACAATATTATCAGTTAAGGAAACTTTAGGAGGGTATCCAGTTATCCTTGGTAGACCATGGTTAGCAACTGCTGATGCTTTTATAGGATGTCGTTCTGGAGATATGACCATTTCTGATGGACAGTCCACAAAAAAATTGGCTTTGTATCTGCCTGCTAGACCTCAACTAGATTTTTCCCAACTTGTTTGGCTAGATGTGGGGGAAGAAATTGAAGAAGCCAATTCCTTGGCTCAATTAATGATGCTTCAAAATGATCCATTCTCACAACTTCAGAGTGAAGATGCTTTGCTTTTTTAAATTTTATAGTACAACTCTGATACGAGTAGTTCATCTGATCCAAGTGGTAGCCATCTACAATGTTTCTTGTAGCAACCAAATTCTGAGAGTTCACTGTCTAAACTTCTAGAAATTTTTAATAACTTGCTTCCACAAGAGGTACAGACATCACCTGTAGATTCTATGAGTAATCTCACTAAGCAGATAGAATTGTTTCCAGGTCACTATTTGAATATCAATAGCAAGCTGTCACAATCTTAACGGGCTATCTTATTAAAAATGCTACAAGATCAGCATAAAGCTTTTGCATGGGAATATCGGGACATGCAAGGAATAGATCCTTGAGTTTTTACTCACAGAATATATATCAAAGAAGATTGTTTACCAATTAGACAACCTTAAAGAAGAGTAAATCCAGCACTTAGAGAAATAGTTAAAAGTGAGCTTCAAAAATTGCTTGATGCTGGTTTTATTTATCCAATCTCTGACAGTCAATGGGTTTCTCCATTAGTTATTGTTCCCAAGAAAGGTGGAAAATAGAGAGTGTGTGTAGATTATAGAGAGTTGAAAAATGCCACTAAAAAAGATCACTTTCCATTACCTTTTGTAGACCAAGTATTGGACTCACTGTTTGGCAAAAGATATTTTTCCTTTTTGGATGGTTACAGTGGGTACAATCAGATAAAAATTGCCCCTGAAGATCAAGATAAGACCACTTTTATCTGTCCATAGGGAACATTTACTTATTCGGTCTTTCCTTTTGGTCTATGCAATGCCCTAGCAACATTTCAGAGAGCAATAATTAGTATCTTTGCTGATATATCTCATGACTATATGGAGATTTATATAGATGATTTCACTACCTATGGAGTCACATTTGAAGAAGCACTAGTGAATTTAGAAAAAGTATTGAAAAGGTGCAGAGAGCAAAATTTGTCTCTAAATAGTGAATTTTTTTTTCTAATGATGGAAAAAGGTATTGTTCTAAGTCATCATATTTCAAAAAATGGAATTCAAGTCGACCCTGCTAAAATTTAAGTTATTATAAATTTACAAACTCCTGCAAAACAAAAAGATTTCAGAAGTTTCATTGGCCATGCAAGGTATTATAGAAGGTTTATAAAAGATTTTAGTAAAATTGCTAGTCCACTTTATGCCTTGTTAACTAAGGATTCTCAATTCGAGTGGACAGAGGCCTGTGAAAAATATTTCCTGCAACTAAAGGACTTGCTTACTCAAGCCCCTATTCTTCAAGGTCCAAAATAGAATTTTCCTTTTCAAATACATGTTGATGCCTCTGATTTTGGTATAGGAGCAGTTTTAAGTCAAAAAGAAAATTCAATTGAGCATCTATCTACTTTATCAGCAAGAACCTTGAAGGTCCTGAGCTCAACTATACTATTATAGAAAAGGAATTGCTCGCAGTAGTGTATGCTTTGAATAAATTTAGGCATTATGTCACAGGTTATCAGATATTCATCCATACTGACTATGCAGCAATCAAGTATCTGATGAACAAACTTGCCATTTTTGGTAGATTGGCAAGATGGCTCCTATTGTTACAAGAATTTGACATTACAATAATTGACAAACCAGGAAGAGCTAATGTTGTAGCTAACTTTTTATCAAGACTTCAATTAGTTGCACCTGTTGAACATGAGGTCATTGATGATAGGTTCCCAGATGAACACTTGTTTTCCATTGCTGCACATACACTATGGTATGTAGACATTGCCAATTATCTAGTAGCAAACAGAATACCAGCCCACTTTTCACCAAAAGAAAAGAAATTGTTAATAGAGAAAAGTTTTAACTTTTCATGGATTGCAAATTTTCTGTTTTATACTAGACCTGAACAAGTGATGCGAAGATGTGTAAGAGAAGATGAGACTTATGATAGTTTGCATGCTTGCCATAATAAACCATGTGGGTGATATTTTGCAGCAAAAATAATATCAATGAAGATTCTTACAACAGGGTACTACTGGCCAACATTACACAAGGATGTTGTGGCCTATACCAAGAAATGTGACAGATGCCAACGTATGGGAAGACCAACCAAGTCAGATGAAATGCCACTATATCCACAGGTAATAGTCACCCCTTTTGATAAATGGGGAATGGATTTTGTGGGACCAATTGATCCACCATCAAATGGCAAGTCATACATTCTAGTTTGCACAGACTATGTAACAAAGTGGGTTGAGGTAAAAGCTATGACTCATGCTCAAGATAACAAGGTTGCTAAATTTATGTATGAACAAATTTTCACTAGATTTGGAGTTCCCAGAGAGCTTGTAACTGATCAGGGAGCTTAATTCACATCGAATCTGATCACTGCACTAATGAATGACTATAAAATCAAACATAGGAAGTCCAGCCCCTATCACCCTCAAGCCAATGGTCAGGCGGAAGTAATAAATAGGGAAATTGAGGTGATCCTAACAAAGACAGTGTAGCTCCATAGAAAAGATTAGAGCAATAGACTTCCTGAAGTAGTTTGGGCCTACAGAACTACATGGAAGACAACAATAGGGTTTACACCTTTTGAGCTGCTTTATCGGAAAACAACCATGTTGCCCATAGAATTTGAGCACAAAACTTTGAGGACAGCTCTTGAACTCAATATGGAAATATCTGAAGAACAGAAGGACTGTCTCCTACAGCTAAATGCTTTGGACGAAATGAGAAAAATAGCCCTGCAGCACATAGAAGCAATCCGACAACAAAGAAAAAAATGGCATGATCAACACATCAAAACCAATAAATTTTTTGCTGGTGATTGGGCTTTGTTATATGATTCCAGATATCAATAGAACCAAGGTAAGTTCACACCATGCTAGCTTGGCCCCTATGAAGTTGAGAATGTGTTTGACAACGGAGCTGTACAACTAGTGACAATTGATCCAGTCTGTTTCAAATTGCTCGTTAATGGCCACCAACTCTGGTTGTACCATACACCAGTTTCAAAAGAAGAATTCATGCAGCAATTTGTTCAGGTTCCTTCCGCTACTCTTCCTGCAGCCGAAGGCTTTAGCCTTTCTCCTACAACTTCATTGTAATTTTGAAAAAATATGCTCATAATAAAGGTTTTCTTTTTAAAAGGAAACCCCTTTTTCTCCATTCTCATTTATCGCCCCATCTCACTTCTTTATCTTCCATCCATCTATCCATTCATCTCATCTATCCATGTCACCCATCTACTTCATCCATCTGCATCACCCTTAATTAAGATATCATTCCCAACTGTCAACTCATGCAGACATCGTCATCTTTCTTCACACGTACATGCAATTATCAAAGGTACGCCATATCTTTTGTTATCACATATTTGATTTATTTTATTCTATTCATTTACTACTATGACAGTACTAGTCATTATTACCCGATCTCCGCCTATTCTTTAGTACATGTGAGGACACATGTCATACTCTAAGTAGGGGGTGGGGTAATCCACCTTTTAAAACCTATCTTTTTGCCACTGCCATAACTGCCCAAATAACCTTTCTTTATTATTTTTTTGGTACTTTCGAAATATGATCGCATGTCCTTCTTTATTGCATATTTTTCTTGTAAATTATGAATAAAACTGCTTGTTCAAAAAGTTCATTTTTGGAAAAGAAAGAAATGTGATGGCACAACAGAAGAAAAACCAGAGCAGAAAGGGAATCCATTGCAGCAACAAGAATTTATCTTGCAGCAAGAGCAAGAACTGACTGAACAATTGAATGTTCCTAGTGAAGCTACATTTCACCCTGCAACTTGTAAAGCCATTGTTGTTTATAAGAAGACATTTTTGATTGAGTTTCTAGAATATGTCAAAGCTAACGTTGAAACAGTTACATTGCAAACCCTGACTTTCTGGCACATAGCCCAGACTGACATACAACAAAGTCTATGGGAGGTAGAAAGGAAGAAACTGAAAAAGGAAATTGAAAGTTAGAAACATGAAATTGTTGAGTTAAAAGCAAAAATGGATGGAATGTTAAAAGTAACTGGGCAGATTATAGAATGCAGACCACCACCTAGAGTTTATGCTATGTGCCTTAAGGAACAATTCTTATGGTTCCAACTAATGAGAATTTCTAGAAATAAAGATCCTATACTTCACACTGCTAAAGAATTTTACAAGGCATACCAGGCAGCCCCTAATTGGTTAAGAAATTATCTGTGTGAATTTTATTTACATGGCTTCTTAATTCCATCTGAAACAGAATGGAACCCTCTTCTGTATATTGGTGATATCTATTTGAGATCATTTATGTCATGGGCAGCAAATGAAGCGAATTATGGAAGGAAATGGGAAATATATGAGGAAGTTGAGAGAAATGAGCCTCTTCCATTATGCTCTCAAAGTTCAAACCCCATGCAATGTTGAAAAACTAGTTTTCTCTGACATATGGAATTAATAATATTACAGCCAGAGAGAAGATATTTGATCTCAAGAAACAGGTATATGATGAATTTTAGGAACAGTCATATTCATTTTGGAGACTGGCATACACCAGAAGTGAGAAAAGGTGGGAAAGATTAACTGTTGGACTAAGAAGATCTGAACCTCACAGTCCCCTAAATTTCACAGCAGCTCTTAAACGATCAAACATATATATATAGTTGGGACTTCAAAAGATATTTGAACTGTGGTTGCCATTGACATTCAGACCTCCTGTGCTAATGTGGCCCCTTTATCCTTATCAGGCTACCAATCTTAATGATGATTTAGAAGATCATAGGTATGAAAAGTTCCAGGCTTTCAAAGGATTTTATTACAGGTTTGGAACTCCATTTTAGAGTCATGCAGCAACCACTGACTTCAGAGAAACCACCAGGAAAGTTAATGCTGGACGACCAACATTAGGCTAAGTAGGGGGCATTGATGAGCCCAAAATATGCTCATAGTTTGGATATTATGATGAAATTTTAATGCCTTTAATTTTGTTATTCGTGGTTATTTAAAACTCTTTTGAAACCTTTTATGGGGATATCCTGTAGCAAAACATTTGCATATTCCTACATCTTATTGTGTTGACTTGACTATATTTATTACCCCGTTGACTCCCTAAATGACTAGTATATCGCATACAATTTTTGAATGATGAAATAGATTTAAATGTGTGATTAATGAATGGATATTATGTATGTGTCATATGCCTTTTCTTTCACATCTATTACCTTTTGTTTCACAGGTTGTTGAAGAGTGATCGAGTCAAGCGCAGCCGATCTCGGCCTTGCAGTAAAGTCCATTTCCTGCACGACTTCGAGGAAGCTCCGTTGAAGACTCTTTGACCGAAACCGTTGGGAAAGATTTTTAATGACAGTCAATCTGGAAAGAGTGGAGCACTAGATTCTCTCTGGATTAGGTTGAACTAATAAATTCATTTATGAAGTTTGGTCCTTGATTCTGGGATACACTTTACTTCCACGTCTTTCTTTGATAGGGTTAGTTAGTTAGTTGCTCTCCTTATTTTAAATAAAGTACTCCTCCTATGCGAGTGAGGAAGGAGATGATAGTTAGAGTAAGATAGAAGCATAGTGATAGGAAGATAGCAGATATCATGTAAGAGTCAGTATGATAATGAAAAGCAGAATCTGTTTGACAAGAGACAGAGTTTGTTGTTAGTTTATATACCAACAAAGCAATGTATACCATTTTTCTTTCATGAATAAAGTTTGATGAAGTTCTGAGTTTAGCACCTACGTAATCAGTAGATGCTTGCTAAGGGGGCCCACTTAGTAAGTATCTGTAGCTAGTTAGTTAGCTGTTCTTTTCTGTTGATCTTCAGTTAGCTTTCATCTTTGAAGTTTTTATACAATCTCAGTCTTCTATTGCTCCTACAGCATAGGGAATCCATCCCTGTGCCTGTTCTTGCAGCATAAGGCTGATTCATAGTTTGTGTTTCAGTCGTAGTTGTTATGGTTTCTGTTTTAATCAAATCATAGTTGAGTTAAAGAACTTTGCATTACTTTCCTGTAGCGTAGATAGAATTCCTTCCAAGTATTTATTTCTGCTAAGTTTTGACCAAAACCATTTCTTAGTGCATATATTGTGCTGCGCCATTTAAAGTATACGTCCCCTGGTTTGACAAGTAAATGAACATCCATAGAGAGATATTAGTCACCTGTTGGAATGTCCAATTCCCAGGAAAGGTGTTACTGTGATTTTCATATCCTTTTGTGGGCACGACCAATCCCCAAAAGGAAAAAAGAAGAGAAAAGTGAAAGATATAAAGATAAAGGTGATAGAGATATATAACATAGAGAAGAATGGAGTTACAAATAGAGGAATGTCATGAAGAGAGAGAACATCAAATGAAACATCATGGGGGATGACATTATGCACATGTAATCACATAAATGAAAAAGAAAAATGAAAAGGAATAATGTAAAAAAATAGTAAGAAAAATGTGAGTCAACCTATGAGTAATTCATCTGCCTCCTAATCATGTTCATTATATACCAAAGGCGGGTAGCTTGCGAAAGGGACAACAAGTGTTTAACTAGGAGAAGTACCAGGTTCAACACACTTTGTAGGAGATTTATCGTGTAAGCTCATGGAAGAGAAAAATAATGTATTCAATTCATTATGCACCTCTTCATTGATTTTAGCAACTTCTTCATCATTATCCAAGTTGACCACAATAGGAGGTCGTATGATAATATCCCCAGAAGAGTTGAACTCTTGTTGTGGAGATTGTGTTGGAAGATCGTGTTTCAGTGAAGGAAGAGGCTAATCATGTATTCCTCCAATCAAGTTTATATATTAATTTTTTTTAATTGGTTACTCATGTAACTTGCAAGCAAGAGAACGACATCTATGCCTATGCTCTCTAGCACCTCTATTTCCTTTATTTTTTTTTCAAGTTGCATTTGTTTAGTAACGGGATGATCAACCATAATTTTCTATCTTCACTAAGGGGAGGAATGGAAGAAACCTTAAGAGGTAGTTCAATCACTTTATCCTTGACTTTGTAAGCTTGTTTGATTCCAATGGGTGTGACAGGGTTGGTTTCATTGTTTCTTGGTCATTTGTAGGATATCGGTGGAGGTTTTGTTTTTGGTTGGTCTTCGTTCTTTGGGTTTTGTTTAGGTTAAATCATGGTTTCATTAAGGATGGGAGCTGCAAAAGTGGAGGGAGACATGTTTTAGAGGGATAGTTAAACTATTTTATTTTCTTTGAATTTATGGTAAGATATGAAAAATAATTCCTCTCATTGCTTAATAGGTTCCATGGGCTTGGGAAAAAAGGATTGTACGGAAAAGTTTCCTTTTGAAGATAGGGGGTTAAATTTGGTATGGTGAAAAGTGAATATTTCGTTTTCAATGGGAAGCTTTAAGGATTTATGCACAACTGAAGGGATGGCTTTCATGGAACAAAGCCATGGATGGCCTAGCCTCACATGAAATTGGTCCAACTACGGGATGATGGAAAATGTGACATCTAATGTTTTTCATCCTATTTGTACTAGTAAGATGATTGATCCTATCGTA
The DNA here is from genome assembly GCA_007258455.2 of Sequoia sempervirens. Classification (NCBI taxonomy): domain Eukaryota; kingdom Viridiplantae; phylum Streptophyta; class Pinopsida; order Cupressales; family Cupressaceae; genus Sequoia; species Sequoia sempervirens. The sequence goes on from VDFB02281492.1 coordinate 833,986,732, forward strand.
GGGCAAGCAAAACCATTGAGTTTTTTAATCCATATTTTTGGTTTATCATAGTAATCTTGATAAAGTTCGTGCAATAGTAAGAATTCCTTAGTGATCACATTGTTGGAAACAAGCTACATTGAGAGGGGGGGTGGATCAGTGTTCTGCAAAAATTGACTTTATTATTCTAATTATTAACCCACTTAAAATATTCAACCAAGAGAAATATGTAGAAATGGAAAGAAAATAACAAAAAAACCATATCATAAGGAATTTTACATGGAAACCTTGTTAGGGGAAAACCACAGTGGATGGCCAATCCACATTATAATCTGAGTATACTCAAAAAGTTTACAATATGGGAATGCACTTGCATTCAAGCACACTGCCTAGAGCTCACTACTCAAAATAGGAAGGCACACTACCTTATAGAGATTTGGATTAGATCCAAGAGAATGAACTGAAATAATAGCATCTACAAATGCTTGATTACAATTACAGTTAGGTCATATATCAATTTTTTGTCCTTCTGACTAATATTGAACTTCTGCTCTGCTCTGCTTTGACTTGCCTCAAAAAATATTTATGCGCAAGTGAAACTGTGTATAAAATCGCTCTAACAGTCTTTTGATATTCACAATACACATCGAAACACACCACACATTTATCAAAATGATATAAGATATCACACATATATATCCACAATTAGCAATTTATTTGCAACATGTCGGCTCCAAATAAAACTTGATAATATTAGCAACTATCAGCTCAAATATTAAGAGTTATCCAATGCACATCCAAAAAAGTCATCCAAAACTTCGCTTGGACCCAAATAAAGATGAGCACACACAAAAATATTTGAATAGACATTCCTTGAATATCCACAACATATTTTATCAACTGAGTCGGCCCCAAAATACTGATAAACAAAGAAGTAACCAATCAAATCTCCAAACTCACACAAGACTTAATACAAGGCACTAAGATTTTTGGAAAACACATTAGATATAGTGATAAACCTCCCATGAGGTCCACAACTCAAAATAACAATGGAAAATCTGTAAGTGAATCGATGATCACCAAACTGTCAGATGCTTTGTTCTTCCCGACTGTCCTTAATCTGACTGCCGGTATAAGCAAATGATGTAATGTGGATTTGTCACTGACTAGGGTTGCCATCAATGATAACAAAAAAATGCATTTGTATTGTTTCTTTCCAACAATATCCCCCTTTGGAATTGATGGAAACACTTAGTGAAAAATGACTAAGTGTCAGATCAAAACCAACATGAGTTACACTATCGTTTCAAAACTCAAAAAGAAACTTCAATCTTGGGAAAAAAACTCCCCCTACAATGACTATACATTTTTCACTGTACACTTTTCCCCCTTTGACATCAATGGCAAAAACTAGGGAAATAAAAAAAAAATTCCAAAACTGTACAGACATGAACTTACAAAAGTTTGAAAATATATGAAATTTTTTTCTTTAGTACTCTTAAATTATCATCACAAACCTTTTTGATACTTTCCAAAACTATTATGTGACCACACATTAAGTAGGACTAAGCCTCAATAGTTTCAAGATTGTCCTGGTCACTAATTGCTATAGCAGCTTTCACTTCCTTCAAAGCACTCACCATTATCTCAATCTTGAGACAAATTTGTCTCTTGAGTTCATTTACTCTCCCAAAAATTCTATCATTTTCATTCTTTAAACATCTTATTTTGTCAAGTGGGGTTGTCATTTGACCTTCTTACTGAACCACATCACCAACTAAAGGATCAAAAGTAGTAGAAATGGTAGCTAATTGATTTTCCATAGCCTTCACATTTTTCTCATTACCTTCAACAAACTTGGAAAGAACTAAACATTGCTTATAGGCTTTTCCAGCTTCAAATACAGAGCCTTGAGTGTTCTTCATGCAAGCAGCTAACAAAATCTTATCCTTTGCAATCACCGCTCTCAATTGACTAAGTCTTTTTCTATTAAACTCCTTTTACACTTTATCCTCAGTAGATTTCTCAAGAGACTCAAATTGAGTACTTACAATATTTATGAGCTTCTTTAGCTCACCGAAAGAGGAACCTGATGGATCCATGACATGAGTAGGCATTAATTTCTACAGAACTCTTGATGAAAAGCTTAGCAATTCACTATCCTCTATGTGAGAGTTCAGAATTTTCTCACTGGCCTTAGCTTGAGAAATTGATGTAACCTTCATCATCTGAATTGGGGACAAAGTTGATAGATTGATTGAACTTTCATCCAATTCAGGATCAAAATCTTCCTATTGCTCCATCAGAGATCTCTTCACTTCCTTGGTAGTGCCTCTTGCCTCGACTTTGATTTCCTAAACTTTTTCTTCTTCAGCCTTGGGTTCTTCTAAGATAGTTTCCAGATTTCTTTTAGGCACTTCAACCTCTTCATTTTGTACCTCCTTTTCCTTAGCTAATACCACCTTAGAAACTTCAATTTCCATAGGTGTCTCTATATTTTCCATATTAGGAGAAATTAGAATATCCTCAAATTTTGGAGGATCATATACATTCATATTCTCATCATTCACATTCTCTTCTTCATTTACATTTACCTCCTCATTCACTGCCTCATTTTCTGGAACATTTGCAACATTCATTTCCTCAATGTTAATCTTGTTCTTTGATAGAAACTCTTCCAGAATTTCCTTAGTTTCACCAACAACATCAATTTCACCAATCATGAGTTTATTCACCCTTGTATTTCTCTTAAATCCCTTTTTAGCTTTTTCAAGGAGTGAATCCATCTCCTGAATTGACATTTATGGACACAAATCTGCAAGAAATTTCTTCCTCAGATTCTCTTCTTCTGTTCTAGCAGTTAGCCTTCTCGACTCAAAAATATCATATAGATTCTTGGGTAAGCCAGACATAATCTCAACAAGAACTTTATTTAAAAAGTTCATATTTTTTCTTGTAGCTTCTTGTTGAGCTTCTTAACCAAATTCACCAAAATTTTCATACAATTCATAGAGGGGCTTGAGATTACCATCATTGAAAACTACATTCACAACTTCATCAATTGACATACCGGATTTATCAACTTTAGCCTTCTTTTCCTTTTCTTCTTTTCCAAAATATTTTCTCTTACTTAACTTGACAACCTGAGTTTTAGTAGCTTTTACTTCTTTCAAGACTTCTAATTTTGTTTCCTCATCTTCTGAAATAGGCTTATATGTTCTTGTACTTTTATTCTTCTTCCTTTTGCCAAAAAGGCTTGTCTTGAGTTGGCTTTGCTGCAAGGGAACTCCTTGTAGATCTACTACAGGAAAAGGATGCACTAGGACTAGTAGACTTTGTGTTTTCCTTCATTTATGCTACTTTTTCCTCTTCTCTCCTCCTTCTTGCTTCTTTCAAGGCTTCTACAGGTAAGCCCATCCTTTCTGCAAAAACTTATGTCTCTTTTCTTACTTTCCTGACTATCACCTATTTTCTCAATTCCTCATGAACTTGCATACTTTTCTCTGCATATGTTCCAAACCTCTCTTCTCCTAGATCCATAGGTGAATTCAACAAGTGTTTTGCATACATCTTCATAATGTTTTCCTCTACTTTGTATCCCATTGGCATAATCCAAAATGTTCTAGGATCAACAACTTCCATATGACATTGGTCAATATCTACCATGAAGTAGATAGTATCTTTGTACTATTCCAAAATTGAAGTGGGAATTATTTCCCTAGTATGAATCATATCCTAGAAATTTTTGAAGTACCCCCATAGGGTAGTGTTTCTGACCTGACGGTCACCCATTAGAAACAACTTGTTCCTTATCTGAATAGCTATAGGCTCATCATTTTTCCAATGTACTTTTCTAATGCCTGGAACTTCATTCATGAAATAGAAAAATAAGCACAGTAGCAGATTACCATATTTGAAAGTATTCTTCTTGTCTTTCTTGATTTTGCTTGGATTCTCCAACAAATGACTTATGAGCAGCTCACACAAGTCATACTCTACATTCTGCTTTACTATTTCATAAGCCACATAGATGGTTGTACCAGATACAAAATTGTCCCGACTAGAATAATATATCTTTTAACCAATGACCATTGATGCAAATTTCACACCTACTTCGACAATTTCTTCTATTTTCATTGCCCTTCTATCCCATTTCACACCTGTTTCCTTAGTAACCTTGTCATTCTTCACGGATTTCAAGATTGGAAGTCTATAAGTGGAATTTAGACCTGTTACTGCACATATAGCCTCTTTTGTTATTTTGAAGGGTATATTTAGCCACATGAACTTGGTATGAACATGGCTCAAAATGTATCTCACCCATTTGTTTTCCTCAAATACAATAAATATCACAAATTGCATAAAATTCTTCTCTTCTAGGGTTTGAAATTCAAGTTTTACAATAAAATCTTCTCCAATTATATGATGGGAATATAGATTCATTATTTGAGAGGTGGCTAACTCTTCAATGTTTGCATGCATATATGCCCTAATATCCTCAATGTGCGAAACACCATATGGCACAAATGAAAATTCTCATAAGGGTTCGATCTCAATAGACTTATAAGGGTTCCATTTAAACTTAGGACAGGGTCTATCCTTGACCTCTACTACCAATAGAGTGGCCATAATTGCAAATTCAAAAATTCATAGGCTTTTCAAAAAATACCTTTCTGTCGGATTAGAGTTCGTTCACAAATTCTTCTCCATGCTTTGAATCTCTTCACAATTCAACAAGGTTCACTCCATAGCTCTTCAAACTACTTTCCTTTAAGATGCAAAGTGACAAATGAAGGATAAAAATGGATTTTTATCACTCGCACAACTAAGCCTTTTTATTGCAATAAATGTCTTAACCATAGTTCATCTAGTTACTTTAATTTCAAGCAATAAGATAGATAATTCTCCTTCAGATCTCCAAAGCTTTACAATACTTGCTCGAATTTATTTAAACAACATATGAAAAGAATTGATCCACCTACTAGACTGGTCCACATTCTAGTATCACTTGTCGACATGGGGTGAAGAATTTTCCTGATAGCTCCCCTAGGCCAAAGGCCTAAAACTAATTCTTAGAGGAATTACCAAAAGAAGATTCTGGTGCTAGCACATTTCCTTCGATAGAGGGATTATTTTTCACCCATTTATTTTGCATTTTCCTTCTGATCACATTTGTAGTGACTTTCCCTTTTCCTTTGGCATCTTTCTTTGTATTCTATCTTACTGGACCTCTTCTATTCCAACAGAGTCTAGCAATATGCCCAAATTTGTTACAGTTGTAGCACACAAAATTTCTCTAATTAGACCAACTATTCCACTGATTATTCCTTGATCTGCATTGGTTAGAAATATGCCCAAATCTAATGCATGCATAGCATCTAGCATCTCTATGAAAGTTATTCATCACAACTCTACATTCACTTGACTTATGACCATACTTATAGAAATTAAAGCACTGACCTAAGAATGATGGTGCACTTGGATTCATCCTACTTCTACACTGAGAAGCCATGTGACCAAAGTTGTTGCAAGTAAAACAATAACCATTGAATCTCTGAGCATTTGGTTGTCTCACTGAATTTCTTCTAGCTCCATTCATCTGATTTCCTTGCCGGAATCTTCCTTGTCTAGAATTCCTTTCTTCAGAGTTTCATTGTCTAGATCCAGAACTTTCTCCTTTTGAGCTTTGACCAGTTCATCAAGCTTGGCTAAATTGGCTTTGAAATTCTCCTTGTACTAATTTCCAGTAGTAAATTCATTTCTAAGATCATCAAGCTATTTTTCAAGCACTTCCTCATTTTTTTTAGAGGTTGCATTGTTCAAATTTTTCTTTCAAGGATTTAGAAATATTTTCTTCATTCTTCTTTCTATCTTCGATTTCCTTGGTCATTTTCATCATAATGGACTCCATCTCATGCTTCAAGGTAGCATTTTCTTTGGAAAACTTTTCACACTTTTTTGTTTTTTCTTTTAAGGAATGACTGAGTTGTTCATCTTCCATGATTTTGTTCTTTTGCTTGACCTGATCACATAATTCTTTTCTTTTCTCCCTTGATTCATTTATTTTTTCTTTCAATGACTATGATATTTTTTGTATTTTCAATATTTTCCTTCAATTCGAGTTCTCATATTTTGATTGGTCAAGATCATCCAGAACCACCATAAGTTGCTATTGAAGACTAGTTGAATCCATTGAAAACACTTTCCAAAATATCCCCAAGCTGTTAGACTTCTTTCGAGGAACTAACTCTGATACCAATTGTTGGAAACAAGCTACATTGAGATGGGGGGTGAATCAGTGTTATGCATAAAATGACTTTATTATTCTGATTATTAGCCCACATAAAATATTCAACCAAGAGAAATATGTAGACACAGAAAGAAAATAACCACAACACCATAACACAATTTTTATGTAGAATCCCTGTTAGGGGAAAAACCACGGTGTATGGCCAATCCACAATATAATCTGAGTATACTCAAAAAGTTTACAATATGGGAATGCACTTGCATTCAGGCACACTACCTAGAGCTCACTTCTCAAAATAGGAAGGTACACTACCTTATAGAGATTTAGATTAGATCCAAGAGAATGAACTAAAAGAATAGCATCTATAAATGCTTGATTATAGTTCCAGTTAGGCTTAGATGTCAATCTTTTGTCCTTCTAACTAATACTAAACTTTTTCTCTGCTCTGCTCTAACTCGCTTCGCAAAATATTTATGCGCAAGTGAAATTGTGCATAAAATAACTCTTAACACTCTTTTGATATTCATAATACACATCGACACACCACACACATATATCAAAATTATATAAGAGATCATACATATATATCTGCGACTAGAAATTTAATTGCAACATGTTGGCTCCAAATAAAACTTGAAAATATTAGCAATTGTTAGCGCAAATCTTAAGAGTTATCCAATGTGCATCCAAAACTTAGCTCAGACCCAAATCAAGATGAGCACACACAAAAATATTGGAATAGACATTCCTTGATTATCCACAACATATTTTATCAACTGATTCAGCCCCAAAATACTGATAAACAAAGAAGTAACCAACAAAATATCCAAACTCACACAAGACTTAATACAAGGAACTGAGATTTTTGGACAACAAATTAGATGTACTGATAAACCTCCCATGAGTTCCATAACTCAAAATAACAACTAGAAATTTGTAAGTGAAATGATGATCACCAAACTACCAGATGCTCTATTCTTCCTAACTGTCCTCAATTTGACTACTGGTATAAGCAAATGATGTTATGTGGAACTGTCACCGATTAGGGTTTCCATCAATGAAAAAACCAAAAATTATTCACAGTGTCTATTTCCAACACATGTTCTCTCCACAAGTGGGATCTATTAGTATCCCATTAGTGGGCTTGTCATAAATATGACTAGCTATTTAGAGAGGACCATCGAGGAAATGTTTAAGCATATGCTTAGAGGAGAAAGCAATGGCAAGAGGACTCTTAGTTTGGCCCTTACAAGGGATGACATCAATCATCCCTACCATTTCATCTATAGAATTAGCATTAATAGATTTATTTAGAATTGAATCATTGTTTTCAACATTGATCACATCATTCTTTGTAGTTTCATTGGATTTGACAAATGAAATATTATGTTTCAACATTGGATTGGTGAAAATTCATAAGTTTTGGTTTTGAGGGGCAACTGACTTATTTCTTTGATCACTAACACCTCCAATGGATAGAAGGTCGAAATCAATGAGGTATTGCATAAGATGTTTAAGATGCTTGCAATGTTTTGCATGTGTCTTGTCCATTTTTTCTATGATAGTGGCAATAAGCATTGGATTTAAAGCTTAGGAGAAAAGTCTCATTAGGGTTGGGTGTTTTGACAGAGGCAAGGTAGTCATTTGTTGTTTTAAAAGTTGGGACATTGTGTTATGAAGGGTATCAAGTAAGGGTGGGAATTTCCTTTTCGGATCTCCATAGCTAAAGGGCAGCATGGTTTTGACAAAAAATACTTGGTTGATGTTTTTGGTTGGTTTTTGAGGAGGATTGAATTGAAGGAACCCTTTGTTTTCCTTTCTAAAAGGTTAGGAATTTTTTTGGTTTGCGGGCTCAGATCTCTTAATTCAGCTAGAAGTGGACCTTGTATCTCGAGTACTAACCAAATTTTCATAATCATGGAGGGTGGTACATAGGTGCATGAAGGATGGCAATTTCATCATAGTGATCTTTTCCTAGATCTTAGTTTTCAAGTTTTGTATGAACATCTTTTGAAGGTGTGGGTTGGGGACCTTGACATCGATTTGGGAATAAAGTGATTGATAACATGAGATAAAATCAGTTATCTTTTCTTCCTCTTTTTTCTTGCATCTCATCAAATCGAACAAGGTCATCTTGGGAGTCATATGCACTTGGAAGTGGTTTACAAATGCATCAAAAAATTCATTTAATGAATGAATTGAATTTTTCAGTGAGGAAGAAAATCATTCCAAGGTAGTTCCTTTTGATGACCTAGGAAATTTTTTTGCTAAAAATTTATCCTCAAGGACAAAGTCACTATATAAGGAAAAGTAGGCATTATGATGGTTAGAAGAATCTCCCTTCCCTCCATATTTCTCAAATCTAGGTACCTCTACACCTTGTGTCATTAGTGTTTGCAATATCTCCAAAGATAATGGACTAATTTTGGCATAATAATTAGGTGGGCCATTTTCATTTTGGTTTATAGTGGAAATTTTCTTTTGCATGGATGAAATAGTTTGGAAAAGTTTTGTTATGAGAGGATCATTACTTGTGGTATGAGATGAAAATGAAAGTGGTGAGGGATTTTGTGTATTAGTAGGACAAGTGAATGGAATGCTAATAGGTGGTAATGTGGTAGGAGATATAATGTGTGATGCTACATAGGAACTAGGGATGCTAGTAGGAATACCCAAGGAAGGAATCACATTACTAACTTCTTGCATTGTTGTCGTGACTTGAGGAGTGGTATAGGTAGGTATTGAGGCTATTGTTGAAGGAGGAGGAATTTGGGTTCCTCCTTGGCTTGTGACATTTTTTTTTGGTATAGGAGCACTAGGGGTTGAAGGAAGATGTTTTCCAAAGATCTCAAATATGTTTTTCATAAGGTCAAGGCCATCTTCCCTTTCAAGGATGTGGTGAATGTTTTCTATGGTAGGAATTGCACTAGTTGAAATGTTTTCAAGGCCTATTTGATGTTGTAGGTTTACTAAGTCCTCTTGGATTTGAATTAGTTTCTCTTGTAGGATATTATCATTCCTTGGTTCAACTTACATTCTACTTGAAGTAAAAGAGTTGCTAACCTGGGTGTTATCCATGCCTAGTGTACTAGTGTCAATACTAGGAGTGGAAGCTCTAGATAACCCAATATCCACAACAATTGTGCTATCACAGCATGCCATGAGTCTTGAACTTCTTCTCTCTATGTTATTAGAAATAGAAAACCATACACTCATGCAAGGTTACTATAATTCCCTCATCGAAAGCCCTAGAGGAAAAAACCTAAACAACAAAAATGGACTTTTTTTTTTACATGTGAATTGTTGCACAATAGAAATTGAACAATAACTTAATTACTATCCTGCATCCTCTAGGGTACACAAATGCATTATTAATTTCCATTAACCTAATTACAAACCATATAACTTAGCAATAACCATATTGTAATCATCATTAAGCATCTCATCACATATAATAAAAAACCAGGAGATACAAACATACTATGAACATAAGGGAATAACTGTTAACATTCATTGATTTAACATATACAACATCATTGATTACATAATTCATCACATACATTAGATACATCAATTTTAGTTTACGATTACATTTTGTACAATAATACCTCCTTGATACAAGTGAGGAGTGCTCAACATATGATAAATGATGCATGATAAAGATACAATATGTTTACAAGTACAATGATCAAAATCCCAAGAGAAGATGGTGAGCAGAAGTCAACGGATCAAGGGGAGTTACCACAAAAAGTACAAGAAGGGAACCCAATGGAGAATGTAACATGTTCCACCAAACCACATGAACCCAAAGGTTCACCCTCCATGCTAGGAGGTAACAAAGGGTCCCACCATAATAGAAAAACAAGGACTACACGCTACAAGAATAACATAACTCACAAGCACAAGAGGTGTAACCACAACAAAAAACAATAGTTACTATACTTCCAGAGGCACATAAATACTCAAGGTAAAACAACAATCAAGGAAAATCATGGTTGTCATTGGGGAAGTGCCATCACATAGTCGGTAATAGGTTATCCATGTAGATCTTCCTAGGCCCCGACCCCCATCTTGGGTTATCCTAGTCACCTCTACCGATCTTTGAGCCCTCATGCCAAATATAAAAAATTGACCTACCTCTCGCGGAGATGAAGTAATTGATTATGAAATTCCAGGTCTTCTCATCTAACCTCAAGCCTATACAAGCACTTGAGCCTAAGCAAGGTATAAACTTATCTTGATAATGTTATAGCTACCCATTCCCCCTAGTTTATTTTATGTTTACACTTGTTTACAAAACTTCCAAATGGGTTATCCAGGTGCCCCTTTGTGCGCCAACCCCCATTGGAAGCCACTTCCCTATTGACCACTGCAAAGCACTAAAGCTAAAAATGAGGCCACTTCCTCAACTCAAAACTTGAAACAAAACAAAAGATGACACAATCCTTCCCATTCACATGTTCAAAAGTTCCCATCACAATAGAACTTACAATACAAGCTAAGCACTCAACATCATCATAAACACTATGATATTTCCAACAATCAAATAATGAGGACTTTAATAAAATTAAGACAACACAAACTAGCCTCTAGAGACCTGAAGTTCTTAACAAGGAAAGAATTAAACATAATACAATACACACAAACATTTCTAAGTCCACAAAAATTCACTTTCCAAACTAACAACTCATGCCATATGAGTGCAAGAAAAAATAAATTGTATTACAAAATATCCATTTATGATTATAACTTATTCATCAACTCCAAAAAAAATTTTCTTGAATTGTACACTACCTATATTAATTTATCTAATTGAGTTTATTAATCCCTTGAAAACACTATTCCATTATATTTATTATTATTCTTTTTATACAATTACATAGTTGAAAAAATTAGCTAATACCTACCACAATAAGACCACGAGAGATCAAATATATACGTATATATATATATATGCATGATGGTCCAAAAAGTGGCGATATGATGGGTATGTTTAGGCTATGTGGCTGACAACCTTTTTTTTCCCAAAATTGATTAACGAAAAGAATTTTTAAAGGAGATTCTTAGCTTTCCACCAATATAAATTATGCTATACTTTGAATTTAATAAATAATTATTATTCATTTTCTATTTGAATTACAACTAAAGTCTTGATTGATAGATTGATTGAAAAAATCTATAGCTTTCAAACGGTATCACATTTTTTGAATCCCAAACATGCGTCACATTCTATGCTTCATATATGATAGTATTAAAAAAAAAAAATTCATGAAGTTTTCACCAAGTTAAGGTGGTCACACATGCGAGTTTTTATATTTTTTAAAAGTTGTAGTAAAAAATTCATAAGTACTTATTTACTTGGAAAAAAATTACAAAAAAATATGCATCACATTGGGACATGAGTCCTTTACTTATATCTAGAATCTTATAAAAAATACTATCATGTTATTATGGTTAGGGTGGTCAGAAAAAACACCTACTTCTTATTTTTTCCCTGAAATTTAAGTACTAAGTTGCATTGAAATTTCAAATTTTCACCGAATAGATTTTTTTTTTAAATAAACCCTATAGTTTAGAAACTACATTCAATTTTCTACAGATTCTATTATTACGTATTTTTAAAATAATATAGATAACTTATTCAAAATTTTATGTCAAGTTGGCTAACTCTGATTTTTCTAAATTTTTTCACCACTTGGGCCTATTTTTTCCATGATGATCCTGAACATACCCTAAAGTAGATTCTAAGAATACATAAGTCAATTGAAAGACCTAGTATTTGGGTCATCATTGGATGGATAAACTCTTCCTACACACACAACATATTATATATACATATAAGTATGTGTAAATAGACACATATGTAACTAGGTTTTTCTTTAACCAACAACGTCATGCACTACTCTATTTATTAATAGTGATAGTCTAGAACTGTGCTATAGTAAATAGGACCCATTGCTTGACATAAGGTTAATTGACTAAAACAAGGTCTTAATCTAGTGTTGTGAAACATTTTATGCATCCACACTAGGCCTTGGACCCTTGCAAATCAAATAAAACACATTTAATGACATCTTGTGAAGGTGTTGTGAAGTGTTGTAATACATTTCTACACTCTTCTAGACTCTATTTATTATAATTCATATAAATATTCATTTCTATTCATCAACAAGTCCTATTTTGAAGAGTTGTAAAGTCTTATAACAAACTTTCACACTCTTCTAGGCACATCTCCTTATTTACACCTTTCTTATGACTTATTTGACCCCTTTATGTCCTCACATGTCTTAATCAAGTGTATCTTTGAATGTAAACCGGACAAACAATATTAAATGCAAGTTAAATCTTGACACCCACTTTTGAATCCAAGGTGGGACCCATTCACCATGGGTGACGAATGAGTCCTTCTTGGCTCTAATTTCAAAATATTTCAAATTTCCTTTGGGTTTTTTATTCAAAAATTATTTGATGTCGGCCTGTGATGAGGTATGAATGGTTACTAAGGCACAAGTTTGTATAAATAAGTTTTTTTCCCTTTATTTTGAGAGAGAGGACCTTCTTCCATCCTCTTGTCATCTTCAACCCATTATTCCTCCAACTTCAATCAAGAAACTTAGGTTTCAAGGCATTAAAAGATCAATTTTTAGACTTTCAAGGAAAGATTTTACATGTTATGTTGTAGAATTTCAAGATCAATAATCATGACAAGGTAATAATTTTCATTGTTGCATGTTTCATTCATTTCATTCATCAATTTGGTTTAATTACCTAAATGGGGTTTGACCAAGGCAAACCCCCATGCCTTAACAATCAACATTTCTTGTCTTCTTCTTATGTGTTTGTAGATTTAGGTCCTTTGGAAGCTTGAGAATCATTGGAGATAAAATTGAAAATTAATTCATGTTTTTTTCCCATCATTCAATTCAAATCATCAACAAGTCACTTTCAGACCAAGATCTAACACTTTCAGAAGTAGAGACCTGTAGGAGGCAGAATTGCAGATCTAACTCCACATAATCTTCCTCTGATTTTCTAGATTTTTGTAGGTGGATTGATTCGCCACCGATGGTGAATGAGTCCCACCTATAGGCCTAAAGGTTGATTTTCTAAGATTTCATCTCTCGATAGTCATAAATAGGTTTTCAAAATATTTCACCAGTAGTAGGACTGATTCACCATGTATGGTGAATGAGTCCCAGTGGCCATTGGCAGAAGTTCCTAAAGCATTCTAGAATATTCCAGTAACATCACTCTACCTCCAAGTGCACTCTAATTTCATCCATCTCTTTTTTTTCTGCATATTTCATCCATTTAGTTCATTTTAGCAATACATAATCTCTTTTCAAACAAGTCATAATTCTTAGATTTTGCATGCATGTTTGATCAATTTCATAGTTTAGCAACACTTAGATCATTCCATTTACATCATAACACATCACACACATCCCACATTTGAATGAACTAGTTAGAGTTTTTGGATCTAATCTCTCTCCTTTTGGGTGAAAAACTCTATAAGAGTTAGAGAGTCCATTAGGGCCAAAAATCTATGGTTCATTTTGGTGAACCCAAATTTTAGAATGCTTTCTTGTTTGATTTTGGAGTCCTTTGTAGTAGATCTAGGCTTGCATTCATTTTGCATTAGGATTTGCATGATTCATTTGCATTTTAGGTTTTACAACTTGTATTCATAACAAGTGCATTTAGGTTGCATTTGTTGCATCTAAATTCATTTAGATTTACTAAAATTCTACATTTTTCATTTAGGTCTGTGTATTGGTTCTTAGAATTCATATAAATCAGTTTGAAATTTCTAAAATTTTTGAAAAAAATCTAGACTAGGACTCATTTGCCACCTTGGGCGAATCAATCCCTTCTGACCTATGAAACAACACTTTACATATCTCAGAAATTGGTTTTTAGGCTTTTGATTGGTGCCTTAACTTGTATATATCAATTACTTGCATTTTTGTAGCATCCATTTCACTAGATTTCACTTCAAATAGCTCATTTCATGCATCGTTTCATTTCACCTTTTGCACTCACCACATTTCATTTTCAGCTTGTTTCATATTATTCAAAATTAAACATTGCATTGCATTGTACTTTCTTTCATTTCAACATCTTTTCTTTCACAACATGTGCTCTTGATTTGATTAAAAATGGATTTAACATGGATAATATCCCCTTTTATGAGTTTCCTTTTGATAAACTTACTAGGAAATTTAAGAACAATCCATTACTTCAATTCTTAATCTTACATTTCCCATTGGTGAGAATGGTAATGTTGACAATCTTAGCACACATGTACTTTTTCTTCTTTTGATACCTCTGGGTATGTGCAGGATCATGATGGGCCAAAAAGTGGCAATATGATGGGTATTTGTAGGGTATGTGGCTGGCAAATTTTTTTTAGCCCAAAATTTATGAAATGAAAAGGGTTTTTAAAGGAGATTCTCAATTTTCCATCAATATAAATTATGCTATACTTTTAATTTAATCAATAATTATTATTCATTTTCTATTTAAATTATGCCTACAGTGCTGATTGATAGGCTGATTGAAAAACATCTATAGCTTTCAAACTGTAACACTTTTTTTTAATCCAAAACATGCATCACATTCTATGCTTTGCATACTATAGGATCAAAATAAAAATTCAATTTCATGAAGTTTTTAGTTAAGGTGGTCAGACTATCGAGTTTTTATATTTTTTAAAAGTTGTAATAAAAATTTCATAATTATTTATTTACTTGGAAAAAATTACAAAAAAATATGCATTACATCCAGACATGATTCCTCTACTTATGTCTAAAATATTATAAAAAAATATTATCATTTTATTGTGGTTAGAGTGGTCATAAAGACACCTACTTCTTATTTTTTCCTTGAAATTTAAGTACTACTACATTGAAATTTCAAATTTTCACCAAATAGATTTTAAAAACAAAAAAAAACCTAGTATTTTAGAAACTACATTCAATTTTCTACATATTCTATTCTTACATATTTTTGAAATAATATAGATAACTTATTCAAATTTTTATGTCAAGTTTCCTAACTCTGATTTTTCTGAATTTTCTGCCACTTAAGGGCCTGTTTTTTCCATGATGATCCTGTACATACCCCTCTCCTACTAGTGACGAAGGTATTGAGATGCAAGAAGTTATAAGTCTTGAAAGTAGTGATTTTCCATCTCCTTATTCCCCTTTGGATGACCTTACACAACAAGAAAATGAAATCATAAATGCATTCCTAAATGTCACCTTACCAAGTCTCCATGGTCATGATACTCCATCTTGTTCATCTCCTAATATCGCTCCTCAATGTCAAGAGGATAGGTTGGTATTATATGACATCCCTACTAACAATCATGACACCCTTGATCCTCCCTTCCCTAATATCCCTATCCTTTGGGAGGATTTGTTTGACAACCATAGTGGTTCTTCTCTTGATACCTCCTCCACTCATGATGGAGCTTCTATCCAAACATCAAACTTAGATGAACATATTACAAGTTCTCCTTGTAGGGTAGATAATATGGAACAATAGAATTAGATCTTAATGATCTTGAACACTCACCTAGCACTCTCTCCTCTTCATTCCCCTCTTCATAATCCCATCATCGATCATTCCCCTATTGGAAATGAAGTTATTGTAGAAGAACCAAGCCTTACTTGTGAAGCATGTTTTTTTTTGTTCTCCTCCGAACTCTCCTCCTAGGGAGACTATCATGGCCTTGGATTATGATTACACTCATAATACTTCTTCTTCCTTCCCTAATCATTTAATTCTTGATTTACCTTACATCAAGATACATCAAAACACTTGAGCCTATTGAGGATATGTATGTGCAAGTGTCCATTGGATCCTCTTTAATCAATGAACCTCATACATATCCCATAGGAAATCTTGATAATTACCTCATTCTTCATCACCCTTCATCCTTACAAACTAGTGTTCTTGAATATCATCCTTCTCAAAATTTTCAAACTGTCATCTCACAAAATACTTATGATTTGAATTCATTAGATTTTGTATCCTTCTATAATGAAGACAAAAAACTCTCACAATCTATTGAGTCCATTGTAGGTATGACATCTATGCATGATGTATCTTTGACCCCAATCACACAGCCACCTTATCCTCTTGATCAAGAAGGTATCTTGACAACACTTCTCCATGATAACTTGATCACCCTCTCTCCTCGAATTCGAAATAAATTCTATTCCATGACTTCATACAATGCCTATCATAGAGTTCCTAGTCACTCCACTAATGAATGTCATACTTTGAGTCATAAAATACAACATTTTTAGGAGATTTGTATGCTTCCCTATTAGGGTATCTAATCGATTTAATTGCGATTACTTTTCACTCTAGCATACATTTCATCAATCCTTTTGGCTCACCTTTTCCCTAAACTTAATGGGAAAAAGTGGTTTTGAAGCCTTGTCCTCGTATGTCACTTGTCGTTGACTTCTTTAGCTAATTGTTAACCTTTCATGAATACATATAAAAACAAGCTTGGGATGTGGATGACATGTCTTAAGTTGGCTTTCATATGACATACTTCTCTCTTTCATGGCGTAGCTTATAAAAAACATATGACCTGGCATAGGGCTTTTCGCGTAAGCTCTCATGTTTTCCTCTTTACTTTCGTCTACTTTAAAACAATTTCTCACAACAATGGTGTTAGCAACCACTTTAAAGTGGAGGCATACATCACCACTCACATTTCATTGTGTGATTTTAATTTATTTATTTTCCTTTGATTATCTCTCTCGGAAGTGTTAGGTACAATGTTGCCCATGATGAGATTATCGTCTCTTGGAGACATTGAACTTGATGTTCTTTAAGATGATACAATTGCATGAATAAAAAAAAATCCCTTTGAATATCTTCTCTTTACATTCCTTTGCATTTTCTTCACATTTTCAAATTTTACATTTTCTTTACATTTTTGCCAACTTGCATAACATAGCTTGCATGACTGTGGTATTTTGTATTTTTAGCATTTTTTTTTGGTGCCTTGTTAAATTTATTGAATGGGTATAGCTTTGGCATGGTTGAGTAGGAAACCCAACTAGCAGTATGACTTTTCCCCATAGCCACTTTTGTGTTTGTGAGTGCATACCAACTAGCCTATGTTTCTCACCTTTTTTTTTTCTTACGTTTGGGCCTTCTAACCCTACGCACAACTAGTTCTGTGGCCCCAGAGTGAGTACATATTTTTCATCTTGTCTCTCTTTCCTTTGTATGATTTTGTATCTTGGGGGCTTCGTGTACATGTGCATCTATCTTGACTATCTACTTTAGTGTGAGTAAGCAAGTTCATCCTCTCACTAAAGTGGGGGCTAAATATGTTGTAGAAAAAATGACTCATTGCTTGAAATAAGGTTAATTGACTAAAACAAAGTCTTAATCTAGTGTTGTGAGACATTTTATGCATCCACACTAGGTCTTGGACCCTTCCAAATCAAATAAAACACATTTAATGACATCTTGTGAAGGTGTTGTGAAGTGTTGTAACACATTTCTACACTCTTCTAGACGCTATTTACTATAATTCATATAAATATTCATTTCTATTCATCAACAAGTCCTATTTTGAAGAGTTGTAAAGTCCTATAACAAACTTTCACACTCTCCTAGGCACATCTCCTTATTTACACCTTTCTTATGACTTATTTGACCCCTTTATGTCCTCACATGTCTTAATCAAGTGTATCTTTGAATGTAAACCTGATAAACAATATTAAATGCAAGTTAAATCTCAACACCCACTTTTGAATCCTAGGTGGGACCCATTCACCATGGGTAGCGAATGAGTCCTTCTTGGCTCTAATTTCAAAATATTTCAAATTTCCTTTCAAATTTTTATTCAAAATTCATTTGATGTTGGCTTGTGATGATGTATGAATAGTTACTAAGGCACAAGTTTGTATAAATAAGTTTATTTCCCTTTATTTTTAGAGAGGAGACCTTCTTCCATCTTCTTATCATCTTCAATCCATTATTCCTCCATCTTCAATCAAGCAACTTAGGTTTCAAGGCATTAAAAGATCAATTTTTAGACATTCAAGGGAATATTTTACATGTTATGTTGTAGACTTTCAAGATCAATCATCATGGAAAGGTAATAATTTCCATTGTTGCATGTTTCATTCAGTTCATTCATTATTTTGGTTTAATTACCTAAATGGGGTTTGACCAAGGAAAACCCCCATGCCTTAACAATCAACATTTATTCTCTTCTTCTTAAGTGTTTGTAGATTTAGGTCCTTTGGAAGCTTGAGAATAATTGGAGATCAAGTTGAAAATTCATTCAAGTATTCTTCTCATCATCCAAGTCAAATCATCAACAAGAAGTCACTTTCAGACCTGAATCTGACAGTTTCAGAAGTGGAGACCTATATGAGGTAGAATTGAAGATCTAACTCCACAAAATATTCCTTTGATTTTCTAGATTTCTGTAGATGGATTTATTTTCCACCCATGATGAATGAGTCCCACTTGTAGGCCAGAAAGTTGATTTTTGGAGATTTTAGCTTTGACTAGTCAGAAACAAGTTTTTGGAAGAATTCACTAGCAACATGACTGATTCAACATGCATCGCAAATGATCCCTAGTGGCCATTGATAAAAGTTCCTAAAACATTCTAGAATATTCTAGTAACATCATTCTACCTCCAGATGCACTCTGATTTCATCCATCTCTTTTAGTTCTGCATATTTATCCATTTAGTTCATTTTAGCAATACATAATGTGTTTTCAAACAAGTCATAATTCTTGGATTTTGCATGGATGCTTGATCAATTTCATAGTTTAGCAGCACTTAGATCATTACATTTACATCATAACACATCACACACATCCCACATTTGAATGAACTAGTTAGCATTTTTGGATCTAATCTCTCTCCTTTTGTGTGAAAACTCTATAAGAGTTAGAGAGTCCATTGGGTCCAAAAATCTAAGGTTCAAGAGCATAAAGAGCATAGAAAAGAGAGATTAACATAGCATCGACATTCCTTAAAGAATCCACACACAGACATATCAGTTTCCATTGTATAAATCCATCGTGTTAAATGATAGTCGGTTAGATAGGACAGAATGAATGAATACAAAAACTAAAAGTCAAACTAAAGAATTCGACAATGAAATATATTTGTTATCTATCAGTTTAAAAGAAGACTCCAATACAAATTGAATTAGATTATGC
Organism: Sequoia sempervirens; assembly: GCA_007258455.2. Taxonomy (NCBI): domain Eukaryota; kingdom Viridiplantae; phylum Streptophyta; class Pinopsida; order Cupressales; family Cupressaceae; genus Sequoia; species Sequoia sempervirens. The sequence continues at coordinate 834,006,182 of VDFB02281492.1, forward strand.
CAACTAAGTAATCTATCTCTTGACAGGAAGTGGCCATATCAAATAGAGAAGGTTTTTTGATAACATATAGTTCACTCATGAATGCTACAGGTATTAAAAGACTAACTTACAGCTATAATCAAACGTAAAATATGATCAATAAGGAATAATTATAGACGTTGAAACTTGCACAATGTCAATCTATAAGTGGAAATAAATGAAATTTGATAAATCCCTTAAAATTATTGTATCAAAATATGGAATTAAAGTGTGTCTAAAACTACAATTTTATAAAGCATTTGTTGTACATGGAACTAAGATACAAAAAAATAAAGGATGGTCAATTGCATAGAAGATAAAATAAGATCATTATCCACCACTTTCGGTTGTACCTCAAGTGAGTGAAAAGAGAGAAGTGGCCAACTGGAATAAGTATGGTTTAACAATGATAATCTACATAAACTAATTTTGAGAATTTCACATATTAGATCTTCAGGTTAGGTTTAGTCACAAGAATTAGAATGTCATAGGCTAACACCTTTGACCAAGAAGATCCCTGAAAAATTGTAAGATAAAAATTATATTACGCATATTAAATCAAGTAGTAATGGAAATGGTTGTAGAAAAAGGAAAAATAAAAATACAGGGGTAGCACCTAAATAAGGTTCAAACTAATTTAGGGTTAAATAATCGTCTGCCCAGTCATAAGTTCTAGTACAAATGAAGACTTCAATTACATTGCAAAATAGTTTAGGGAAAGGATAAAGACAAGAAAAATATACCAAGAGAATGTCTCCAGGAGTAAGAGAAATTTCAAATATGGTTTACTAAAGTCTAAGAATTGAATAAAGTTGAAATAAAAAGGTCTCTAGATGATTAAGAGCTCAGATTATTGTAACAATTTGGTTTACAATGATATGCTTTAGAAATGGTTTTTATATAAGAATAGTTATTATTAGAGAAAAAAAAAACAAGATTATAGAGGAATACTATTTCCAGACAGACAACAATTTCTACAAATGTTTCCTTTAACTTCAACATCAATTATTCAACAATCAACAATTTTCTACAGGAACAAAGCACAGTGGAAGATGATAGAGGAACATGGAAAAATTTTGCACAACTAAACTAGACTATGATTTCTGGATTCAATGCCAAGTTGCAGCTCCAAACTTCTTCCAAGGCTTCAATCTACAAGTTTTAGCAACTCCAATTTCTAATTCCACAGTAAAATTCCCAAACCCAAAAGACTTCCTCCAAACTTCAGAACATGTTTTTCCAGAAAACCCTTGGATATATTCATGGAAAAATCCCCCAAAACAAGAATTAGTTTTTCCTCTTAGATGATTAAGCCAATTTCCCCTTTGGAGTTAACTCCACTTCCTTTTTGATTAATTTTTGTAACTACATTTTATTCGTGGGTATGTGCAGGATCATCATGGAAAAAACAAGCCCTTAAGTGGCAAAAAATTCAGAAAAATCAGAGTTAGGCAACTTGACATAAAAATTTGAACAAGTTATCTATATTATTTCAAAAATATGTAAGAATAGAATCTGTAGCAAATTGAATGTAGTTTCTAAACTACTAGGTTTGTTTAAAAAAAAAATCTATTTGGTGAAAATTTGAAATTTCGATGCAGTGGTACTTAAATTTCGAGGAAAAAATAAGAAGTAGGTGTCTGTTTGACCACCCTAACCACAATAAGATGATAATAATTTTTTATAATATTTTATATATATGTAGAGGACTCATGCCCCGATGTGATGCATATTTTTTTATAATTTTTTTTCAAGTAAATAATTAATTATGAATTTTTTATTACAACTTTTTAAAAAATATAAAAACTCGTATGTCTGACCACATTAGCTTGGTCAAAACTTCATGAAATTCAAATTTTATTTTTTTAATTCTATAGTATGTGAAGCATATAATGTGATGCATGTTTTGGATTCAAAAATTGTGATATTGTTTGAAAGCTATAGATGTTTTCCAATCAACCTATCAATCAGGACTTTAGTCGTAATTTGAATAGAAAATGAATAATAATTATTTAGTAAATTCAAAGTAAAGGATAATTTATATTGGTGGAAAGCTGAGAATCTCCTTTAAAAATCTTTTTTATTTCATCAATTTTGGGTAAAAAAGTAGTTGTCGGCCACATACCCATCATATTGCCACTTTTGGTCCATCATGATCTTGCACATACCCTCGTCCACTAAATCTCAATTTCCTCCCTTTTCAATTTTTTGTTTAATTTAACCATTCACTTAAGTTTTCAACCCCTCTTCACTTTACACACACTATGCCATTAATATTAATTTCTTATATTAAATTTCTTATATAATTTGTTTACACAAACATATTAATATATATATATATATACACACACACATTTATATACATATATATTATTTAAGGGTATATGCAGGATCATGATGGGCCAAAAAGTGGCGATATGATGGGTATTTGTAGGGTATGTGGTTGACAGCTTTTTTTTTACCAAAAATTGATGAAATGAAAAGGGTTTTTAAAAGAGATTCTCAGCTTTCCACCAATATAAATTATGCTTTACTTTGAATTTAATTAATAATTATTATTCATTTTCTATTTGAATTACCATTAAAGTCCTGATTGATAGGTTGATTGAAAAGCATCTATAGATTTCAAACAATATCACATTTTTGGAATCCAAAACATGCATCACATTCTATGCTTCGCATACTATAGGATTAAAAAAAATAATAATTAAATTTCATGAAGTTTTGACCAAGTTAAGGTGGTGAGACATACAATTTTTAATATTTTTTTAAACTTGTAATAAAAAATTCATAATTAATTATCTACCTAGAAAAAATTACAAAAAAATATGCATCACATCCGAACATGAGTCCTGTATTTATTTCTAAAATATTATAAAAAAATATTATCATTTTATTGTGGTTAGGGTGGTCAGACAGACACCTACTTATTTTTTCCCTGAAATTTAAGTACTACTGCATTGAAATTTTAAATTTTCACCAAATAGATTTAAAAAAAGAAGAAGTAAACCTAGTAGTTTAGAAACTACATTCAATTTTCTACAGATTCTATTCTTACATATTTTTGAAATAATATAGATAACTTATTCAAATTTTTATGTCAAGTTGCCTAACTCTGATTTTTCTAAATTTTTTGCCACTTAAGGGCTTGTTTTTTCCATGATGATCCTGTACATACCTTTAAATGTTCTATTTTGAAAAATAACTATTAATTTAATTTATTAAAATGAAATACCATATTCATTTTAATTTAATTCATTAATTTAATGACTTTTATTTTCATTAACTTAAGCCTTCAATTTGAAAATTTAAATTTAAGGAAATAATTGAACCAAATACAAGTCACAAACATGACACAATGATTAGACAAAAATTATCAACCAAAAGAAAAACAAAGGTAAAATGACCACAATGAAGATGGAACAATACCAATAGACCTTACTGATGGGGTGCAACAACAAAGATTCATCCCTGACGAGGACAATGGCTCGATGTGGGGAACCCAGTGTTACCTCTGAAAACAACAACTCCATTGGGCTCTAGCACACTCAAACATAATAATCAGGTGGAGTTGATGTGGTGTACCTATAACTTGCAAAAAAATGAAGGGTCAAACATGTACAATAAGGAAATAATCAGTCACAGCATGATGGGGAAGTCACAGTGTCGTAGGGCGCTCACAAGCAAGTGATGCAACATTGTTCCCCATCACCAACTCATACCCATTGATATCAAAACATGATAACACATATATCTAACAATTTAAAGCATCATATCCATGATACTCAAATAAGCAATCAACTAATCTACTAAACATGATATAAATAAGAAACATCAAATATCACAATGCCATCAATATTATGAAGTAAACATCATAATGTTATCAAACAGCCACAATATTTACCCATCAAAATATCACCATGTTTGAGTAATATCAAATAGTGTCATAATGTCCGTCAAGCAGTAACATAAGGTCAAGCAAAACAACAACATAAAGTCTAGATGAAATCCAAGAAGTTGTCCAGACATAAGCAAACTGAGGGGGCATCATATCCTCCCTCCTAGGACCAAGCTTACTCTTGGAAGCCTATAAATAGATAAGGATAAAGTTCTCTCATCTTGGAAGCATCCTCCTAGGAAGCCGAAGACTCATCATTTGGATCCCAGTGGACCCTAACCTACTCTAAGTATTGTCTCTTGATTGTGAGTGTCCTATGTTGAATGATTCCATGGGCTCCAAAGCTAGCTTTCCATCCTCTACCTTTAATGCATTCCAATCGAGGACGTGACATATATCAAGATAATATGGTCTAAGTACTAAAAAATGAAATACATCATGTATGCATGAGGGACTGGGTGGAAAAGAAAGATAGTATGCTATAAGATGAATTATCGCCAAGATCTCAAAAGGCCCAACAAAACATGGTGCGAGCTTACAACATTTTTTGTAATGAATAAGACTCTTTTGCGGTCGCACTCGCAAGAAAACCCGATTACCAACTAAGAATTGAGAATCCACCCTGTAAGCATCACCATATTTCTTTTGTAAGCATCCACCCTGTATGATCCCAACTCAATGGGGTTTGACATGGAAGACCATATAACACCTGGAAGGAAGGCATGTGAATAGAACTATGATAGCTATTATTGTATGCAAATTCTACCAGATATAGGTAGTCCTCCCATTATTTTACTAATCCATGACGTACATTCAAAGCATATTCTTGAGGATTTTATTAACCCTCTCAGTTTTCCTATCCATCTATGGGTGATAAGCTGAAATGAAGTTCAACTGAGTCCCTAATGCATGTTGTAGGGACATCCATAGAGTTGGAGTAAATACTGGATCTCTATTTGAAATGATCCAATGAGGAATACCATGTAACCTGACAATGTCCTCCATGAAATCTCTAGCCATTGATTATGCATTGTAAACAACAAACATGAGAGAAGTGAGCCACCTTCATCAACCTGTCAACCGTGACCATAATGGCATCATGCCGATGTGAAGAAACGGGCAACCCAACAATGAAATCTAATGAGATAATGACCCATTTCAACTCTGAAACCAAATGAGGCTACAAAATTCCTATAGGATGCTGGTGTTCTAGCTTCACTCTGACACTCTAGACACCTTGACACAAATTAAACAATATGTCTCCTCATACCGACCCAAAAGTATAGTTGTCAAAGATTAGCATGCATCTTCTTGACTCCAAGATGAGCTAAATACGGTGCCCGATGTGCCTCTGACATGATCAAAGAGTGAAGATCTCCAGTGGATGGTACATAAATATCACCTAAATGTCTCAAAAGACCATATGACTCTAGGGAATATCCTGCAAACCTGCCCTCTAAAGCTCTACCTAACTCCACCGTAGTCATCACCTCCTGATACCAACCATCTAAAGGAAGAGTTGGAAGTATCTAACTCCTCAAATCCACACCAAGAGTCATTGCTGATAACTCATGTCTCTACCTACGAAGTGCATCCATAACCACATTCTCCTTTTGGGTATGTGCAGGATCATGATGGGCCAAAAAAAAGGCGATATGTAAATGATATGATGGGCCATGTGGCTGATGACTTTTTTTAAACCCAAAATTGATGAAATGAAAAGGGTTTTTAAAGGAGATTCTTAGCTTTCTACCAATATAAATTATGCTTTACTTTGAATTTATTAAATAATTATTATTCATTTTCTATTTGAATTATGACTAAAGTCTTGATTGATAGGCTGATTGAAAAACATCTATATCTTTCAAATGGTATCACATTTTTTGAATCCAAAACATGCATCACATTATATGCTTCACATACTATAGGATTAAAAAAATAAAAATTGAATTTCATGAAGTTTTGATCAAGCTAAGGTGGTTAGACATACGAGTTTTTATATTTTTTAAAAGTTGTAATAAAAAATTCATAATTAATTATTTACATGGAAAAAAATTACAAAAAATATGCATCACATCGAGACATGAGTCCTCTACTTATATCTAAAATCTTATAAAAAAATATTATCATTTTATTGTGGTTAGGGTGGTCATACAGACACCTACTTCTTATTTTGTCACTAAAATTTAAGTACTGTTCCATTGAAATTTCAAAATTTCACCAAATAGATTTTTTTTTTTTTAAATATACCTAGTAGTTTAGAAACTACATTCAATTTTGCTATAGATTTTATTCTTACATATTTTTGAAATAATATAGTTAAATTATTCAAATTTTTATGTCAAGTTTCCTAACCCTAAATTTTCTGATTTTTTTGCCACTTAAGGGCCTATTTTTTCCATGATGATCCTGCACATAGCTTTTCCCTAGATGAATTTCACCTCAAAATCATATTCACATACAAACTCCATCCATCTTCTCTCCCTAACATTCAGATTAGGCTATGTAAAGATGTGTTGCAAACTATGGTGATCAATGTGTAGCTCAAATCTATGCCCTAATTAAAAGTTCTTCCACCTCGTGAAAGCATGTACTACTATAGCTAACTCTAGATCATGTGTTGGGTAATTTAGTTTGTGATCCTTGAGTTTGCGAGACTCATTAGGAATCATGCAACCCTCCAGCATCAACACATCTCCTATACCCTCCAAGGAAGCATCTATATAAACTACGAAATCCCCAAAAGGATTAGAAGCAGCTAAGATTGGAGAACTGGTCAATCTCTCCTTAAGAGTTTGAAAAGCTACCTCGCACTACTCTGACCAAACAAATTTCTTCTCTTTCCTCTAAAGAGGAGTAATGGGGTGTGCTATCCTTGAAAACATTAGTAGGTGCAAGACATTCAATGATAGCTTGGATCTTTGTAGGATCCACAACAATTCCCTCACTAGAGATAACATGTCCTAGATATTTCACCCCTGTCTTGAAGAACTAACAATTTGACAAGTTAGCATACAACTGATTCTCCCTCAAACACTATATCACTTCTCTCAAGTGATCCTCATGCTCCTCCATAGTCCTAGAATAGATCAATATATCATCTAAAAACACCAAGGCAAATCGATCAAGGTAGGTTTGAAACACACCATTCGTCAAAATCATAAACACTGAGGGTTCATCTATTATCCCAAACAAAACCATTATGAACTCATAGTGTTTGTATCAAGTATGAAATGTGGTGTTTTTTATATCTACCTTGAAGATGTGCAGCTGGTGATAACCTGATTTAAGATCAATCTTCGAGAATACCCCAGCACCCTTGATCTGATCAAATAGCTCATCCATACTTGGCAACACATATTTATTCTTTATTGTCACCTTGTTCAACTACCAATAATCTATACACAATCAAAGGGAACTATCTTTTTCCACAAAAATCACTAGTTCTACCCAAGGAGAGATACTAGGATGAATAAATCCCTTCTCTAACAAATCCTAAAGCTATAATCAGAGCTCCTTAAGCTCCTGAGTGGTCATTTGGTAAGGGGCTTGTGAAATGGACTTATCTCCAGGTACAAGATCAATCTTAAAGTCAATGTCATGCTTAGGTAGTATGCCTGGAATCTCGCTAGGAAAAACATTGGCATACTTTCTAAGAATGGGATGAATATCAAGTGACACCTCCTCCTGACTCTCTCCTAACTCCAAATCATTGGCTATCACTGCACATAACTGATAGCCCTATTGTATACACCTCCTCAAATACATAGCTAAGATCACAATCAAAGAAATAGGTCTTTGAATCCCAACTTCCTCAACCACACTATCAGAATCATCAACACACTTCACTGACTTACGACGGAAATCTATAACCGCTCTATGAGCCTCTAACCAATCCATTCCCAATACAACATCATAAGACCCAAGAGGAATGATACGAAGATCTATCATGGTGTCAAGATATCCAATCCTCAACCTACAACCATGAACAAGGGACTCAACTATGACCTTAGCACTGGAAGCTAACTCAACTTGCCACCTATTGTCCTGCTTCACCGCCACTAGTCAACATCACACTGCAAGAAAAGGAGAAATAAAGGAGTCTAAAGCACTTGAATCAAAGAGAACATAAAATATAATACCCTGTAACACACCTGATGTCTCAACCACTTTCTGTTGGTGCTTAGTTTGGCAATTATCAACTATAGCAAAAACTCTTTGTGATCTACTTGCATCCCCTATTATCGGCTCTCAGACCACTGGTCTCTATGTAAATCTAGAAGTGGTCTTCTAAGGACACTAATGACCAATATGACCCTACTGTCCACATGAGAAGCACCCCATACCTCTACAAAAACCTCTACTAACTAGAGGTGCACTAGACTACTAAACACTACTCCTATTAACTATAGACTGTGAATTATGGGTTGGTTGATCAGAGTGATAAAGCTTAATTCAGCTCCAATTCCTGTCTCTCCTTAACTGAGACCTATCATCTTGATGAGATTGTGAGTTCTTATGTTTTGATTGTGAGGGATACTATTGCTGCTCTTGTTGGCCACCCTTAGAGGGTGCGTGCTGAGTCCTAGATGGACCTTCCAACTATGATTGATCACCACAAGAACTGAACCTTGTCAGAGGTGAACTGCTAATCTAAAACCCCGTCTGTCCACCTAAAGCCATAGCTAGATTCTCCTCAACAATCCAAGCCTTTTCCATAGCTACCTCCATGTTATTAGCTCGAACACTCGAACACCACCACTAATGTAGGCATTTAAGCCCTTGATAAAGTGTTGTACTAACATGCCCTTGTCATCTCCAATGATAGCATACTGCTTAAGTTTATAGAATTTTTGCTCATACTATTCCACTGACATTTCCAACTATCTAAGCTCATGAAACTCATTTGCATGACATTGTCACCAATGGTTAGACAAGAATGGGGATCTAAATCACTTAAGGAACATCTCCCATGACACTGAGTCTATATCTAGATGGAGCTTCTACTCCTCAAGGCACCACCATGTGGATGCAAATCCTCAAAGATGCATTATGGCACATCTAGCCTTGGTATTGCTACCATATGGGTGCATAGAAAAACATTGGTTCAGATCGATAAGCTAGATTTTTGCCACTAATCCACTGCCTATCCCATAAAATGTTGGAGGATGTGCTCAAAGATGGTCCCTCATGTGACTAGCTAAAATGGCATCATTCTCAATAGCTAACTCCCTCCTCTTGGGTGATCTCTCTCTCCCAAATCACTAACTGCTCACCTTCCTGCCTTGGACCAAGCTGGGCAAGAACCTCCTCTAATAATTGGCATAATTGTGTTCCCTCCTGATCTAATTGATGAGAAATCTATGGAGGTGAATCCTGGTGATTTTCCTGATGGCCACCACCATGACCTTTTGCTCACCCTCGACCTCTACCCCATGTCATAGGCATGATCCTACACAAACACCATGAAGACAAGTTCAAGGTATTAGACGAGGTCAACATGGGAAAACTTAAACTTCAAGTTATACATCTATGAAAACTTAATGGGATAATTATGTGTAACACCCCCACTGAGAACCCTAGAGGACAAAGCCTAAACAATGAAAAATAGATTATTTTTTAATTTTTTTTACATGTGAAATGTTGCACGATAGAAATTGAACAATAACTTAATTACTATCCTATGTCCTCTAGGGTGCATGACTGCATTACTAATTTCCATTAACTTAATTACAAACCATATAACTTAGCAATAACCATATTCTAATCATCATTAAGCATCTCATCACAAATAATAAAACACCAAGAGATACAACCATACTATGAACATAAGGGAATAACTGTTAACATTCATTCATTTAACATATACAACATCACTAATTACATAATTCATCACATAAATGAGATACATTAGTTTTAGTTTATAGTTACATTTTGTATAATAATACTTTGCCGATACAAATGAGGAGTTCTCAAGATATGATACATGATACATGATAAAGATACAATATATTTACAAGTACAATGATCAAAATCTCAAGAGAAGATGCTGAGTAGAAGTCAACAAATCAAGAGGAATTGCCACAACACATACAAGAAGGGAACCCAATGGATAACATAACACACTCCACCCAACCACATGACTCCAAAGGTTTACCCCCATGCTAGAAGGTAAGAAAGGGCCCCACATAATAGAAAAATAAGGAATAGACATCACAAGACTGACATAACTCACAAGCACAAGTGGTGCAACCACAACAACAAACAATAGTGACTATACTTCCAAAGGCACATAAATAATCAAGGTAAAACAACAAGCAAGGAAACTCATGGTTGTCATAGGGGAAGTGTCATCACATAGTCGGTCATAAGTTATCTAGGTAGATCTTCCTAGGTCTCTTGCCCCCATCCCGAGTTATCCTGGTAGCCTCTACCGATCTTGGGCCCATCATGCCAACTATGCAGAATCGACCTACCTCTCATGGAGACCAAGTATTTTATTATGCCATTCCAGTCCTTCCCATCTCACCTCAAGCCTATACAAGCACTTGAGCTTGAGTGAGGTATAAACTTATCTTGTTAATGTTATAGCTACCCATTCCCCCTAGTTTTTTTTATGTTTTCACTTAATTACAAAACTCCCACATGGGTTATCCAGGCACCCCTTTGTGCGTTGACCCCCATTGGAATCCACTTCCCTACTGACCACTATGAACCACTGAAGCTAAAAATGAGGCCACTTGCTCAACTAAAAATTTGAAACATAACACAAGATGACACAATCCTTCCCATTCACATGTTTAGAAGTTACCATCATAATAGAACTTACAGTTCAAGCTAGTCATTCAACATCATCATAAACACAATGAGATTTCCAACACCCAAATAATCAAGACTTCCATCAAAAAGACAAAACCACCTAGCCTCTGGAGACTTGAAGTTCTTAACAAGGAAAGAATTATACATAATACAATACCAACAAAAATTTCTAAGTCCACATCCATTCACTTTCCAAACTAACAAATCATGCCATATGAGTGCATGAAAAACTAAATTGTATTACAAAATATCCATTTATGATTATAACTTATTCATCAACTCCAAAAGTGTTTTTCTTGAATTGTATACTATCTATTGATTTATCTCATTGAGCTTATTAATCCCTTCAGAACACTATTCCCATAATTTATTATTATTCTTTTTATACAATTACATAGTTGACAATATTAGCTAATATCTGCCACAGTACGAGTATGAGAGATCACATATTTACACACACACACACACACACACACACAAACACATATATATATATATATCTATATCTATAGTTATTTCTATTATTTAACTCTTATATATATATATATATATATATATATATATATATATTTAACTCTACACACAAACATATTGGTTTCCCTTGTTTAAATCCACTATGTTAAAAGATATTCCCATAGATAGGATGGAAGGAATGAATAGAGAAACTAAAAGTCAAACTAAACAATCCGACATAAGAGGATAAATATATTTGTTATCTATCAGTATAAAAGAAGACTCATGTACAAATCAACTAAGATAAGGCCAACTAAGTAATCCATCTCTTGATAGGTGGCAGCCATATCAAACAAAGAAGGTGGTTTGATAACTTAAAGATCACTCATAAGTGCTATAGGTATTAAAAGACTAACTTACAACTATCATCAAAGGTAAAATTTGATTAATAAGGAATAATTATAGACATCGAAACTTGCACAATTTCAATCTACACATGGCAATAAAGGAAATTTGATAAATCCCTTAAAATTCTTCTAGTAGAATATGGAATTAAAGTGTGTCTAAAACTACAATTTTATAAAGCATTTGTTGTACATGGAACTAAGATACAACAAAATAGAGCATGGTCGATTGCATAGAAGATAAAATAAGATCGTTATCCACCACTTTCGGTTGTAACTGAAGTGAGTGAAAAGAGAGAAGTGGCCAACTAGAATAAGTATGGTTTAAAAATGATAATCTACATAAACTAATTTTGAGAATTTCACATATTAGATCTTCGGGTTAGGTTTAGTCACAAGAATTAGACTGTCATAGGCTAACATCTTTGGCCAAGAAGATCCCTAAAAATTATAAGATAAAAATTATATTACGCATATTAACTCAAGCAGTAATGGAAATGGTTGTAGAAGGAAAAATAAAAAATACAGGGGTAGCTCCTAAATAAATTTCGAACTAATTCAGGGTTACATAATCGTCTTCCCATTCATAAGTTCTAGTACAAATGAAGATTTCAATTAGATTGCAATATAGTTTTTGGAAAGGATAAAGACCAAAAATACATAACAAGAGAATGTCTCTAGGAGTAAGAGGAATTTCAAATATGGTTTACTAAAGTCTAAGAATTGAATAAAACTGAAATAAAAAGGCCTCTGGAAGATTAAGAGCTTGAATTATTGTAACAACCTAGTTTACAATGATATGCTTCAAAAATATTTTTATAATAGAATAGTTTTGATTACAAAAAAAAAAAAAAACAAGATTATAGAGGAATACTATTTCCAGATAGACAACAATTTCTACAAATTTTTCCTTTAAATTCAAAATCAATTATTCAAGAATCGACAATTTTCTACTAGAAAAAAGCACACTAGGAGATGATGGAGGAACCTGGAAAGATTTAGCACAGCTAAACTAGACTATGATTTCCGGATGCAACCCCAAGCTGCAACTCCAAACTTCTTCCAAGGCTTCAATCTACAAGTTTTAGCAACTCCAATTTCCATTGCCACTATAAAATTCCCAAACTCAAAAGACTTCCTCCAAGCTTCAGAACAAGTTTTTCCAGAAAACCCCCAAATACATTCCTGGAAAAATCTCCAAAAACAAGAATTATTTTTTCCTCTAAGAGAATTAAGCCAATTGCCCCTATGGAGTTAACTCCAATTCCTTTTTAATTAATTTCCATAACTGCATTTTATTCCTCCACTAAATTTCAATTTTCTCCCTTTTCAAATTTTTGTTTAATTTAACCATTCACTTAACTTTTCACCCCCTCTTCACTTTACATACACTATGCCATTAATATTAATTTATTATATTAAATTTATTATATAATTTGTTTACACAAACATACACACACACACACATTTATATACATATATATTATTTAAATGTTCTATTTTGATAAATAACTCTTAATTTAATTTATTAAGATTAAATACCATATTCGTTTTAATTTAATTCTTTAATTTAAGATGACTTTTATTTTCATTAACTTAAGCTTTCCATTTGACAATTTAAATTTAAGGAAATAATCAAACCAAATACATGTCACAAACATGACACAATCATTAGACAACAATTATCAACCAAAAGCAAAATGAAGGTAAAACAACCACAACAAAGATGAAACAATACCAACAGACCTTACTAACAGGGTGCAACAAAAAAGATTCATCCTTAACGAGGATGATGGCTCGATGTGGGGAACCTAGTGTTACCTCTAAAAACAACAACTCCATTCAGATCTAGAATGCTCAGACCTAATAATCAGGTGGAGTCAATGCCCTGTACTAGCAGACTACAACAAAATGAAGGGTTGAACATGTACAATAAGGAAATAATCAGTCACACCATGACGGGGAAGTTATAGAGTCATAGGGAACTCAAGCGAGTGATGCGACAATGTTCCCCATCACCAACTCATACCCATTGATATCAAAAAATGATAACACATACATCTAACAATACAAAACATCATATCCATGATACTCAAATAAGCAATCACCTAATCTACTAAACATGATATAACTAAGAAACATCAAATATCACAATACCATCAATATCATTAAACTAAGCATCATAATGTTATCAAACAGTCACAGTATTTACTCATCAAAATATCACCATGACTTAGTAATATCCAACATTGTCATAATGTCTATCAAGTAGTAACATAAGGTCAAGCAAAACATCATAAAGTCTAGAAAAAATCCAAGAAGTTGTCCAAACATAAGCAAACTAAGGGGGCATCACAGTTACTTAATGTGGGGTGAGCACAAATGTAATGTAGGCTAAGAACAATGAAGTGCTTATAACTAAAATTGTGGAAAGTAAAATAGAGATGCAGAAACAACAAACAAAAACTCAAAAAATGAATATTAAATGCTAGAAAATGGAGTAAAAAATATGCAAAGGGATGGATTTTCCCTAAGTGGCGAATGAGTCCAGGAAATAAGTTTTTTTTTAGAATATCTAGAACTTTTTAATTGGATTTTATGCTCTTTATGCTTTTTGATACATGTATGAGATGCAAATGTAGAATTTGATAAATTTTCAATGGAATTGAATGTAATAATGCAAGCTAAATGAGCTTTTCACTTATGCAAATTTTGAAACCCTAGAATGCAAATTAACCAATGCAAAATCTAATGCAGTGTTAATGCAAGCTAAATATAGGATGTAAATGCACTCCAAATCAGAATTATGATGTCCTAAATACTGGTTCACCAAGATGGAACCTCTTAAAATTTCATATCTGGTTTTGTTTTATTTGGTGGGGTTTTTAAGTTTATGTTTTAGAGTTATTCCCACTTCACAAAGGTTCCACCCAAGTAATACCCTTGAGATTTCAATGCAAAGGATATTGAAATATAGCAATAGGGTTGACCTAGGGGTTGAATATAACAAAATGGGTTCACCACCAAGTGTAAACTTGGAAAACATAAAATGTTCAAAAACACGGTGTGATATGCAAAATTACCTAGAAATGCAAGTAAAATGTAATAGAAACTATGAAACTGGAAATGTGCACCTAGGAAACTGAAGAACATAGAATGGAGGTCTAGAGTCTTGAAAAATCTATTGTTTATGCTAACTACGACTCATATTCCAAGTTGGGCAAACTAGTCCAGTTTTGGGGAAAATGTGGAGTAGGTTTCTACCAAAAGGGTATTCAGATCTACAAAAAATCCCTATTAGGCTTGTATAGAGGTACTCATTCACCAATAGTGGTGAATCAATCCACTTTTGCATTTTAAGGAGTTCAGAACTAGAATACATGCCTCTCGATCTGCTATACTCTTTTTGACGAATTTCTGGATTTGAATCTGTAAATTGACACCTATAGGACCTCTTCAAGTTTCTTCAAGGTTTGATGACATCTTTGATAACTTTTAGGGACTTGAAAATTTTTCTTCACTTTACCTTCTTGATAAATCTACAAGCTATCCCTGCAAATCATATACAAGAAGAGGGAAAGATGTTGTGGGGTTAGTGAATAGGGGTTTTCCCTGGTCAAACCCCTTGATAATTAAACCTTGAAGTAGAATGAAATATGAAAAGAGAATGATGAATGAACAAATACTAATGTTACAACTCACCAAACCCTTGCAATAAGGTGCTACAAACATGTAAGTAATGGCTCTAATGGATGTGGACTTGGAATCTAGATTGATATTGATAGATCTTGAATGCAATGCTTGCTTGAATCACACAATCCTACACCACAATTGTTATCTTTAAAAAAACATGATACAAACAATTTCTGACATGATGTTTGACACTTGAAGAATTCTCTTGAATGCTTGATAATGTTCTCTTGAAATGCCTTGAATGCTCTTGTGAACTATATGCATGACTACTTGAATGCTAGGTCTGAAAATGAGAGAAAGAACCTTGTATTTATACTCAATTATGCAATAATTCTCAAAATTACAACACTATAGGCTGACCTTAGATCTTGGAGAATAAAAAATTGCTAGAAATTTAAATTAAATTTTAATTTTGAGTTAAAGGGAACTCATTCACCACCCTGGACAAATGGGTCCCACCTAAGGGGACTCATTCATCCATCATGGAAAATGAGTCCCACCTTAGGAATTTGAGGTGGGTTTCAAGATTTTGATGTTTTAAATGGTATTTGTTAGGATTATTCTTGAAAATACACATAAATAAGGCTTGTGGATGCAACATGGGGCCAATTAAGCATAATAAAGCTCAATTATTAATGAAAAACATAAGAAAGTGTGAAAGTGTGTTACAACACTTTAGAAACACTTTGAAATAAGAATTGGTAAATGATGAAAAGAGATTATTTAGGTGAAATACATTAACAAGACCTTAGAAAAGTGTGAAAGTGTGTTAGAAAACATCAAAACACTTAGGGAAGGTACCATTTGAATCCTTTTAGTTCATAAGGGCCTAAGACCTAATGTGAATGTGTTATCCACATTGCAACATTAAATCAAAGCAACATTAAGCCAAAATCACAAGGACGACCTGAACATGTTAGAAAAGGTAGAAGGGTTACTTTTTTATTGACTCCAAAGTTGATCTCTTTCATTCTATGTTTCTTAAACTAACTTAGCAATATCACCCTATTGATCTCGTGCCTACCTTAAGTGGGTTGTATCCATATCTTTTCCCTTGATCTCTGCTTGCAATCTGTGCATTGTACCCTTCACATTCACTAACTCTACCTCACTCTTTTTCAATCTCTTGTCCAATTTCTCATAATCAATGTAAATCACCTTCTGCATTACTTTGGAAAGGCCTATTTTGTCATGTGGGAGAGCTTCAGTCAAGTTTAGACCGATAATTTGGATATGATAATCTTCAAACTACATCTCTCCTTTTAGTTTGGAAACTAACTACCTCATACTCAAGATCATTAGAGCATTTTTTTTCTCATCAAAATAGGTTTCTAGCTTTGGGGTGGCTGGATTTGCTATAGCTTCTTCCCACAAGTTCTATTTTCTTTCTTGTTAGGCCTACCTAGTTAATTCCACTTGAGTCTGAAGGTTCTGAAAAGACTCAATAATTTGTGCAGCAACTTAAACACTTATGGGGAGGCCATAGAGGGTAACAACAGGGGTGTTTTTAGCTGACTGAGTTTGGGGGAAAACAAAAGGAAGTGTTATTGGGGAAAGCATTAGGATGCCATATATGAATCGAGAAGGAAAAGGGGTGTTTATTAGGGTAAAAATTTTAGTGGGTGGAAAATAAGGTGTGAAGCATTTTTTCCTTAATCATTTTTTTATTTTTGGCTTTTATATGTTTTTGTCTTCTAGATGAATCTGTTCTCAAGGAAAAAGTTGTTTGGAAAGGCACACAATGCACCATGTGGTGGCTGCATGAATTTTTGATTATCATCTTCCTTTTAGAAGAAAGCTAGGACACATGTAAGCTAGGTAGACATTTCCTCTAAAGCTATGTTCATAAATCTGAGAATCCTTGCCCACTCGACACACCATCTTTTCACGGTAGGTAGGATGCGCTTTAAAGAGCAAGATTTTTTGGAGTTTATAAAAGCATGCAGGGTTTATTTATTTTTTTAGGTTGCAAGCTTCGAGTCAACACCATCAATTTATTTGATTGGTCAACCATATTTTTGTCAGGCTTTTGTTTTAGGATCCAAGTTCTTACAGAGGGAAATCTTTGCTAAATATCTAAAGGATATTAATGTGGCAGTTGAGAATTAATGAGCAAATATTGCCATGACCTAATTAAAAGATCTGCAATCGAATCATGAGCTATCATATGCCAACATCTGGCAACATTTACTTTTGGAGGGTTGGCAATGGTTCCTTCTCCTTTTTAGCTATAAATGGGAGGCGACAACATAAGAAAGGGGTTCCAATTTTATTTTCTTAAGATTTTTTTTTTTAGTTTTCTTTAGGCATAGAAGTGTTTTTAGAAGTAATTGGCAAAACACTGCTTTTCTCTAGCATGTTATATTGTTTTATCTCAAACTATTATCATATTGGAAACTGATCTTTATTTTTTAGGTTCAATTGATATTTAAGCACAAACTATTTTGGAAGAAATATTTGAGACTGTGCATGTTAATTCCTTTATGAAGTTCCTTCTTTATGCTTTTGTTCAAAATGAAATGTTGTATTAAGTTGAATTTAAGTAGTTTGAGTTGTTGATTTCCATGTTGTAGGCTTATATTGTATGATAATAACTTATGGAAATTAGATTATGTCTATTGTACTTCTATATTTTCCTAAAGGGTTGTTTTTTCATATTATGTTGTAAGAAGAGAAAGAGTTTATACAATTTCTGAATGTCTTTCTATTAACCTTGAGAATCTTTATGCTTGATTGGACCTTAATGAACACTTCCTATGGGGTGATTTTAAAGAATGCATTATGCTTGTATTTAGCCTTTATTGTTCGTTCACTCTCCAATAATGAAGGGTTGTGGCATTTTATGTCTAATATATCATTCATAGGAAAGATTGGGTTTGAAATGTTGTAAAAGCTTTTGTGCATCACCATTTTTTTGTTTTATATTTACATTTCTTTCTACCCTTTTCTCCAAAACTTGGAGAAGAGCCAACTTTCTATAAAAATCCCAGAGGTATTCGATGAGGTGCAAATCGGTCCCCTACTCGCTGAATTTCCCATAAGTCTATCGGAGAGGCGCAAGCTTTGATGATCAATTTTTTTTTTTGGCATGTCTAGTGGGACCCAAAGTTTTCTGAATGTCTAATTAGAAGTCATAAATATTTCTTAAATCAAGCCAAGGAAAAAAGATAGGAATTTCATGCCCAAAATCAAAACAAGAGCATCTTTAGGAGGTCATTTCCAGTACTCCCAGTTACCCACCTCAGGATCTAGGAGAAGAAGACTTATAGGTTTTGTATCATCTGTAAGGAGTAATAGAGCAAGAATCAGGAGCCCAATATCTAAAGCATTATTTACTCCACCTTGAGGCCCAACCTTCAAAATAAAAAAGCTAGTATACCCAATTCATAGGAATCTATTCTCCATGGCTCATGTAGCTACCCCTACTCCTAGAAATTTCATAAGATGGGATAGCAGTAGTCTACTACAACCACCTATGCCTCTAGATGTGTAGCTTGCCATACCCACTAATGCCCTCAAGGCTATTCCCAAAATTTTTGAAGACTTCAAAACCCCTTCTGAACACCTACAAGATATAACAGAGGTATGGTGGGTAGATAGCATAGTGGAGGAAAATATTTTACTTAGGCTATTAGCTACCTCTTTCAAAGGAAAGGCCCAAGATTGGTATCGATCTTTGGCCTTTGGTTCTATCCGTTCCTAGGATCAGCTTGGAGAGAGGTTTTTCAAACACTTCTTAGAGAAGAAAGATCACTCCTCATTAGTACATTAACTAATCACTATCAAAAGAGCCCTACAAGAGGCCATGAGCGACTTCAACATAAGGTTCCACAAAACCTAGCAAAGAATCTCTTTGACTACTTGACCCCCAACTGTGATGGCATTTATGTTCTACCTGAAGGCCTTCAATTCAGGCATCATGGTTATGATAACCTCTATAGGAGGGGATATCTTACCTAATGCATATGAGTTGGCTATGCATGCAGAGAACAAATTGATTGACATTGGAAAGCTTCCACCATGACCTATGATTCTTGTATTTGTAGAAATTTTTTAGTTTCCTCAAGATGAAGCTACTCTAGGCACTTCCACTACACAATTAGTGATGTTGGACATGCTACAATCCTTGTACATGTACCTCTCCACATAGATGAGCACATTGAGCTATTCCTTTATAGTAGAAGACATCAATTACATGAAGAGCCTCACAAGGTCTTTTTCTAATGAGTTAGCTCTCATCAAAATGACAAGCAACACCTTTGAAGCACACCACTCAAACCTATGGTGGAGGAAGGACATCTTATCAATAGAATACATACTAAGGACCCTCGAGAGGAGGAGGTCAAAAAATGACATTTCAAAACTAGATAATTCTAATAACCATGCCACTATAGATAGTTAAGGATAACCACTTGTTTTGGAACAACAACCCCTAAAATGGACTACTACACTAGAAATGCCATAATTAGCCCTATTTTACAAAGCAAGTACAAACCAAACACCTTATCAACCCTAAATATATATTCCCTAAATTCAACCAGGTTTTAAGTTGTTCTTGCAGGATATGGTGAAAAGTCATTGTTTGATATGCTACAAGAAGAATATGAATGAATTGAGAAATAAGGCCAAGTTAGAGTTTTGAAGGTTGAAAGATTGTGTGAAATAGTTTGAATTGTGATTATAAGAAAAAATTCTCTCCACTTTGTATCAACTGGTATTAGAGTATAGGTTTATGATCTTTTGAAGGAGAAAGGTTGTAGTTTGAGGAAGTGAAAAGTTGAAAGTTGAAGGATAATATGCTTCCTAAAGGTAGTGTAGCTCTTGCTAGAGAGATAAAGTTTTTAAAAGAGTCACAAGAAGTAATCTTAGTTATATTTTTAGCATTGGAGACAAAGCAAAGAAGAGGAATGACCACTAAAGAGGAAAGTGACTGAGAGGAAGAGGGTGAAAGTGAGAACCCTAGAAGAAGAGTCCAAGATGATGAAGAGTAATTGGAAACTAATGAGAGAAGGATGATAATAATGCTTAAGACTATCAAGGGACATGCATCTAATGTGAAATTGGATTTTCCAATGTATAGTGGAAAGTTGGATGTTGAAGAGCTACTAGATTGGATAGATGCACTAGACAACTACTTTGAGTACAAGGAGGTTGTTGAAGAACAAAAGGTGAAGTTTGCCAAGACTAACATGAAAGGTGTTGGAGCCTAAAATTTCATGCTAAATTTTAGGATCTTATGTAAAATATATGGTTCTAGTGCCTCATGTCTTGATCACAATATTCATGGCATATATATTTGGAATGAGGATAAAGAGGATTTATCAAACCCAAAATCTGATTGATTGGGAAAAACATTAAAATATGAACTAGAACTATTGATGTAGCATAATCAAATGACTTTGACAACCTAATAAGAGTTGTTTGAGCTAGTTTTATGGGATTTATTGTCATATGTGGACTATGATTACGATTAGGGAGGTCAAGTTTATGTTGTGTTTGTAGATCAATTGATGATATGAACATTGAAATGCAACATGGATTGAGATGACTTGTTAAGTAACAAAAGATTTCTGCATGGGCTGGCTCGACAAACTCTTATGAAGGAATTATAGAATAGCATTTTGGTGGAATTGATAAATAAAAGGCCTCGATGCTGATTCTGCAATTTTTTGTGTGCTTTAAAGATATAAAATTCTTCCATAAATAGGGTGTTTCACTTGAGTCGCCATAGGATACAATCATATCACTGGGTATGTGCAGGATCATCATGGAAAAAACAAGCCCTTAAGTGGCAAAAAATTTAGAAAAATCAGAGTTAGGTAACTTGACGTAAAAATTCAAATAAGTTATCTATATTATTTCAGAAATATGTAAGAATATAATTTGTATCAAATTGAAAGTAGTTTCATAGAATTTGTAGCAAATTGAATGTAGTTTCTAAACTACTACGTTTATTTTAAAAAAAATCTATTTGGTGAAAATGTGAAATTTCAATGCAGTAGTACTTAAATTTCAGGGAAAAAATAAGAAGTAGGTGTTTATCTAACCACCCTAACCACAATAAAATGATAATATTTTTTTATAATATTGTAGATATCAGTAGGGGACTCATGCCCAAATGTGATGCATATTTTTTTATATTTGTTTTCTAGGTAAATAATTGATTATAATTTTTTTATTAAAACATTTTAAAAATATAAAAACTTGTATGTCTGACCACCTTAACCTGGTCAAAACTTCATGAAATTCACTTTTTTTTAATCCTATAGTATACAAAGCATAGAATGTGACGCATGTTTTGGATTCAAAAAATATGATATAATTTGAAAGGTATAGTTGTTTTTCAATCAGCCCATCAATCAAGACTTTAGTCTTAATTCAAATAGAAAATGGATAATAATTATTTATTAAATTCAAAGTAAAGAAAATTTATATTGGTGGAAAGTTGAGAATATCCTTTAAAAAACCTTTTTGTTTCATCAATTTTGGGTTAAAAAAAAATCATTAGCCACATGCCCATCATTTCGCTAGTTTTTGGTCCATCATGATCCTGCACATACCCCACTATTTAATCTTACAAATGATACCAAAGAGGTTGATTTTTTTATAGACTAATATTCCTTGAGTTTCTTGATTATGTAGATACATATCCACTGGTCAAGCCCAAAATGAGATACCAAATAAGCCTAGAACTGATCATGGAAACAAATCGGTGGATATTTTGCACATATAATTTGTATGAGTAATTGAGTTTACTTCATAAATCTATAATAGATACACCAAAGTAGCAGGGGTCTCATCTACAACCTCTCAAACCGTTTGGAATTAATAGAGAAAAAAAATCAAAATACATGTGGATTCAATAAAAAGGATACATGAAATTTGTTTGGAAGATTGAAACCATTGATATCATTTGTAATTTGATAAACATTGTTGCCTATGTTGATGTAACAATGGATCCAATGTTGTAGTGTTGCTCACCATTATCTTATAGGTGCTTGCTAGACTATTATTATTAAATGGTGATCCCAATGAAGGAAGAGTGAGTGGAGTTTCTCATAGAAATGAATATCTATAAGAGGGATAATACTTAGATTGCTTTCTCCTATTTTTGACAAATGAACGATTACCATCTTCTCTCTTGATAAGAGTGGCCTAGTTTATGGAGGAGAACACATTAATGGTCAGGAAATAAATAATTTGGGTTAGCTTCTCCTAGCCCAAACGGTTTGAGGACCCATACTATACCTCTCTACCATGGTTCATCACCAAGCAGCCCGTGGTAGAGTGGTACATTGAAGAAAAGTGGACCTCTCTTCCAAATTTAGTAGAATAATATTATAGAAGATACATATTGGAGAATCTTGATTAAGTGAATCTTATTTGTGTGTTAAGAATCACCAATATGAAGGAGTTGTATTAGAAATAAGTGGACTTCAAAGCAATTAAGGATTGGAGAAATGCATAGAGATAATTCAATAAAAAACATTACATCACATTCTCAGGCATGTGATGATGATATTATACCAAAGGTTGGATATTTAAATTACAAGAAAAATCTATGCATTTTGTTGATATCAAAGTGATAGATATCAAATATTTCTTCTTTTCCCAAAAGACAAAAGAGGGGAAAAATATGAAGCAAGTTGGAACTTTTTGTCTATGATCAAATGGAGGCTCGGGCTGTAATGAAGAGCTTTGTTCATTCTGGCACAAATCCAAGAAAGGGATACATTTTTGACATACATGGTCCTTGGAGTGAAGGAGCTCATAAAATATATGTATGATGGGATAAAGGAAGGGGTATCTCTAAGGGTAGAATGAATAGGAAGCCTCAAAAATAGCGATGACAATCCACAAAGTATAATAATTAGGCTATGTGCACAAAATGAATTTCTTGCAAATAGTTTAAATATTTTGAAGAAGACATGTGCATGAATTCAAAAAATGATGAAGGGGAATGAACTATGAAAGTGAAAAGGAAATAGCTTTGAGACATGATCTTGTTGTCATCAATACATGTGAACTTGGATTTAAATACTCATAAGCATTACAAGGAGGATATATACTTGTGGTCTAGCTATGTAAATGCACATTGTGACATGTTATATGAATGATAAGAGGATCTGTGCAAGCCTTCATTTTTCCCAATTACATTGATCTCTAGACTAGATTCTATCTAAGAGATTGTAATTAACGTAGAGAACAATAGGAGATTGCACAATGTAGGAAATAGGCCCAACAAATGATACACTTTAGTGATGACTCCAATATGTTTTCCCGCATAACTACTGGCACTAAAAAAATGAAGTGCTAGTGAGCAGTGATGGGAAGGAATTACCCGCAGTACCACCAACAAACCCTAGTGGTGGTTCGGTTGAGCGGTCAGTATTCCCGCATTATTGCGAGAGGTCTTAAATCTATCGATGGGTGAGCGAAAAAACAAAATAATGCAAGTATGCAGTGAAGAGAAATGTTAACGGTGATGCAGTGAAAAATAGAATAATGATACAATCAAAATATGAAGCTATGAAGTGAAAAGTACTAAATAAGGATTTATTTAGAAGATCAAGAGATAAAATGGTGTGAAAGTATAAAGCACAATTGAAGAATATTTAACATGGGGAGAAAAACAATTTTAGCAAAGTGGTAATTATCTTTATTGTGAAGAAATATAAGTAAAACATTTTTCACCGAGAGGGTTATGGAAGAGACAATTATTTTTACCCAAAGAAAGTTGTGAAAATATATACGAGTAAAAGTGAGCGTGAAAATTGCTACCAAAGTGAAGATTATAATTATTATTAAAAGTTAATTTTCATGACAACATAAAGATGAAGAAGGTAAAGTTAGTGGAAGGATAATTGATTATTTTTCACAAGATGATGAAGATTAATTAAAATATTTAATTTGCAGAAGGAAATTAATTAAATATTTTTTTCCAAAGAAGAGGAATATTGAATAGATGCAGCGAACAAGCGAAGGATCATAACCCTAAAATTACAATGTATATATGTGAGGTGGAATAAAATGAGAATGGGAGGTTAGGTAGGAAATATACAAAAAATACCTTTAAAAGTGTTTATCATATAGATTGTATATAGAAGACCATGGTGCATGAATAAATTATGTAGAATTTAATGAAATATCTTTGATTCTATGACTTATTTTTTGTTCTCAATTGTTTGTTGAGTTAAATCAATTATTTCGCTATCTCCAATTAGATTTCCACTTTATATGAATTTATCCAAGTGATAATTTAATTCTTCAAGTGCATTTGCTACCTCTGTGTGATCTATTTAATAGGTTTCTTTCAAGTTAAGAATTAAAACTCCTTTTAAACAAATTATAATAATCTAGAAACATCAGTTCGATTGATAAGTCGAGCATTTAATTGACAATCTGTCAACTATCTCCAATGCAATGCTATTGATTATTCAAGTTGGATATATCAAATATATACATATACATCTATCAATACACCCTTAGTGTTATTGTGTGATTCTGCTAACTAGTTCCTTCAAGGAAGAATTAAAATCCTTTTAAGTGAATCATAGTAACCAATAGGATATTCATTGGATCAGTAAGAAGATTTTTCCAGTTACATGCCTATACCTTTATACAAGATATAAAGATTCAAGTGCTAGATAATTAGAGTTACAACCAAACATTAGTAACTATCATAGAATTTCCTTGACTCTATTACCCAGCAAGGCACTAGTCTGACCCATTCTAGTTGTTTATTTTTATTTTACCAAATACAAGCATCACATATGTTAACTGAACATATTATATTTTACCTTGATATTGCTTATAAAATTCATACCAATTAGGATTTCATCTCTCCACTCCCAATTTTTCATTGTGGATAGATTTTTTAGGGAAGAAACACACAGTTCAAGTCTTCTTCATTCACATAGATATACTAGCCTAGGTCTGGAAGAGCTTAAAGAGTAGAAGGTTCAAATTCATCATTTGTCCTTATAGGTTAGCTGAAAACATATCAAGAGCTTGGAAACCTCTTGTGCTTTAAAACCAATGTTTTTGAGACCTAACCGTTTGGCGACTCTACTAGGGAGATTTGAGAAAATCTAGTAGCAAGCAACCTTGACTTATAGAGTCATAATTTTTTTTTGCATCCTTGTCATCTCACATAATTGAGTAAGGGGATTCCGCTTGGGTAAGTCAAAAGAAATTTCAAAATCCATTTCATTTTCCTACTTTTGAAAAAGTTGGTGGCAACTCTAGTAAAAAACTTGATGAAGAATGCATAGATAGTTTGGAATAGAAGAATTTTTTGAAAGGAAATAGTTAATAAAAAAGTGTAAAGAATTGAATAGAAACTGGCTACAATGGGACAAAAAACTACTACAATTGGGCCAACAACTGCTACAATTAGGAGTGAAATATGTTCCAAATGCATCACAAAATATACCATTCTGCAATAAGAATGAATATACAAATACAAGCAGGAATTGGACCTTGCAAGTGCATGATAATACAATTAGGAATCTTAACAATGGAGGTAATGCACTTTATTTATAGTAGGTGCAACACAATCCCAACCCACTTGGAAATGTCAGTCAAAATTTGTAGTAAGGTATGTATTAAAATCAACAATCTGTGAAGAAAATTGATGAATGTATATGTATTTAAGAGAGAAGCAAAAATATTTTGGACGTCTTTCTTGACATAAGGAGACATAATGGTGAATCTGGTTGCTCTTTTAAGATGAATGGCATATATTTATAGAAAAATACCTATTAACTTACCACCTAGTAGGTATGAGTTCATTGAGCAGTTGATGAAAGTATATGATCCCAATTCAATTTATTGGCCTGAATCATGGGTACCAGAAGCTTATAATCAAATAGATGAATGGATTAGCATCGTAGATAAGAAAAGGTATGAGGACACTATCAATGTTGAATCCAATAGTGGTATCATTGATGAGTATGAAGAAATTGATCAAATAATCCAGCCAATAGAAGATGAGACATGTGCAGGTGAAGACAATTCCTATAACATCCTACATGAAGAGGATGAAGATATAGATGGTTTATCTTGCATAACAGATTGTGACAGTGAATGTTACGAGGGATCTATTGAATATTTATATTTTTATCTACAATAAAGTGATTCTTGTAGCTCTTATGGAGATCAAAATGAAGACGCAATGGAAGAAGCAAGCTCATTTGATAGTGAACAAGTAATGTATCCAGCTGTAGATGAGAACCATGACAATACATTTGATGATAAGGAGGTTTGCACACTTGAAGATGATTTCCAATTTTTTTCAAATCCATTGTATAATGAAAAGATAGAAGAAGATTAGATGATGTTTTTCCAAGGTTTCCTATAATAGGAATTTCATGTGTTTTCAAATCCACTTCATGATGAAGAGGAAACATTTTCATATAACCAAAATAATACATCAAATTGTGGAACAAATGACTATGTTGATAATGTTTCTAATTTGTCATTCTCTAATGTTTTTGAGCCTATTTTTGATGATAAAAAAAGTGAAGAATACAACTGTAATGATATGGATATAGAGGCATTCTCACTCAATAGTGAGCAAATTTGAAATTTGCTAGTAATAGAGTACAAGAAATACACATAAATTTTTTTTAGAAAATTCATTTCCAACATTAATTGGTTCAATTGTACATAGTGATGAGTGTATAAATCAAAAATTTGTGTCATTACCAATTAGCAATATAGAAGAGATAGAAAAGTTTTTCGATCTGATTATCTTAGAAAATTTTGGAGTGACAATTTTTTTTGAATTATAGGAGAAGCATTCAGATGATGGATTTTCAGACCAGCTAAGAAAATATTTTATGATACATGATATTGAGGATAGTGATGAAAATAGAGTGATCTTGAAAACTTTCAATAACAGTAGCAGTGGAGATTGCATGAATGTTTTCAAGGGGAATCTGATGAATTCAAAATAAAACAAGGTGTATGATAGGGGAAAATAGGGGCCTTTCTTTTTTTGGGTTGCCTTGTGCCATCAGTTGTGGTGTGATCTTCGAATCATACAAATCATGGAAAAAGTCTTGTGGTCTTCTCTCCTAGAGATATGACTTCTTGTTATGCCCACAAGGGGCATACATCCCTAGATGGAGCCACTGTTGGAGCCTAAAATTTTTCACTAAATTTTAGGTTCTTATGTAAAAAATATGGTGCCAATGCCTCGTGTCTTGATCACAATATTCAGGGCATACAGATTTGGCATGAGGATAAAGAGGATTTATCAAACCTAAAATCTGATGGATTGGGAAAAGCTTTCAAAGATGAACTAGAACTATTGATCTAGCATAATCAAATGACTTTGACAAGCTAATAAGAGTTGTTTGAGGTAGTTTTATGGGATTTATTGTCATTTGTGGACTGTGATTACGGTTGGTGAGGTCAGGTTTATGTTGTGTTTCCAAATCAATTGATGATATGAACATTCAAGTGCAGCATGGACTGAGATGACTTGTTAAGTAACAAAAGACTTTTTCATAGGCTAGCTCGAAAAATTCTTATCAAGGCATTATAGAATAGCATTTTGGTGGAATTGATAAATAAAAGGCCTCGATGCCGATTCTGCAATTTTCTGTGTGCTTTAAAGATACAAAATTCTTCCATCAATAGGGTGTTTCACTTTAGTCACCACATGATACAGTCATATAATACTATTTAATCCTACAAATGATACCAAAGAGTTAAATATTTTTTACAGAATAATATTCCTCGATTTTCCTAATTATGTAGATACATGTCCATGACTCAAGCCTGAAATGAGATACCAACTAAGCCTAGAACTGATCTAAATGAGATACCAACTAAGCCTAGAACTGATCATGGAAATAGATCGGTGGATATTTCGCACATACAATTAGTATGAGTATGGGTCTCATCTACAACCTCTCAAACCACTAGGGATTAATAGAGAAAACAAATCAAAATACATGTGGATTCAATAAAAAGGATACGTGGAATTTTTTTTTTTGAAGATTGAAACCATTGAAACCATTAAATGGTGATCCCAATGGAGGAAGAATGAGTGGAGTTTCTCACATAAATGAATATCTATATCAGAGATAATGCTTAGATTGCATTCACCTATTTTTGACAAATGAAAGATTACCATCCTCTCTCTTGATAAGAGTGGCCCAGTTTATGGAGGTGAACACATTAACGATCAGGAAATAAATAATGTCGTGTCAGCTTCTCCTAGCCCAAAGGGTTTGAGGACCCATACTATACCTCTCTACCGCAGTTCATCACCAAGTAGCCCACGGTAGAGCGGTACATTGAAGAAAAGTGGACCTCTCTTCCAAATTTAGTAGAAGAATATTAGAGAAGATACATATTACAGAAGCTTGATTAAGTGAATATTATTTGTGTGTTAAGTGTCACCAATATGAAGGATTTATATCATAAATAAGTGGACTTCAAAGCAATTAAGGATTGGAGAAATCCATAGAGATAATTCAACAAAAAACATTACATGCACCATATTCTCAGGCACGTGATGATGATGTTATACCAAAGGTTGGATATTGAAATTACAAGCGACCTCTATTGATTTGGTTGATATCGAAGTGATAGATATCAAAGATTTCTTCTTTTCTAAAAAGACAAAAGAGGGGAAAAATATGAATCTAGTTGGAACTTTTTCTTTGTGATCAAATGGAGGCTCGGGCTATAATGAAGAGCTTTGTTCATTTTGGCACAAATCCAACAAAGGGATACATTTTTGACATACATTGTCCTTGGAGTGAAGGAGCTCATAAAAGATATGTATGATGGGATAAAGGAAGGGGTATCTCAGATGGCAGAATAAATAGGAATCCTCTAAAATAATGATGACAATCCACCGAGTATAGTAATTAGGCTATGTGCACAAAATGAATTTCTTGCAAATAGTTCAGATATTTTGAAGAAGACACGTGGATGAAATCCAAAAATGATGAAGGGGAATGAATTGTGAAAGTGAAAAGGAAATAGCTTTGATCCATGAACTTGTTGCCGTCGATACATGTGAACTTGGATTTAAATACTCATAAGCATTACAAGGAGGATATATACTTAAGGTCTGGCTACGCAGATGCACATTGTGACATGCTATATGAATGAAGAGGATTTGCACAAGCCTTCATTTTTCCCAATAACATTGAGCTCTAGACTAGGTTCTATCTGAGAGATTGCAATTAATGTAGAGCACAATAGAAGATTGCACGATGTAGGAAAAAGGCCCGCCAAATGATAGACTTGAGTGATGACTCCAAAAATTTTCCCGCATAACCACAGGCACTCAACAAATGAAGTGTGGATGTGCAGTAATGGGAAGGAATTACCCACAGTACCACCAACAAACATTAGTGGCGGTGCGGTTGAGCAGTGAGTATTCCCCCATTATCCCGAGAGGTCTTAAATCTATTGACGGGTGCGTGGTAAAACAAAATAATGTAGGTATGTGGTGAAGAGAAATGTTAACGGTGATGCGGCGAAAAATAGAATATTGATACGGTGAAAATATGAAGCTATGAAGTGAAAAGTACTAAATAAGGATTTATTTAGAAGATCAATAGATAAAATGGTGCGAAAGTTTAAAGGACGATTGAAGAATATTTAACATGGGGAGAAAAACAATTTTACCAGATTGGTAATTATCTTTATTGCGAAGAAATATAAGTATAATATTTTTCACCGAGAGGGTTATGGAAGAGATGATTATTTTTACCCAAAGAAAGTGGTGAAAATATATACGAGTAAAAGTGAGCATGAAAATTGCTACCAAAGTAAAGATTATAATAATTATTAAAAGTTAATTTTAAGGGGAACACAAAGAAGATGAAGATAAAGTCAGTGGAAGGATAATTGATTATTTTTCCCAAGATGATGAAGATTAATTAAAATATTTAATTTGCTGAAGGAAATTAATTAAATATTTTTTGCCAAAGAAGAGAAATATTGAAGAGATGCAGAGAACAAGCGAAGGATCATAACCCTAAAATTAAAATGTATATATGTGAGGTGGAATAAAATGAGAATGAGAGGTTAGGTAGGAAATATAAAAAAAAAACTTTTAAAAATGTTTATCATATAGATTGTATTGGGAAGACTGGTGCATAAATAAATTCTGAAGAACGTAATGAAAGATCTTTTATTCTATGACTTATTTTTTTGTCTCAATTGTTTGTTGAATTAAATCAATTATTTGGATATCTCCAACTAGATTTCCACATCATATGAATTTATCGAAGTGACAATTTAATTCTTCAAGTACATTTGCTACCTCTGTGTGATCTATTTAATTGGTTTCTTTCAAGTAAATAATTAAAACTCCTTTTAAACAAATTATAACAATCTAGAAACATCAATTGGATTGATAAGTAGAGAATTTAATTGACAATCTGTCAAACTGTCTGCAATGCAATGCTATTGATTATTCAAGTTGGATATATCAAGTATATACTTCTATCAATACACCCTTAGTGTTATTGTGTGATTCACCCTAACTATTTCCTTCAAGGAAGAATTAAAATCCTTTTAAGTGAATCATAGTAACCAATAGGATATTCATTATATCAGTAAGAAGAGTTTTCTAGTTACATGACTGCACCTTTATACAAGATATAAAGATTCAAGTGCTAGATAATTAGAGTTACAACCAAACATTAGTCACTATCATAAAATTTTGTTGACTCTATAACCCATTTTAGTTGTTTAGTTTTATTTGACCAAATACAAACATCACATATGTTAACTGAACATATTATATTTGACCTTGATATTGCTTATAAAATTCATACCAATTAGGATTTCATCTCTCAACCCCCAATTGTCATTGTGGATAGATTTCTTAGGCAAGAAACACATAGTTCAAGTCCTCTTCATTCACATAGGTATACCCGCCTAAGTCTAGAAGAGCCTAAAGAGTAGAAGGTTCAAATTCATCATTTGGCCTTGTAGGCTACCCAAAAACATATCAAGAGCTTGGAAACCTCTTGTGGTTTCAAACCAATGTTTTTGAGACCTAACAGTTTGGCGACTCTATTGGGGAGATTTGAGAAAATTTGGTAGCAGGGAACCTTGCCTTATAGAGTCATAATTTTTTTTTGCATCCTTGTCATCTGACATAATTGAGTAAGGGGATTCCACTTAGATAAGTTAAAAGCAATTTTAAAATCCATTTCATTTTCCTACTTTTGAAAAAGTAGGTAGTGACTCTGGTAAAAAACTTGATGAAGAATGCATAGATAGTTTTGAATAGAAGAATTTTTTGAAAGGAAATAGTTAATAAAAAAGTGTAAATAATTGAATAGATAGTGGCTAAAATGAGACAAAAAACTACTACAATTGGACCAACAACTACTACAATTAGGATTCAAATATGTTGCAAATGCATCACAAAATATACCATTCTGCAATAAGAATAAGTATATGAATGCAAGCAGGCATTGGAATCCACAAGTGCCAAATAATACAATTGAGAATCTTCACAATGGAGGTAATGCACTTTATTTACAACAAGTGCAACACAATCCCAACGAAATGTCAGTCAAAATCTGTAGCAGAGTATGTATCAAAATCAACAATTTGTGAATAAAAATGATGAATGTATATATGTTCAAGAGAGAAGCAAAAATATTTTGGATGTCTTTCTTGACATAAGGAGACATAATGGAGAATCTAGTCACTCTTTTCAAATGAATGGCAGATATTTATAGGAAAATACCTATTAAATTCCCACCTAGTAGGTATAAGTTCATTGAGCAGTTCATGAAAGTATATGATCCCAATTCAATTTATTGGCCTGAATCATGGGTACGAGAAGCTTATAATCAAATAGATGAATGGATTGGCATTATAGATAAGAAAAGGTATGAGGAAAATATCAATGTTGAATCCAATAGTAGTATCACTAATGAGTATGGAGAAATTGATCAAATAATGCAGCCAATAGAAGATGAGATGTGTAGGTGAAGAAAATTCCTATAACATCCTACATGAGGAGGATGAAGATATAGATGGTCTCTCTTGCATAACAGATTGTGACAGTGCATGTTATGAGGGATCTATTGAATATTTAGATTTTGATCAACAACAAAGTTATTCTTGTAGTTCTTATGGAGATCAGAATGAAGAAGTAATGTAAGAAGCAAGCTCATTTGAAAGTGAACAAATAATGATCTAGCTGTAGATGAGAACCATGGCAATAAATTTGATGATAAGGAGGTTTGCACACTTGAAGATGATTTCCATTTTTTTTCAAATCCATTGTATAATGAAAAGATAGAAGAAGATTAGATGATGTTTTTCCAAGGTTTCCTAGAACAGGAATTTCATGTGTTTTCAAATCCACTTTATGATGAACATGAAACTTTTTCATATAACCAAAATAATACATCAAATTGTGGAACAAATAACTGTGTTGGTAATGTTTCTAATTTTTCATTCTCTGATAATTTTGAGCCTCTTTTTTATGATGAAAAAAGTGAAGAATACAACTGTAATGATATGGATATAGAGGCATTCTCACTTAATAGAGAGCAAATTTCAGGATTTTTGGTAATAGAGTACAAGAAATATACACATCAGGAAAATTCAAAAAAATTATTTCCAACATTAATTGGTTGAATTTTACATAGTGATGAGTGTATAAATCAGAAATTTGTGTCATTACCAATTAGCAAATTTGTGTCATTATGAATTAGCAATATAGAACAAATAGAAAAGTTTTTAGATCTGATTGTCTCAGAAAATGTTGGAGTGACAGAATTTTTTGACTTACACGAGAAGCATTTAGATCATGGATTTTTTGACCAGCTAAGAAATTTTCTTAAGATAGATGATATTGAGGATAGTGATGAAAATATAGTGATCTTGAAAACTTTCAATAACAGTAGTAGTGCAGATTGCATGAATGTTTTCAAGGGGAATCTGATGAATTCAAAACAAAACAAGGTGTATAAAAGGGGAAAATAGGGGCCTTTCTTTTTTTGGGTTCCCTTGTGCCATCAGTTGTGGTGTGATCTTCAAATCATACAAATCATGGAAAAAGGATTGTGGTTTGCTCTCCTAGAGATCTGAATTCTTGTTATGCCCATAGGGGGCATACATCCCTAGATGGAGACATTGTTGGAGCCTAAATTTTTTTGCTAAATTTTAGGTTCTTATGTAATAAATATCATTCCAGTGCCTCATGTCTTGATTACAATATTCAAGGAATATAGATTTGGCATGAGGTAAAGAGGATTTGTCAAACCTAAAATCTGATGGATTTGGTAAAGCTTTCAAAGATGACTTGGAACTATTGATATAGCATAATCAAATGACTTTGATAGCCTAATAAGAGTTGTTTGAGGTAGTTTTATGGGATTTATTGTCATCTATGGACTGTGATTACGATTGGGGAGGTCAGGTTTATGTTGTGTTTCCAAATCAATTGATGATATGAACATTGAAGTGTAGCATTGATTGAGATGACTTGTTAAGCAACAAAAGATTTTTGCATGGGCTAGCTTGAAATCTCTTATGAAGGCATTATAGAATAGAATTTTGGTGGAATTGATAAATAAAAGGCCTCAATGTTGATTCTACAATTTTCTATGTGCTTTAAAGATATAAAATTCTTCCATCAATAGGGTGTTTCACTTTAGTCAGAACAGGATACAATCATAACAATATTTAATCCTACAAATGATACCAAAGAGGTAGATATTTTTTATAGACTAATATTCCTTGAGTTTCCTGATTATGTAGATACGTATCCATGACTCAAGCCTGAAATGAGATAGCAACTAAGCCTAGAACTAATCACGGAAATAGATCGGTGGATATTTCGCACATATAACTAGTATGAGTAATTGAGTTTACTTTAGACTTCTCTAATAGATACATCAACATAGTAGGGGTCTCATCTACAACCTCTCAAACCACTAGGGATTAATAGAGAAAACAAATCAAAATACATGTGGATTCAATAAAAAGGATATGCAAATTTTCTTTTGAAGATTGAAACCATTGATATCATTTGTAATTTGATAAACATTGTTGCCTATGTAAGCAATGGATCCAATGTTGTAGCGTTACACACCATTATCTTATAGATTCTTTTGAGATTATTATCATTAAATGGTGATCCCAATGGAGGAAGAATGAGTGGAGTTTCTCACATAAATGAATATCTATATGAGGCATAATGCTTAGATTGCATTCCCCTATTTTTGACAAATGAAAGATTACTATCTTCTCTCTTGATAAGAGTGGCCCAATTTATGTAGGTGAACACATTAATGATCGGGCAATAAATAATGTCGGGTCAAATTCTCCTAGGCCAAATGGTTTGAGGACCCATACTATACCTCTCTACCATGGTTCATCATGAAGTAGCCTGCGGTAGAGTGGTACATTGAAGAAAAATGGACCTCTCTTCCAAATTTAGTAGAAGAATATTAGAGAAGATACATATTGGAGAAGCTTGATTAAGTGAATATTATTTGTGTGTTAATTGTCACCAATATGAAGGATTTGTATTAGAAATAAGTGGACTTCAAAGCTGTAATGCCCAAAATTTTTGCTAGAAAAATCCAACAATTTTTTTTTTTAAATACAAATGTTAATGCTTGCGGACACCTACTATACTCAACCAAGTAATTAATTCTCAGCACTTTTGGAAATATTGCCAATACAATATCCTCATCATTACATTGCCCGATAGGGAAAAGAAGAGTGAACAACGAATGAGCATGGAGTCCATTACCTTGAATTGATAGGGGTTGAAGATAAAGTAGTCTAGATTCACGAGAAACCAATAGATTTAAAAATAGTAAAAGAATTTTGTAACCAAGACTCCATTGGAACATTTGGCACAACAACACTAATGTCAAATCACTCTAGCATTAGTACCACTATTGTTGCTTGTAACGCTTATAATGTTATTCTCACCACTCAATAAAATTAATGCCAACATGATCAACCATCTCATTCGTATCAAGGTGATAATTGATTATATTACAAGCGAGTAGTAGTTGATCATTTTTTTTAGTTGAACCGAAATATGACTACTATTACATTAGTCACGACTAGGCTTTGCTCATGGTATTACTATTCTTACTATCTCCCTTATATAATAACCATGTTATTATCATTGAATTATTTTCTCTTTTCCTTTGCTAAGTATTGACAACATTGATAATAGGGTAATTAATGTTAGCCATCATACACAAATTTTGCCCCTTTTTTAATTTTAACTTTCAATATATAGAGTTACCATATATGCATTGTAATCATCTAAATTAATTAACACTTAACCATATTTTATTATGTTAATATCTTATACCATTATTAATTGCTGATTTATATATATCACCTTTGAAACTTATAAATTTTCTTTTAATAAGAAAATAAATAAATCACAAGTTAATATTATTAGCTTTAAAATTCTCATTTTATAAAAATAACCCAAATAAATTTGAGATAAACTAGCTTTCCATTTTTAAATTTAAAGATAATAATTAGTTTAAGTTTAAAGATCATAATTAGTTAACTTAAAAAAGAACTCGTATATATATTTTTTTAACTAATAAATGGGATAAATCCATATTTCCTTAATAAATGGAAAGATTTCATATTATCTTCCTATTCTTAAGGGTTATTTTTTTTATTACCTTTTTCTTTCTAGATATGTAAAAATTAGAAAAAGTAGGCACACGTAAAGCCCACTAAAAGTTAGTTTTCTTTCTTTTTTAACATGAATAACTAAAAGAATTAAAAACATAATTCATTCCTATTCTTCACGTTAACTTTTTAGTATTTTTTTATTTTTCTCCAAAGTAATATTATAAAACTATGAGTTAAGAGTTTCGAGGAATGGGTAAGAATAATGAAAAAAGGATTCATGCGGAGGGACGAGAATTACCCTGCATTCGTTTTAATTGCAGTCATATACAAGCATTGCTCATTAAATTATTATCACTGTATTAGTTGCATTGCACATTAAACTTATTATTTTTCTTTAATATCATATTAATTGTAGTCATAAAAAAAGATAGAATTTACGCTACATAAGGGATATTATTATTGTTTCAACTCCACAATACTACCTTTTATTTTAGGATGAGTGAAATGCTCTGAAATGCTATTTCTCTTGAAATCCTCATTCAATTTTAATATTAAATCTTACATTAATATAAGTAACGTGCTTAACAGTAATCAATATATATAATTACTATTATTATTTAATTTACAATAGTATTCCTCAAGCAGAGAACAAGGTACTGCCAAGAATAACTCCAGGCGCGGTAATAGATAACCCTTCAAAAATATTAATGGTATGGGAGACTTGACTGGAGCACATTAACTCATATGCAGATCTAAATTTGGGATTGATGTACAAATTGGATGCATAAACAGGATAAAAAGAGGTAGCTTTTAAGCCAAATATTGAATATGAAATGGTGACAGTTGGGGATTTCAATTCACCAGCAATGTTTATGCGATAGAGTGGCATTAAGCAATCAAACAACCTCAAGGATTGAAGGAAGCACGAAAGAGTAATTTGCAATCTAAAATTTGAATATGTTAATAATGATTTTAGGTTTCATTGACCTTATGGATTGGAGTAACAATTACGTATTATGCAATCAAGAAGACTAAAAGAAATACATTGAGTATGTGGCAGCCCATTTATAAACCTGTCTAACCCGTCACTCCAAAGCGTGATAGCGGTGGAAGATTTAATGCTTTTAGTATTACTGTTAGAGATGGTCTTTGGTGGGTGCAGCGTCTGAATCATGGAACAATTGATTGGGATTTATTAAATTTCTTTACAGCTACTGCTGGTCAAGACGGCATTAATATACCTGGCAGATCTTGGAGATTTGAAATCTAGAGTAATGATTTGCACTGGCTAAGAGATTCAGACTTCCTACGGTAGAATTTAGTTGAGAGTGGTCCTCGTCATAAATGGTTAGAACGGTAAGGAGGTGTAATAATAATTTTAAATTCAACCTTATCTTTTCCACATCATTTCAAACTAAATAGTTTTCCTTTCTTCCATTTTGTCAGGAGACATGACGGGCACTTGTGGAAATAACAGTACCCTGCTTTGATATCCTCCCCAACAACCACGATGAAAAACACTTATCTAATCGAAATGCTCTTACCATCTAGAAGGTGTAGTTATTAACTGTGGACACCCAAGTTCTGAGTATTCAATTCAATATCTAGCTTCAGTTGTCCGCCCAACAAACTCAGCTACTAGGATACACTCCACTGTTGCTGCTTCTCTTCTCTAGTTCGGCACTTGCAGATGTATTCACCCAAGAACTCTATCCCCCCCCCCATGGCGGTCCATTGTTGACATCTTTTCCCTTTTTATATATTTCTGAGGCACATTTCTATAGTGCAAGAAAATAGGGAACTGAATTTGTTAGATGGGCCTTAGAAACTTTCAAGCAAAAGTGATTGACAGGCGTAGAGCCAAATTCTTAAAAAAAAAATCAGAGAGAGCAGGAGACTAGAGGCGACACATATCCTAAACTGAAAGGATTTCCAGATGAGCTCTAAAACAGCTATTTGACGTCAGTATGCTTTAAGAGAAGACATAAAAAAAAACATGGGTGGCTGAACTCCTGCGCGGTAATTTTTTTTTGAAGGTACAGAGAAGGTGAATGATTTGTAGAATCCTTAAATAAAAGTGATGAACTACAAAATGGTTCCATTGTTCTTACCAGACGCATTTCAAAAAAATGTTTTATATTATATTTTGTTTTATTACAGAGTATGATGTTACACTTTCTTTTTTTTCAAAAGAAAACTATATGGCAGGACTGCACATATCTATTTTCCTTTCTTTCTTTTATGTCACAGACATATATCTTTACACTACTCCCTAAAGAAGACCGTTATCAACCTTCATTAAGCTTATTAAGATTTAACATAGTACTTAGTATTGGATTTGTAATAGTTTTCTCGAAACCCTATAGTGACAGGTCACTAAATTTTCTTCTATCATTGCACAACTTGCCTATCCCACCAGCGACACTTGATTCCCATTTTGCCTATAATATGAAATGTCAGGCTTATCCCTTTCTTTTTTATTATTATTATAAACAAATTTGTAGCTCAAATGACTAACATGGAGGTATTCTTGGAATGTTCAGCACATTCTCATTCATGTGAATCAAGCTGAACCTAATGATATGATTTTGCCAATGGGAAAAGCACATTGAAGGAATTTTCTCCTTTCCAATTCTTTGGTTTACCACAAAATACCAACTTACAATATTACACACATTGTTTAGGAATGCAAGAAATAACACACATATGAATAAAGCTGGTTCTTTCCATTTCTACATTGATTGGTATGAAACTCATCTCTTTAAATTTATAATATTATCATGATATTTGAGGAAGAAAATGTCTTACAAACTCATGAACAAGGTCTTGCTCTCCACCCTACCGTAATGGCATCATGGAGCCTCATGGGCTCTAGCCATACCCCCGAGCAAGGAATTATCTTAGCTCCAAGATGATGCATGGAGTTTTTTTCTTTCAAATGTTTACAAGGGAAAAAGAATTACCTAGCATCAAATTTCATGAATCTAGATTCTCTACTATATGATTCCAACATGACATACAACATACCATTTTGTTTTTACAGCAATAAAAAGAAGGGGGAATAGAAGTAAAGAAGAACTTATCTCTTTTCTTAAGGTGAGGAATTAACTCTTTTGCTCTTCCTTCCTCTCCAAGGCAAGCCATCTTGATCCCTCTCTCTCTAAATGGACTCCTCTCTTCTTTTCATTCTTCCCACCATCTTCTCTAAAGTTCTCCAAAAGGAGAAGTGGGTAACACCCCACTCATTCCTCCTCTCTCAATTATATAGGAGTTACAACTTGCAAATTTAGGTGGGGAGATGTGAAGTGTACCTACCTCCACCAATGAGAGTATTTTCCTTATTAAATAGGAAACATGCACTTGGACAACCCCTCTATCTTTCCATCCCATCTTCTCTTCAAAACTCGTCACTCTCCATTATGAGGATTTATCAAGGGTCAAATCATGTCCTAGGGGCACTATTTTATGCCTACTTAACCCCTACCACTATGTTCAAGACCCTAGGGGGTTTATTTTTGCATCCCCACCCAAGAAATTGACCAACCACCCTCTTTAAAGACCCATTTAAGGACCTATCCGAGTTTCAACTTGGATAATGGTTTCTAAACCTTATCCCCCAACTTACAACTCACTTGGCACACAAATTAATACCTTCTCAACCCAAAATATAAATCATCCCTTTTATGTCAACTTGTTAACTTTATTTCCTTCTAAGCCTTGAAAGGGGGTCAAATTCATGACCATAAGAAGATGTCTTTTGAAATACTCAATGGTCTTCCCTTCTTGTACTGACTCTTCCTTTCCTGCACTTTACCAATGAAACCATAAGAAACAATCATATATCATGTTATTCTGGTAACTAGAATAAGGTTTAAGTTTGCAACCATTTCATTTACAATTTAAGCTCATTCACAATTTATGATTCCTAACTCCTTCATGGTAGCATAAGTAAAATGTTATAATGAAAGAAAGAATGTTATCAAATAATCATACTATTTTTCATCCACAATACATCTTGCCATCTATTTAGGAA
Organism: Sequoia sempervirens; assembly: GCA_007258455.2. NCBI lineage: Eukaryota > Viridiplantae > Streptophyta > Pinopsida > Cupressales > Cupressaceae > Sequoia > Sequoia sempervirens. Next base: position 834,046,128 of record VDFB02281492.1, read on the forward strand.
CACATAATATAGATTACAACTTTACTAATCACATGCATGGTGGGGCCTTACATCCCCCTCCCCTTAGCTTAGACTTCCTCCTGGAAGTTGTTAAGGTCAAGGAATGAAATCTCAATGTAGCAATGCACATAACTCTATTATAATATAAATTACTCTAGTTTCTTGCTGAAGAAATCATAGTATTCAACCATTAAGCAGATATTAAATTAATCCCTTTCATGAATCAAGCATCTAAATGCTTAGAACAAAATTTTCCACCATAGATCATTTATTCAATATAGTCACATTATAACAAAGGTTAGTAGTCATCCATGTAGTTAATATTCTTGAAATCAATATGTATCGAACACATTAACATCCTTAGATACCCTTCAAGGTTCTCTTTTGCATTATATACATCACTCATGATGTTAGCAAATATTTTTGTTCTAATATCAATTCATGTCCCAAAACTAGTACTCTCAATTTTATCTGTCACTTTCTTTCTCACATAACAGTCAAGTATTTCCATATGTAATTTATTTACAAATTTACCCATACATCACAACAATTATACATAGTTCACATCACAAGGCTCAATGGGGTTTACAAGGATGGATATTCTTGGATACCACTCGAGGCCCTTCTCTAAGGAATCCTCCAATACATAAGAATAATCATAGAATGAGGGGAAGAATGGATTAATGACCGTCCCATACCGGTCCCATGCATAACCCCTTTTCAAGAATAATTCCCCAGCGCATCTACTCCCCTATACGACCTGCCAGGGAACCCCCCGGGATATGGCAGTTTACATATGTCACATTACACCATGTTTACCAGCAGTTAGAAAACATTAAGAATGCCTCAAGTTGAGAAATCATAAGATCATAAACCAATGTTTCAATAAAACATAAAATTAAAAAAATCAAGAGAAAACCAAATAAAGATCAATTGTAGCTACATTTCAACATTCCAATCTTAATTCAAAAATGAAATTAAATAAGTCCTTGAGGCAATTTGGACTATAACAACCTTCAAATGGCTAAATAGCCTAATAAAATAAATGCAAAATTCCACACTACTGGTGCATAATAAAATAAAACATCAATCAAGAATTACCAATAATTCATATTCCAACAATAAAAACTGCACATTACGAGCACCATGTGACTTGATAAGCCACCTAAGGGGAGGAGGGGAATGGTGGTTCTCTAACCACATAAGTATAATAGCATGCAATAATCTGGTGGTCCCTGACCACATAAATATGACTAATTGGTGGTCCCTGACCACATAAATTTGCATCATTGGTGGTCCCTGACCACATAAATATGACTAATTGGTGGTCCCTGACCACATAAATTTGCATCATTGGTGGTCCCTGACCACATAAATATGAATCACTGGTGGTCCCCGACCACATAAATATAAATCACTAGTGGTCCCCGACCACATAATTATAAGTAACTGGTGGTCCATAAAATTCCATCCTTTACCCATGGGTTATAACATCAAGGAATAGGTTTGCACTATGAACCAACAAGTGTGGCTCTCATATGTGGGGGAGTAGGCTATGGTCAACATCCATGGGAGGATTACAATGACTCGACATAGATCCTTTGTTAGGATTAGGGACAACACCCTGAGCTTGTAATTTCCCAATGGGAGAACATGTGCCCCTCAACCCCTATTTACACTAGCTGGCATCGCACTCCCATAAAGGGGGGAACCAAACACTAGGGGTACACATTTACCATACAAATAAGACTAACACAAGGGAATGCATCACATTTCATTTAATAAATACACATCCACACATTTAACATGTTTACATAAACACACAACTAGCTAGCTTACATAAGGTCCATCACAAAGGGTACTCATAAGGGGTCGTACTTGACCTCCCTCACCCTTATCCCAAGTCAGATACCCTGTATCTTGTACTTGGGGCACAATACATTTACTGGTTTCACTTTACATGACCTAACACAACACACTTTATAGAATTCACCATAGAACAAGAATAGTGCACTTACACATATCCTATTTTGTATAAACAATATTTACTTTTTGTTTCAATTTTGGAAATATCTACTCACTTTGCATAAGTACATATATTTTTTAAAAGTTGTAATTTTTTTTTTTCATAATTAATTATTTACTTGGAAAAAAATTACAAAAAAATATGCATCACATCCGGACATGAGTCATCTACTTATATCTAAAATATTATAAAAAATATATTATCATTTTATTGTGGTTAGGGTGGTCAGACAAACACCTACTTCTTATTTTTTCCTTGAAATTTAAGTACTACTACATTGAAATTTCAAATTTTTACTAAATAGATTATTTTTGCTTTTAAAGAAACCTATTAGTTTAGAAACTACATTCAATTTCCTATAGATTCTATTCTTACATATTTTTTAAATAATATAAATAACTTATTCAAATTTTTACGTCAAGTTGCCTAACTCTTTTTCTAAAAATTTTGCCACTTAAGGGCCTGTTTTTTCCATGATGATCATGCACATACCCATGAATTTTTTATTACAACATTTAAAAAATATAAAAAAATCGTATGTCTGACCACCTTAACTTGGTCAAAACTTCATGAAACTCAAATTTTCTTTTTTTAATCCTATATTATGCAAAAGCATAGAATGTGACACATATTTTGGATTCAAAAAATGTCATATTGTTTGAAAGCTATAGATGTTTTTCAATCAGCCTATCAATCAGGACTTTAGTCGTAATTTGAATAGAAAATGAATAATAATTACTTATTAAATTCAAAGTAAAACATAATTTATATTGGTGGAAAGGTGAGAATCTCTTTTAAAAACCCTTTTCATTTCATCAATTTTGGGTAAAAAAAAGTTGCTAGCCACATACCCATCATATTTCCACTTTTTGGCCCATCGTGATTGTGCATGTACTCAGATACATTTTTGACATACATGGTCCCTAGAGTGAATGAGCTCATAAAAGATATGGAAGATGGGATAAAGGAAATAGTATCTCTAAGGGCAGAATGAATAGGTAGCCTCCAAAATAGTGATGACATTGCATGAAGAATAGTAATTAGACTATGTACACAAAAATAATTTCTGGCAAATAGTTTAGATATTTTTAAGAAGACGCATGCATGAAATCCAAAAATGATGAAGGGGAATGAACTGTGAAAGTAAAAAGGAAATAGATTTGAGCCATGAACTTGTTGTCACTAATACATGTGAACCTCGATTTAAATATGCATAAGCATTACAAGGAGGATATATACTTGAGGTTTGGATATGTAGATGCACATTGTGACATGCTATATGAATGATAAGAGGATCTATGCAGGCCTTCATTTTTCCTAATTACATTGATCTCTAGACTGGATTATATCTGAGAGATTGCAATTAACATAGATCACAATAGGAGATTGTACGATGTAGGAAAAAGGCCCGATAGATGATGGACTTTATTGGTGACTCCAATATATTTCCCACATAACCACAAGAACTCAACAAATGAAGTGCGGGTGTGCGGTAATGGGAAGGAATTACCTCTAGTACTGCCAACAAACCTTAATGGATATGCGGTTGAGCGATGAGTATTCCTACATTACCGTGAGAGGTCTTAAATCTATGCATGGGTGGGTGGTAGAATAAAATAATGGGGGTATGTTGTGAAAAATTGAATAATGATATGGTGAAAATATGAAGCTATGAAGTAAAAAGTACTAAATAAGGATTTATTTAGAAGATCAAGAGATAAAATGGTGTGAAAGTGTAAAGGATGATTGAAGAATATTTACAATGGGGAGAAAAACAATTTTACCAGATTGGTGATTATCTTTACTGTGAAGAAATATATGTAAAATATTTTTCACCGAGAGTGTTATGGAAGATACAATTATTTTTACCCAAAGAATGTGATGAAAATATATACTAGTAAGAGTGAGAGTGAAAATTGCTACCAAAGTGAATATTATAATAATTATTAAAAGTTAATTTTCATAGGAATGCAAAGATGAAGAAGTTAAAGTTAGTGGAAGGATAATTGATTATTTTTCCCAAGATGATGAAGATTAATTAAAATGTTTAATTTTTCAAAGGTAATTAATTAAATATTTTTTTCCAAAGAAGAGGAATATTGAAGAGATGCAACAAACAACCAAAGGGTCATAATCCTTAAATTAAAATGTATATATGTAAGGTGGAATAAAATGAGAATGAGAGGTTAGGCATGAAATATACAAAAAATACTTTTAAAAATGTTTATCATATAGATTGTACAAGGAAGACTATGGTGCATGAATAAATTTTGAAGAAGTTAATGAAAGATCTTTGACTCTATAACTTAGTTTTTAGTCTCAATTGTTTGTTGAATTAAATCAATTATTTGGTTGTCTCCAATTAGATTTCCAAGTTATATGAATTTATCCAAGTGATCATTTAATTCATCAAGTACATTTGCTACCTTTGTGTGATCTGTTTAACTAGTTTCTTTCAAGTAAAGAATTAAAACTCCTTTGAAAAAAATTATAATAATCTAGAAACATCAATTGGATTGATAAGTAGAGCATATAATTGACAGTATGTCAAACTTTCTCCAATGCAATTCTATTGATTATTTAAGTTGGATATATCAACTATATACTTCCATCTTTCAATACACCATTAGTGTTATTGTGTGATTCTGTCTAACTAGTTCCTTCAAGGAAGGATTAAAATCCTTCTAAGTGAATCATAGTAACCAATAGGATATTCATTGGATCAGTAAGAAGAGTTTGTCAATTACATCACTGCACCTTTATACAAGATATAAAGATTCAAGTGCTATACAATTAGAGTTACATCCAAACATTAGTCACTATCAAAAAATTTCCTTGACTCCATTACCCAAAAAGGCACTGGTCTCACCCATTTTATTTATTTAGTATTATTGTACCAAATACAAACATCATATATGTTAACTAAACATATTAGATTTTACCTTGATATTACTTATACAATTCATACCAATTAGGATTTCATCTCTCCATCCCCAATTTGCATTGTGGATAGATTGCTTAGGGAAGAAACACACAGTTCAAGTTTGCTTCATTCACATAGGTATACCCGCCTAGGTTTGGAAAAGCCTAAAGAGTAGAAGGTTCAAATTCATCATTTGGCCTTGTACGTTAGCGAAAAACATATCAAGAGCTTGGCAACATCTTGTGGTTTCATACAATTTTTTTCGACACCTAACAAAAGGTCTTGCTCTGACATGGTAGAATTATGTCCATGAGAAAAGAGTGAAGAAGGGAAAAATGAAAATTAGTTCATAGGGTAGGATCTAGTGTCAAAGATTAAGAGCCAATTCTTTCCAGGTGACCATTCTATACAAAGTTTTAAGAAGTTGCAAAGTTTAAAACAAAAGGAAAATAATGTCATGACCTACACTAAAGAATTTCACAAGTTGAGTATTAGGGATGGTGATGTTGAAGATGAAAATGAAAAGATAGGAAGGTATATTTGTGGGTTAAGTTTTCAAATTCAAGATGAATTGAGTTTGGCTACTTCTAGGATGGTTGAAGAATGTTTTCAATTGGTTGCTAGGGTAGAAGAGAAGTTAAAAAGAAGGAAAGAAAGACAAGAAAGAGGTAGAGGCAACCCTCGTAGAGGAAGAGCTTCAAGGTAGTCCTATGAAGACAAAGAAGATGCAAGCAAAAAAAAAGACCAAGGTGTTGGTCAAAGAGGTGGTTTTAGAGGTTTTAGAGGAAGATTTGGTGGACAAGGTAGAGGTTCAAACTCATTTTCAGGGAGATGTTATCATTGCAATCAGTTTGGCCATATAGCATGGAAGTGTCTAGAAAAACTAGCTTTTACTTCAACTGGTAGTGATAAAAGATTTTAGTTGGTGAAAGAGGAAGACTGTGAGAGTTTTACCTCTCCTAATCAGCTTACTGCTTCAAAATTTGGAGAATCCTTGATGGTGAGAAGAACACTACTTAAAGCATCCAAGGAGAAAGAATCAACAAAAAGGAGAACACTTTTCAAGACTACTTGCAAATGCAATGGAAAGGCATGTAAAGTAGTAATAGACTATGGAAGCACTAATAACATGGCGTCCATAGAAATGGTTGATAAATTAAAATTGGAAAAGATACCTCATGAAATACCTTATAAAGTGTCTTAGTTGAATAAGAATCAATAAATTATTGAGCAAGCTTTGGTTGAGTTTAATATTGGTGCATATAAGGACATAATTCTTTGTGATGTGTTGCCTATGGATGTGTGTCGCTTGCTGCTAGGAAGACCATGGCAGTTTGATAGACATGTAATTTATGATGGAAGAAACAATACTTATCAGACTGAAAAGGTTGGAAATTATTTCACATTGACTCCATTGGTAGAAGATGATAAAGGACAGGATAAGGCAACAAAGGTTATAATGTTAGGTAAGAAGTAGTTTGTAAAGTTTGAGGAAGAAAAACATGAAGAGTTTGCAGCCACCACAAAAGAAGAAGATGCTAAGACAGTAAGACAGGAAAATGATCCAATGTTGGAGGGAAAGGATGATAACTTGGTGTCAAAAATAGATAAAGATAAAGTCAAGGATGAATTGATTGTGGGATTGCAAGATTAGTTAGAGAAGAATATTGGGGTCATGATAGAAAGAATGCTTTTTTCTTTGATTTCAAAATAGATTAGTGGGAAATCAAACCCTATTAGCATAGAGGTCTATGAACCTAATAAAATAGAGGTTCTAGGGTAGAAAATCTGAGGAAAGATATAAAAGGTAAAGGTAAAGAGGTGAAAGGTGAGTTACAAAGAGATGTGGCTAAATTTTATTACACAAGGAGAGTAAAGAAGAAGGAAAATCTTTACAAGGTACAAGGAGGTGTGGTAGCAGACAAGAAATCCATTTTGACAACATTTTCAGAAGTAGCACAGATGAAGGATCACACATCAAGTGTAGAGCAAAATATTCAAGGAAAGAACCAATCAAAAGCAAGAGATAATGCATGTTCTCAATACTTGACTAATTCCAATTAGGGGAGGTCTACAACACTACTCAACACAATCTCACACAAAACAAACACCCTTCAGGTATTAAGTCTTCAAATTCTCTATATCACAACAATCCAACACAATTCCTTGTAGTACAACCACTTGAATAAATATGGAAAAACTTCTAGGAGAAGTCCTTTCAAATCTATACTAGCAACATTTCAAAGACCCATTAGGGAACACTATAACATGCCAAAAACTCTCAATAGGATATTTTAAAAAAAATTCACCTAAACAGGTCACCAATTCTGACTCAGACCTTAAATTAGGTTTCTTTTACAAAGAAACACATCACCAAACCTTTCTAAACCTCTGAATTCACTTGGGAAGCAATCAATAGGTATCTAAACCAAATATTTCATAGCTCTTATCAGGAGAACTGGTCTCCAATGCTTCAATCCACAAAACCCTCCTTTTTAGCAATTTCTCTTGGGTTTTATTGAAAAACAAACTTCTAGGCCTTCTCTAATCTTTCCACCACTTCAAACAGCCCCAAATACCTCTACACATACTCACTCAATTAACAAATAACATTGCACTAAAAAATTTCATGCATTACCATTCAAAAACCACACAATTTCATCAGGAAAACACACCTTTCACCATTAGGGCATCATGCCCAACACATTATTTGGCCTCCCCTACACTCTCACAACATTCACAAAACTATTTTCAAATATATCAGACCTATTCCACAAGTTATGGTGGCCACAAAGAGTGGAATGGGCTAGTTGTTCATTTTGAAGACTTTCAAAACCCTTAAAATAGGGTGCATAGACCAGCCACAAAGAAATAGATGAAACTTTCACCAAAACAAATGTTAAAGGCTCAAATCAAATGCAACAAGAAGCTAACTTACACCTCTTAATGAATTCAAAACATTTTTAGATCAGTTTGCTATTGTACATGCCATATAGATTTGAAATAATACAAAAAACTCATAAAATCTGGAAAAAGCAATAATATTTCATTTGATTTTTCCTCCAAATCTTCAAAGAGAGATTGACATCAATGGTTTTAACCTATTTATTTATTTTCCCACCAAAAGAAACTAACTCCACTGGACTAAACTACCTTTTGAATTTCATGACCATTTGTATTACCCCCATTGTGCATTTTACACTTTTACAACTTTTGAAATGACAACATTTCCAAAATTTGCAAGATTTTTCAATTTAGTCCCTTTAAACACTTAATGAACTCAAACATGACTCAAAACAAGATAAAATGGTTTTGATGACCTTATTTAATGCAAAAAATGACACAACACTAAAGCCTACTCAACAACATCCTTGATTAACAAAATTTCTTCAATGGTGCCCTTGCACCATTGACTCATTGGAAGGGGTCACCAGATGGATATGCAGCTTGGATATCATTTAATGAGAAGATGAAACATTTGTTTTTCCATAAGAGAGTCCTCAAAGGGACTTGAGTTCCTTTTCAGTCTGGGTGTATGATACATGGGTACTATGTCAACTTGTGCAAATATGGTCCTAGGTTAATTTTTTGGTGTGTTGAGTGTAATGTCATATAATAAGGTCATAATAGACCATTTAAAATGTAATTTGAGTCATTTGGAATCCATTTTGTAAATGTTGTAAAATCTTGCAAAAGTTGTCATATACAAAATTCCAAAAATGCAAAAAGTGGAAACCCAATGGTCAAGAAGTTCAAATGGAAGTTTGAGTCAATTGGATTACTTTGGTTTTGATATGTAAGGGTTAAATAGGCCTCACAAAATTCAAGTAAGTCTTCTTGAAGAGAATTTTGGCTGAAAGCAATAAGAAACCTTCTATTTTCTTTGCATTTTCATTCAATTTTGCTACTACAGACTACTGTATGACTTTGTAATTTTAGTAATTGATCTATAATGCATTGAATTTAATGGTGGAATGGACTAAGAGAATTTTGGATTTTTTTTTAATTTGATTTCATCCAAGTATAAGCATTTTTCTGAAATGGTCTGTAAAACCCTATTTTGAGGGTTTGATAGGGTAAAATGGTAGTTCAAGCCATTCCACCTAGTGAAACTTGTGATAGCTTGGTGGAATGGAATAATTAGGGGTAGGTTGTTGTTATATGTAGTTTCTAATAGTAGGGGAGGTGGATTTTTACATTTGGATTGATGCCATAGATGATTTTTCATTCATGTTTTGAACAAAGAATGGAGATTAAGAGTTGTAGTTTGATGAAATTGCAATGATAAAGAGTCGGAGTTGATTTGAGAAGAATTTTCAGACCATATAGGGTTTGTTTAGTGTGTTGGTAAAGTTAAAGAGGGTTGGGAGTGCATAGATTCAATAAACCCTCCTTAAACTAGCATAAACAAGCCTAAATAAGGGTTTTGTAGTTTGATTACTTTGTGGGAATTTCTTTTGATGAAAGTTGTTCAAAGCATTTGTAACCTAGTTGAAGTTAGGTAATAGATATTTAGGGGTTAGAAGGTGTTTGGTTGGTACTTGTTTTGTAAAACAGGGCTAATTGTTACCATTTCTAGTGTAGTAGTCCATTTTAGGGATTGATGTTCCAAAACAAGTGTATGCAAAAAATTGATATTCCAAAGTAGAGGGAAATGGGTATTTTAAATGCTAATCCTCTTGTGGTTTTGATGTTGTTCTTGTAGGATATGGTCAAAAGTCATTGTTTGATATGGTACAAGAAGAATATGAATAAATTGAGAAATAAGGCCAAGTTAGAGTTTTGAAGGTTGAAAGATTGTGTGAAATAGTTTGAATTGTGATTATAAGAAAAATCCTCCCCGCTCTACATTAGTATGGTGCTTCCCATGCAGTGATAGTAACATGCCCTAAAGTTGCCCGAGGGGAAATTTGCAACAGAAGATAGTAGAATAAAGAAGCAAGGGTGCACTCTTGAATGTTTAAGGATACAGTCTCCCAAAATAGAAAATGCCCACTTTAGAGCACAAATGCAAGGAATTTCTTTAGAGTGAGCTAGATATTGTGCCTGACTAGGCACTTTTTTTGTGGATGGAGGAAGAAGATGTAGTATTCACAAATGAGGCTCGAATGACTAGCTCTCCACAAGTATAGTTAGACTATAATATAAGATCCAAAAGAAGGCTCACAAGAGAGTATATGTACAACAAGATTTATCACATCCTCATCCAAATCAATTGCCACTACAAGAAAAGAAAGCTCCACAACCCATTGGCTGACCTACTCAGCAGCTATGAACTCCATCATCACCAAAGAAGGAGATGGATAAGGTGCCAAGCCCATGCATGATGGATCATTTTCCTCCAAAGATGAGAGAGATACCACTATTTAAGCCCAAGGTCCAACAATCAGAATGCTCAATGTGGTAGAACAACTGAAGAAGGTGCATTCTTATGTATCCCTATGGGATGTTATATCCATTCCCAAATAAAAGACATTGATTCGGGAAGTATTAAAGAAGGAAGAGAAAATACCATAGATGGATGCAACTCCATCGTGTGATCAAATTAAAGATACAAAACATGCATTGAAACCTCCATCTCCTAAAGCCACAACTTTTGAGAATAACATGGACAATGCAAAAGAGAAAGAGGTGAGAAAGACAAAGTGCACACCCTTCATTTTAACATTGATTGTGGGAGATAAACTTTTACATAATAACATATTGATTCGAGAGCTAGTACAATGATCATGCCAAAGCAATTGGTCGATTCCTCGAAACTTAAATATGAGCCCCTTGAGAAGGTAATCATGCAATTGGATGGGAAGAAGGTTCTGATTGTTAATCAGATAAAAGATCTATCTTTAACCCTCTTCTCATGTTCAAGCCAAATGGTTACCCAAGAGATAGTGGTGATAGAAATTCTCTCGGTCTTCAGAATGTGTCTTTCAAGAGATTTCACTGCAAAGCTTGGCTGATATTTAGCACTTGATTGGTCTCACCTAATATTGAGAACAAATCATGGGGTGAAGATGCAAATCCTATCAAAATATTTGCATCTAAAATAGGAACAATGCAGTCCTATGTTTTCAAGAAACACATACCTCTTTCTCACAAAGGGAGAGATATTGCGTAGAGATGTTGGAAGATGAAGAAGACACAAGTTATCAAACTCCAGAGGTAGAGGTTCTCCTAAACTAATTCATTGACTCTGACCCATTTGACAACTTTCATGCAACAAGGCTAGGCACCTATGTGATATTTGATGATGATCAAGTATTTCAAAAATTGACAAAGAATCGAGAGGAATATGATGATCTGGGTGACAACCGTCTATGGACCTTATACTTTGATGACATCAAATACAAGGATGGTTCTGGAGCGGGTGTCTAACTAGTGTCCCTGATAGGATTAGAGACCCTCAAGGCTTTTCATTTTTAGTTGTCATGCTCAAACAATGATGCAGAATATGAATCCCTAGTTCATGGTCTGATTCTTACAAAACGGATGGGCATAAAGAGAATGCAAGCTTTCAGAGATTCAGAGTTAGTTGTGATCTAGGTCTGCGGGCAAGCAGCTATGAACAATATTAGAATGAAGTTGTACAAACATCATATATGGGATCTGACTGAGAGTTTTGAAGTTTTCAATATACAAGTTATTCCCTAATCTCAAAACTATGTTGCTAACCAGATGGCTTCAATTAGTTCACAATTTGAACGAATTTCTGATTCAACAATAAAGTAGAATGTAGTACAAATCATCATCCAACCAACAATCCCTGATAATGATCAAAATTAGCAAGTATTTGAGGATGAAATTCAAAGTGTTGGCTTTATACAAAAATTAGGAGGAGCTTCTGACTATTCACATCTAGGAGTAGAATTTCCTGAAGAGAAAGTTATCTAGTTAAAAGACAATAAACTTCCTTGAGGTTTAATTTCCCTTGAGAATATTTTTGACTGTGAGGATGTAGGAAATGGAAAATAGAGGTTCACTGCAGATGTGAGAGATTATGAAGAGCTTGATGTTAGAAGTGGCAGAAAGTTAAAAGTTGGAAGGGAAGTTTCATGGAAGGATAAGGAAAGACTAAAGGATCTATGTTCTAGGTATGAAAGAGTTATAGCCTAGACATATGATGATCTCAGAGGGTATGATTCAGGCATAATTCAACATACCATTAACTTGGCAGAAGGATGAAATCTAGTCCAACAAAAACAAAGGCCATTCAATCGAAAGATCAAAGCATTGATGGTGCAAGAGCTCACCAAATCAAGAATTCCACTTGGGTGTCAAATATGGTACCAGTTCAGAAAAAGAATGGTGATATTAGACTTTGTGTTGATTTTAAAGATTTGAATAAAGCCTCACTAAAAGCCCACTACCCTTTATCATAAATGGATTAGATCCTATAGACCATGGCCAAATTTGAGATGTTTTCATTGCTTGATGGTTTCTCATGTTATAACTAGGTATATGTAAAGGAAGGTGACCAGCATAAAACAATGTTTACCACTAAGTGGGGAATGTATGCATACTCAAAAATTTCATTCAAACATTCAAATGTTGGTGCAACTTTTCAACTAGCAACGGATATTACTTTTAGGGGATTAATTAATCTGATTATTCTCATATATCTGGATCACTTAATGGTCTTTTCAAAGTCAAAGGATGATCACTTTGATCATCTAGAAAAGGTTTTCCAGAAATTTTAATAGTTCAAGATTTCTTTGAATCCCAAAAAATATGTTTTTGGACTACCCGAAGGTAAGCTACTTGGTTTTGTATTGTCAAAGGAGGGAATAGTAATACACCCCGAAAGGGTGAGATCTATAATGGAGTTATCCCTACCAGTAAATTAGAAAGGGTTGTAGTCTTTTATAGGGAAGATCAACTTTGTTAATAGGTTAATTTTTTATTTTGTAGGCATCATGAGATCTATCACTTTGATGCTTAAAAATGACCTAGTGTTCAAATTGACCCTTGAAGGAAAATAAACTTTTGAGCAAATAAAGATAGCTATCTTTGTCATTTCGATGTTTGCTAACCTATAATTTTCTAAAGATTTTCTACTCTATGTATACAGTGGCCAACATAACATAGCTTTCATACTCACTTAGAAGGATGAGGGAAATAATAGAGAGCATCCTATCACATTTGACCCAAGGAATCTTAAAAACTATGAGGCTAGGTATAATTTTTTTGAAAAGCAAGATTTTTTCATTATTAAGAGCCTAAAAAAGTTCAAACACTTAGTGTCAGCCAATAAAATCACTATTCTTATTGCACATCCTAGTGTGCGAGAGTATATCATAGAGGGCGAGATAACTGAGAAGAGGGAAAACTAGATCACCAAGATCCTAGAGTATGACATCTACATCAGGCCAACCATGTTGATTCTGGGAAGAGGCCCATGTGAATATCTTGCAAAAGAATAAAGTTTTATTGCTAAAAAGGAGGCCGATCAAGTCTACTCAAACCAATTCGAGTCTGAGGAGTCCTAGGTGGTATATCAAACACAATATATGCAAAAGGGGTAGTACATGACCAACCTTCTATCCCACAAAAGTTGATACTACTGACTACAAGGCACTAGGTATGTATTAATTGAAGGTATCTTATTTAAAAGAAACTGACAGTGTACTACTCTGATTCTTAGACAAGCCACAGGTGGAAAGAGTTCTTAATAAATTCCATAGTAGTCATGAGGGTGGACATTTCTTCACAAAGACTACCACCTTGAAGATTATGTGAGTGGGATATTATTGGCCCTCCATGTTTTCTGAGGCACACCACCTAGTACAAAAGTGTATTTAGTGCCAATTATTTGTTGGAAAAAGAAAGAATTATGCCTTGGCTTTGAGCCCAATTGTAATTGAGGAACCCTTTGCTCAATGGGGTCTGGATTTTGTTAGGATGATAAATCTTATTTCTAGTGTTGGTGACAAGAGGATCCATATGGCAACTGACTACTTCACAAGGTGGATGGAGGTCATTTCCCTAAAAAATGCTATGGAGGGTGAGATCATCAATTTTTTTGAAGATCTAGTAACTAGATTTGGTTCACCAAAAACCATCATATCCAACAATGCTCAGGCTTTTATAGATTCATGGATGTTAGATTGTGCTATGTAACACCCCTCCATTTTGGCTCTTTGATCGGAAGTGTTTTCTTTGTAATGCTTTGTTTTGGTTGTGTTGTGACTTTGGAACTTGGTTACTTGTGATCACAATTGTTAAACGATGTGAATGTTATATTTTGATGTGATGTTATTTTATTCTAATGTTATCTTTATGGTATATTTTGGATTAACTTAGAAGATATTTGATTTAATGATGTTTTATGCTGTTGATCATATCATTTATGTTAGATGTGTCAGTTAGCAATATTGTATTGGTGAAGGGGACGAGATTGTATCAGTCACTTGCGAGTTCCCTATGATTCTGAGATTTCCTCTTCACAGTGTGTTTGATCATATTATATATCTATGCATGTTCAATGTACTCTTTACTCATAGGTTAACAGGTACATGACATCGACTCCACCTAGTTAACAGGTTTGAGCATGTCCATTGACCAACAGAAATCGATTGGGAGATAGTAGCTAGGTTTTCCATGCCAAGTCGTCGCCCTAGTCATAGTGTGTTGTCGGGTTGTCGTTAGGTTTAGTTGTTTTAATTTGGTTCATTTTACCTTGAGTATTTATTTAATTTCATATTTTAAAGGTTATTAAATAGCTTGTGTGGTTTAATTAATGATTAAATGTACTTAGTTGCAATGTTGAAACATTATTTATTTTATTGATTGATTTGATTTAATTAATAAAATTAGATTTAGTTATTGATTAATTAGATTAATGGTGATATATTAAATGAGATAGTTGTTTTTGGCATTATTGTATATTAAGATTTAATTAAAATAAAAATATAAATCATATTTGGATAGTCATAAATAAATAAAAATAAATAAATGAGAATGTGTTTTGAATTTCACTTTTGAAAATTATTGAGAAAGTAAATTCTTGGCAATTTGTATTCTTTTGTCTTAATGAATTTTGAAAAAAATGCATAACATTTCAATTAGAAATTAGAAATTTGTTTTAAATTTAAAAATGGAAATATCCTCCAAATTTTGCAATAAATTTAGTGGGTGGGGATATTTTAGGGGTTTGACCAATTTGGGGAAAAAACTCTATTTTAGCAAATGAAAATTCATATAATTTTCAATTTTCCAATTTGGGGAAAAAGATTTCTTGGTTGTGTCTTGGCTTGGATTGGTGAAGGAATTGGAGACTCTTGCTTGGGCTAAATTCAAAGGAGGAGTTGAAAACACCATTGGAATCTTCAAGCTTTGGAGGAAAAATTAGGTTCTTTGTTTTGTTTTGTTCATTTTAAAAAGAATTCAATCCTTGTTTTGCTGTTTGAAAATCCATGAAAAAAAAAATGCATTCAAACTTGCAAACTGTGGTTAGATTTGAGATATGAAAACCAAAACTACAATCAAACAATGAAAAAAATAGAATGAAAACCAAAGAGATTGTTGTCAAAACTAGGATGTAAATCATGTTGTTGTGTTGAAGAATGCATTGTTTTGTTGCAAGATTTTGTTGGGAAATTGCACAATAAGACACACAAGAATATTTATCAATACACTAAGGTTTTCATTTATTTATTTTCTGGAAAATAACCTTGTGTTTTTTTTTAAGCATAGGTGAAATTCTTTTGTATTTTTGGTGAATATTTTATCTTTATATTTAAAAATGTAAATAAAATAAATATTTTTATTTGGTTTGTGGTGGGGAGGTAGGGGAGCCACCCCCACCCCCACCGCTGCCGCCCGCAGGGAGGTGAGCTTTGTGCAGGGCACATGAGTCACCACCCGCAGGGAGGCATACTTTATGCAGTGCACTCAGGCTGCCAGTCGTGGGAGGTGGGCATTGTGTGCGAGCACACAGGTCACGCCTATGGGGGGTGGACTATGTGAGGGCACACAGGCCGCCGCCCATGGGGAGGCAGGGTAGCCGCGTGCCCTAATTAGGGCTTCATGGATTTAAAAGAAATTTCTTTTTTATTTATTTATTTGTTTTAAATATTATTTTAATATTATTTATATTATATTATATGTATAATATTATTTTAACATTTAAATAATATTTATTTATCAGAGTTTATTTATAAATATATTATATATATACTTATGTATATATATAATGTATATATGTACATCTAATGCATTTTAAATAAATTAGTTTATTATGTTGATTTACTTAATTTCAATGTGATTTAAATATTTAAATATATAAATATATCATGGAACATACATTGAATATATACTTTTATGTATATATATTTAAGGTATATTGTATTTTGTATAGATGAGTTTTAATTGATTAATTTATTCTATGTTGAAATAAGGATTAATTTATTTTAACTAAATGCTCTATTTATCAAAATGTTTTGATTATAGAATATAATTGTGAAACTTAGAATAAATGATTGTCTTCTTTTAATACTTCATCGTTGTGAAATGAATTTGGTGAATTTGATTGGATAAATGAAAGTAATGAAAACTGTGATTAATTGGATTTAGGAAATCCTAACTTTAACTTATTTAATTGCTTAAAGTGCTTTTAGTGTTGATATGTTCTTTCTCAAATTTCATGAAAATGGAGTTAATGTTTTAAAGTCTACCAGATAAGGGTTCAATTATTTGTATGGGTTGTCATTATGATAGTCAACCTTTGGTTTTTCTTGGGATTTGTGCCTCCTTGGGATTAGGAGTGGGTTTTGAGTTTGGCGTCTCCTTTGGATTAGGAGTGGAGTATGTGTTTGTTGCCTCTAGTGCTTGGAGAGGGTTTTGACCTTTGTTTCCTCCAGTGTTGGAGTGAGTTTCCTTTATTTGTTGCCTCCTTTGTTTGCAGAGGTGGTCTTATTCAGCTACTCATTTTGGTTTATATTGTGTATGTTGTCGATAGGAGAGTGGCTCTTTGTGGGGGTCCAACACACAAAGGGGCACTAGGGTAACTCACATAGGGTTTAAGTAAGTGATAACTTAAAAATAATTAAAGAAAAATTCTCAAACTAATTAAGATAATTAATGCCTCTCTCATAAATCATTCGCTTTTAAAGTTTGAGATGAGACGAGAAGCACAGTTGGTATGAGGCTTTGGTGGCTGGTAGAGTTGAGCCTAGATAGCCCAAGATGTGGGTTTGGTTGCCTTAGATAGTTGAGCCAGGGTAACTCATAGCAAATGTCATGTGACACTCTCTTTATGTCAACCAGTTCTAAGTTAGTTTGTGGTACTACGTAAACGATCCTTGTTCTTTGGAAACATTGTAACTTTGTGTTAAGTGATAATGTGTTTGTATTCAATTCAGTTCAGTTATGTTATAGCATGTGTCTAGTGGTAGATGGTCTTGGGTAGGAATTCCTGGTTACTATCTCCTAGCACAGGGGGTGAGCCTTTGGGTATCACATGGTTGGGTGGAACATGCACCTTAATCCATTGGTTTTTCTTCTTGTTCGTGTGGATGAGATTTCCAGTTGGAGAGCTCGTGGGATCTAGTTTCTCGTCTTGCAGTATTCTTTATAAAATTATTGTAATTCTTTTACCCCTCATTTATTATCAAGGTGGAATTTGTAATCATGCTTATTGGATTTATCTCATTCAGGGAATGAGTGTTGTAATCATGTTGTAAATTATATTATTGGAATCAAGTGGTATCTCATATTCTTGATGTAAATTATTATGTATGAAATGTATGCAAACTTTAAATGTTAAGTAATTAAATGGTATGGTTTTATTTCATGTTTCTTGTTTGGGTTTAAGTAACTCAGTCTTGTAACCTTAGGGGATTGGTTGGAAATGGTTAGTGAACTTGCTTGTTAATTGTTTTTAAACAAAAAAAAAAATTAGTTCATTTGTGTAGTAAATTGCAACTTTCCCTAGGGTTGTGTGGCGGGGTGTTACATGCTATCAAACATGGGGTTTACCTTAAAACTTCATCAAATTACAACCCTAAAGGAAATGGGTTAGTGAATTCAACCAACAAAAACCTAATTAGGTTAATTAAGTGCATTGGGTTAGAGTGAAAAAAGAATTGGCACAAGCACCTACAAGCTGCTCTGTGTTCATACCAGATTATGCCCAAGTAGATCCTAAAGGCCTCTTCTTATGAACTAGTATATGGAAAAGAGGTATTTTTACCTATTTCCCTAGAAATCCCTACCTTGTAACTACTAAAAGCCTTGGAGATTGAAGAAAGTGGTAGAATGGAAGTATAGTTGGTGGAACTCCTCAAAATTGATAAAGATAGAAGGTATGTACAGGATCATCATGGAAAAAATAGGCCCTTAAGTGGAAAAAAATTCAGAAAAATAAGAGTTCGACAACTTGACATAGAAAGTTGAATAAGTTATCTATATTATTTCAAAAATATGTAAAAATAGAATCTGTAGAAAATTGAATGTAGTTTCTAAACTACTAGGTTTGTTTTTAAAAAATAAATTCTATTTGGTGAAAATTTGAAATTTCAATGTAGTGGTAGTTAAATTTTAGGGAAAAAATGAGTAGGTGTCTGTCTGACCACCCTAACCATAATAAAATGATAATATTTTTTTATAAGATTTTA
The DNA here is from genome assembly GCA_007258455.2 of Sequoia sempervirens. Classification (NCBI taxonomy): domain Eukaryota; kingdom Viridiplantae; phylum Streptophyta; class Pinopsida; order Cupressales; family Cupressaceae; genus Sequoia; species Sequoia sempervirens. Next base: position 834,064,687 of record VDFB02281492.1, read on the forward strand.
GATGTAATTAGAGGACTCATGCACTGATTTGATACATATTTTTTTGTAATTTTTTTCCAAGTAAAGGGTATTTGCAGGATCATCATGGAAAAAACAGGCCCTTAAGTGGCAAAAAATTCAGAAAAATTAGAGTTAGGCAACTTGACATAAAAATTTGAATAAGTTATCTATATTATTTCAAAAATATGTAACAATAGAATTTGTAGAAATTGAATGTAGTTTCTAAACTACTAGGTTTATTTAAAAAAAAAAAATCTGCTGAAAATTTGAAATTTCAATGCATTAGTACTTAAATTTTAGGGAAAAAATAAAGAAGTAGGTGTCTATTTGACCACCCTAACCACAATAAAATGATAATATTTTTTTATAAGATTTTATATATAAGTAAAGTACTCATGTCTATGTGATTCATAATTTTTTGTAATTTTTTTCCAAGTAAATAATTAATTATGATTTTTATTACAACTTTTAAAAAATATAAAAACTCGTATGTCTAACCACCTTAACTTGGTCAAAACTTCATGAAATTAATTTTTTCTTTTTTAATCCTACAATATATGAATCATATAATGTGATGCATGTTTCGGATTCAAAAAATGTGATACCATTTGAAAGCTATAGATGTTTTTCAATTAGCCTATCAATTTGGACTTTTGTCGTAATTCAAATAAAAAATGAATAATAATTATTTATTAAATTCAAAGTAAAGCATAATTTATATTGGTGGAAAGCTAGAATCTCCTTTAAAAACCCTTTTCGTTTCATCAATTTTGGGTAAAAAAAAGTCGTCAGCCACATGGACCATCATATCACTTACATATTGCCACTTTTTGGCCCATCATGATCCTGCACATACCCTAAATAATTAATTATGACTTTTTTATTACAAATTTTTTAAAAATATAAAAAATCATATGTATGACCACCTTGACTTGGTTAAAACTTCATGAAATTCAATTTTTTTTAATCCTATAGTATGCGAAGCATATAATGTGATGCATGTTTTGGATTCAAAAAATTTGTTTCCGTTTGAAAGCTATAGATGTTTTTGAATTAGCCTATCAATTAGGACTTTAGTCCTAATTTGAATAGAAAATGAATAATAATTACTTATTAAATTCAAAGTAAAACATAATTTATATCGATAGAAAGCTGAGAATCTCCTTTAAAAACCCTTTTTATTTCATCAATTTTGGGTAAAAAAATAGTCGTTAGCCACATACCCATCGTATTGTCAATTTTTGGCCCATCATGATCCTGCACATACCCTAGAGAAAAGGATTATGGATCCATGGTCAGTCGCCAATAGATAGTGAAATGATGGTTTGATAAAAAGACCTCTAACCTAGATTTTAGGGATGGTAACCTAGTACTAATGTATGATGAGCACACTACAAAACCAAGACAACATACAAAATTGGAAGTGCTATGGAAGGGGCCATTCCATATTAGTGCATACAAGGAAAATAATTCATATGATCTTAAAGATATGGAAGGTAACACACTGGATATACTAGTGAATGGTATTTATCTAAAACTATTCCATTAAATATGCAAGTTCTTTAAAAAAATTTAGAGTTATTTACCATATGTAATTTTTTTTGTAAATATGTTTTAGTTTTGAATAAGCCATGAGAATAATATAGAGGAAGTATAAAGTATTGTATTATATTATATTCATTGAAAAAATTACAATGTAATACAAGCCTGAGGCTCATATTTATACTTGAAGTCCTCTCGAGCAAACCCAAAACGAGTCACAAAGAAAAAAGAAACAAAAAGGAGGAAATGTGCAAAAAATAGTAAAGATAAGCCTACAACCATTGTTAAGTAGTCGAAGCAACTTGTCATGAGGTTCTTCTTCTTCTTCTTCTTTGTTAGGGTGAAAGGGGGGTAAACACACAACACATATGTGCTCAACACAACATGGACCATAGGCCTAGTCATCATGGCTATACACTAGAAACTCAAAGTGCTTTCTCTAGTCAAGCCCTAGAACGTGCTCCATGCCATACTCCCACATGAGGTAGTGGCCACTAGCTAAGATGATGAACGATGCCTTTCAAGGTCCATAGTGTGCAAGTTAGTAAGGAAGGGAAACTAGGGTATGTCTATTCCATAATCAACGTGCTTGTAGATATCCATGGCACTGAGAATACCAACACTAGGGATAGCTACCTACATGATTTCCCTAAGCCCTTCCATTAGCACATAGCTAAACATCTGGTGGCACAATTCAATTATATTAGGCTTGGAAATGTTGAGATCAAGTAGGGGGTGATGAAGCAAGAAAGAACATTGCACTTGCTCCTCAACTAGTTCTCATCATCAAGGTAGTCTAGGCAGACTGCCCACTTGAATGTAACCAAGCCAAGGTAGTCACACCTCTTCACTAGGAACTTAATTTTGTCACCGGTGACCACTCCCACAAAGTAGTATTGTGGCCTCCATGGTAGAAGTTGAATAGGAGTGCATAGGCTAGCTGACATTCTAATAAAGTAGAAAATTGTAGTGGAATGGGAGAAAGAAAATCTTGCTAAATTTAAAGGCCATTTTTTCGAATGAATATTGCAATAAGGTGGCATAACTATATATAGAAAAGATGTGTTGGAAAACTCAACCAATGGGAAGTCTATTTGTGGCTAGATAACATTAGACAAAGTATCAAAGGAGTAGGAGGGTAGAAGGTGAATCATACAAAAAATCTAATAAGAGGTCTTGAGAAATAAATTTGGGCGTTAGGAGTAAATGCTTGCATAGGTTGATCATAGACATGTGTCCTTTTCCATCATTAGCACCAGCCAACTTACTTCTGTGAAAAGACATGGATTTAAAAAGCATTATACTTTGACAAATTAAATAGGTATGCCTTTTCAAAAGTACTTTTCACTACTTAAGCACATTTCTCATAGCTAAAAGCACACTTTCTAATGTAATGAGCTTATTTGTGAAAGAGGCAGTGGGGAGAATGTACTAATTCCATTCTTGTGGTGTTTTTGGCATTCCCAAGGGATACAGATCTGGAATCCACATGTATCACCTCAGTGGTAGCACTAAATGAACTAGTAGTAACAACAAAGCCTTAACTGCATGTACATGCAAAGAATTAACCAAACCCAAAAGCAGATTTTTTCTAAGTAGAAAAAAGCAAGTGGTATTTTCATTGAAGAAACTCTTTAAAACTTCTTGACATGACCATTGCCAAGCCATCAACACTTGGTAGAAAGGTTGGAGCCTCATATAAAAGGCTGAGTTAAGTTGATATATTTGGGAAGAATTCATTTGTAAATGTTTTAGTGCTTGAGGAGTGACCATTTGAATTTTGTATAAAAGTTCAACTAGGTAATCATTTTGGGAGAGAGGTAGTGTAGGATTTTTATAACAATATTTTCAACCCCAAGATTCCAACCAACCCTAAAAGCCTTATGGAGGGTGCATTCCAAATAATGGTGCAACATGAGTCATGTAAAAAATTTGCATCTCAGCTCTGGAATTATGGTTTTCCACAGTTCATGTTGTTTGTCATACACCCATGCTCGAAGCTGGTGGAGACATGTGCCAAAAGATTCAACAAGTTGACAAGAGCCATTGTGGGCAACAAGATCAAATTTATGATTTTTTCCACAACCGTATGGGATATGTTGTGTATTCCTATGAATTGGGGTGCTAAACATTCTGATGAAGAAATGATGAAAATTTTCTAGGAGGAAAGAACCAAGAAAGGAAAATTTTCTAAGGATGAAATAAAGGAATGATTAGAGAGTGATCACTTTTATTTTCCTGTTGTGCATACAAAGTTTAAGAAAGACACACAGACTATCTTCTCAATGTTGGCCTAGATTTATGGCCTTGATGATGATGAGGATGTCCATCCCTTCTAGATGGGCCTGGATTTTATAGTGAAAAAGGAGAAGATTCAAAAATATTATGACTTTGCTGATGCGGTAGCCAGAGGAATGCTAGAGCAACTGAGGACCTATGATTCTGAGTATAAATTCAAGTATTCTTCTTTCTTGGACCACTTGATTTTACATCAAAATTATGAGTTGCTGGAGAAAATTTTACCAGTATCTAGGTTCTATGTAAAAGGATTCTATTAGCTAGTTTATATGTGGATTCAAGTGCTTTGAAAAATGAGGGATTACTACCAGTTTGTAGACTATTTTATGAGGCTAGTACTTCAATACTTTTTGCCATGCCCTGCAGGCCATTTTTCTCCTGAGATTTTGCATTGGATGAAGACTTCATTGACCCTAATGGATTACTTCCTAGGCAAGGGTTTTACATTTATCACATTCCATGGTTTCATCAAAAAGCATTTCAGGCTACCCAAATTTGTAATAGATAGAGATTTTGTGTTGGAGGTATGCCATCAGGAAACCCTTGTTGACAATGCCTATGCCACTGGAAGGAATAATACAAGGCTATAATTTATCCCCCTTGACATTGCCAACAATTAGGTAATATTGACAAGATGGAAGGAAGAGGTTGAACTTACAAACCTACTAGTGGCCCTAGACTTGGTCCTTATTTGTGACACATGGGACTATAATCTAACAAAGCAGTTCAATTTGAAACATGACAGTCAAGAGTATTTTGAGTCAAGGAGGAATCCGACTCAAGAAAGGCTAAAAGTATACATTGACTTTGCCCACATACTAATAAAATTTACAAAATGGTTGAATTTCTATGTAGTGGAGGCAGAGTATAAGAGGAACCTCCAAATGGGTAAATCCCTTAACACATAATTGAAGTGCAAGGGGTGGTCAAAAAGTAAGAAGGAAATTTTTTGGAGGTTTTGACTAGAGATGAGATACCTCAATGTCTCATTCAGAGATTCTTAGCCACATGATGAAAGGTTTGAAGAGATTTACAACCAATAGGTTGATACCAAAAATAGAAATCCAAAGACAAGTCATGAGATTGAAGATGAGCAACTTCCATTTCATGCTTCTCACCCTCAAGAATCCGATAGGAGGAGAGGATTGAGGCAAAGGGTCTCACATGTCACATCCTCCACTAAGAACCTAACAGTACCTAAGAAGATCTACTATGGTTATCAAAGGCCAAGTCTCAGAAGGATTAGCCACCAAAGGATCAGAATGTACTAGTTCCAACCATGCAAAGAGAAGACAAGTTCAGGATCTAAGTGCACCCGGTGTATCAGCCATAGGAGAAGAAGAAGTGGAGTCTATTCTACAAAGTGTTTTGACCACCGCAGCCCAGGTAAGTTTTACTCCCTCTAGATTCTTCATGCTTTTGCATCTCTGGTTACTTCTCTGCCCCCATCTGTAGAAAAGAATCCTTTGTTCGTGGACCCTGAGCTTTTGATCCTTAATGAACCCCCAACCATTTTTAGCAATGAACCCTATGAAGTAACACGACATGTCAAACGAGTAGTATCTGCTTCGACCACTATTTATTCTTTGATCACCCTGTCCAAGGCCCTCATTGATAGAGTAGAAACATCCACATTTCCCATCACTCTAGTTTCTTCCACTTCTAGGAAAAATATCTCCTTTCACCCATTTCTCTTTTCAGCCCAAATTGTTTTCCCATACCCAATCTCAATTTGGTATCCCACCCTTTTCCATGATAACACTCCCATTTTCCTTCCCACATGGTCATACATTTGAGGTATCTCCATTTGTCACTCTTTTTGGTCTCCCTCAAGGTGCTTCCATTTTTGCACAAAGCATTGACACCCTGTAGAGTCTCCAAGAGCATTTCGATGTGATCAAGTGGGCCTGACAAGTCATAAAGTAGAAATAGTTGTTAAAGACTATCACACTGCTGGCTACTGAGAGATTGAAGCTTGTTTCAATGAAGAGAAGAATTCTTTGGTGATCACTACCATGAAGTTGCTCATGTCCAAACCCGAGGGAAAAATGTATATGAAGGACTATGACATTAGAGCCATGGGTCTAGATTTGAACGAAACTCACTCACGTGAAAAAGTGGTCGTAGATAGGGCTATCCAAAAGGTGGTATATATGGATTATGAGACGTTGTAAAGGAAATTGAAGTTTGAGCCAAAGTTGATAAATGTAAAAGAAACAATGAGTAGGCTATAGACAGAGATAAGGGCCAAATATGTTGAGATGGCTCACATAAGGAAAAAACAAAATGAACAAGGAGAAGCAACTAAGTTGATTGAGGAGGTCCAAGGTGAACAAGTTTAGTTGTATGCTGGAATTAAAAAGTTGAGAGTTGAGCTTGCTACTGAGTTCCATAGAAATACAAAGTACCAATGTACCCAAGAAAAAATAAAGAGAGAGTTGGATGGCATTCGATCTCAAGCTTCTAACAACCTACAAAAGGCCCAAGTAGAAGTAGAGAAGTCAAGAAAAGAGAAACAAGAGATCATGTCTACTCTATAGGCTCATGACCAAGAGATTTGAAGATTGAGCTCTGAATTGGTATATGTGCTCTAAGAGAGGAATAAAATGGAGGAGAATGCAAGGGCGGGAGAGGCTCAATTCCATCAAGAGTTAATGTATGCACAAGGGTTTGGGACCCTCCCTATATTGAAAAGGATGATATCCACACACTGGGAAAGGATCATGGTTGTGGTTGCTATCCTCATACTATCCCTAGAGTTTTTGAGGGATGCTTGGGAATTAAGCAGAAAGGTTAGCCCATTGGATAACCAAATTCTATAGGTGTAAGCTCCCCGAGTAGAACAATCACAAATCCTGATTTCCAAGTTGTGTGTGGCCACTGATGAGGCCCTAGGAAGTGCAGGAATTCTAGATCGAAGCGATGCCTCCAAGAAAGAAAACAAGTTTTTCCACTGCCACCAAATAATAGCAATGAGCAAAGAATTCCAAGAAGTGTTGAACAAGAGGGTTGATTAAATCAAGAAGAATTTCAATGTTTTGGTTTGCTTTGGTTTGTACCACCCCTTTTCTCATCGGATGGAGATGTGCTATTAGTTGATTAGGTCATGGATGCAATCAAACATAAGGTCTATACTTCTACAAAACTCCCAAGTTTGAGTGTGATGCCCTCCATTGATGATATCGAGCATGAGATGTTTCCTCTTTCTTGTCTCTATTATCACCTTGGGGCTCTTTTGACAAAATGGGGAGTTGTTTCCTTCAAAGAAGTCTTCAAGCTAAGCCAAGCATGTAAGCTCATTTGTAATCTCATCTGACCAACTGATGTGTATTGTGAGGTGTAGCATTCCACCTTCCTCAAACTCAAAGAATTTCTAGAGCTCTAATTTTGTGCCTCTGCAAGTGAAGACCCCCTATGAGTTGCCAGAATTGTGAAGAATTTTTTACTTAATCATTTTTTATTTTTAAATTTTATATGTATTTGGATTTGAGATGAATCTGTGCTCAAGGAAATTTATTTTTGGAAAGGTGTGTGATGCACCACGTGGTGGTTGTGTGGCATTTTGATTATTTTCTTCGTCTTGGAAGAAATCTAGGACGTGTTAGCTTGGTGGGGATTTTCTCTAAAGCTATTTTCAAAAATTTGAGAACCCACACCTGCTCGACATGTCATCTTTTCACTACATGTAGGATGCACTTTGAGGAGCAAGATATTTTGGATTTTTTTGGAGCATGTGGGGTTTCTTTCTTTCTTTCAAGTTGGAAGCTTTGAGTCAATTCCATCAATTTACATTATTGGTCAACAATATTTTTACTTGGGTTTTGCTTTAGGGTTTGAGTGTTTACAGAGGGAAATCTTTGCTAAATATGTAAAAGATCTTAATGTGGCAACTAAGAATTAATGAGAAAATATTTCCATGACCTAATTAAAAGTTCTACAATTAGATTGTGAGCTATAATATTCCAACATATTGCAACATTTACTTTTGGAGGGTTGGCGATAGTTCCTTCTCTTTTTCAACTATAAATGGGAGGCGACAACATAAGAAAGGAGTTCTAGTTTCTTGTTTCTCAAGAAAAAGTTTCTTTACTTTTCTTTAGGCATAGAAGTATTTTCATATGTAATTGAAAGAACACTACTTTTCTCTAGCATGTTATATTGTCTTATCTCAAACTATTATCGGATTAGAATCTGAACTTTTTTTTCTAAGTTCATTTTATATTTAAGCACAAACTATATGGAAAAAATCTTTGAGACTGTGCATGTTATGGCCTTTATCAAGTTCCTTCTTTATGCTTTCATTTAGAATGAAATATTGTGCGAAGTTGAATTCAAGCAGTTTGAGTAGTTGATTTATATGTTGTAGGCTTATATGGTATGATAATAACTTGTGGATATTGGATTATATCTATTGAAATTATCTATTTTCCTAAAGGGTTGTTATTTTTTCATATTATGCTGTAAGAAGAGAAAGAGTTTATGCAAACAAAAAAAAATTCTATTAACCTTGAGAATATTTATGCTTGATTGGACCTTAATGAACACTTCCTACAGGGAGATTTAAAATACTGCACTGTGCTTGTATTTAGCCTTTGTTGTTTGTTCTCTCTCCAACAATGAAGGGTTGTGGAATTCTGTGTCTAATATATCATTCATAGGAAAGATTTGTTTTGAAATGTTGTAAAAGATTTGGCACATCACCATTTTTATGTTTTGTATTTACATTTCTTTATACCCTTTCCTCCAAAACATAGATAAGAGCCAACTTTCTATAAAAATACCAGAGGTATTCAGTGATGCACAAATCAGTCCCCCACTCACTCAATTTCCTATAAGGTTGTTGGAGAGGCGCAAGATTTGATGATTGACAAGAGGAACTTGCCTTGAAGTAGGTAGAGGTAATGAAACCTATAGCATGGGTGGCTCCATGTTTACAACTTGTGTCTCAGATAGGGAGATGAAAGAATCAATCACCACTACAGCGAAAGATGCATGTTCAATGCACAAGGTCTTCATATGAGGTTCAATATCAAATATAGTCAAGGTTGTTTTAATGATGAGGATATTAGAATAAGTGGATGGAAGATTTTGTTTTATAGATGGGGGGAAATAACAATTAAAGATGCAATAGAAGAGAGAATGGAGGGTGAAAAAATTACCTAGATTATTGGGCAAAAAACACCTACAGAGAAAACTCCACTTCTTCTTCTCCCTTTTCCAAGAGGCCTTTCCCACCCAAGTCCTAGATTCTCCTTTTCTCTAGAAGGGTGCACTGGTTGCTTCAAATTATTTGATGACTAACCTTGATGACCCTTTGGTCTTTTAACTACGAAATATTTTCTTCAAGTCCACTAGGTCTGCTTACCCCTTCTCAGGATGTTGGTGGAAGATGAAATATGCGATTCCCTATGGTGTGATGCCCTTTCCTTCCTCTTCCCTACTTTGGGTGCTTGAGGTGGTAGTTCAGAAATTGGTGCATGTTCCTATTTAGGCCCTTGATCAAACCCTAGATCAACATCACATCCAACCTCTTCATCATAAATCTCCTCAAAGAACCCATTTGTTTCTTTAATAGTTCCATATGGGGTGCCTAGCTAGTTGATCTCCTACCGATACCTCCAAAAATTAGTTGTCTTTCTTTCTATCCACCCCATATTTTTCAACTATCTTGGGGGACTTCTCCATCTAGGTACTTTTTTAGTACTCCACCACTCTTGGGTAAAAAGTGAGCCATGAGGTTCGTATGAATAGTATGAAAGCTAGATCAATATGGACCTCTACCCTCTGTTTGAACGATTTTTTTCTTTCCTTCCAATATGACTGCTTTTTAGGCTTGAATGAAAAATTGACAAATGGATTGTATTTCCATCTCTCACAAATGAGAAATAGGTTGAGGTAGGAAAAATTAATGGTTAACACATCTTGCTCTTCTCTCCTTATGAGTGTTATCTGTCTTTTGGAAATGGTTAGGGGTAGTGTGTGGATTGCTTTCTTATGACTTTTGGCACCATAAGCATTGTCAGAAATTGGTGTCCAATGACATGCCTCTAGGGTGAGTGTCCTATATGTAATAAATTTTAGAAGCCTAAATGGATCCTTATTAAATAGCACCTGATAAAATTAAAATAAACCCCCATAAAGTAATCTATTGGGTTTTGGTGATTTTTCATCCAATGTAAACCCTTAGGGGAAGACCTACCCAGAGAATGCTAAGATAAATCCAAAAGAACAGGTTATAGGAAATATTCAACAGGTTATAAGATAAAACTAGCTTATGCAATCCCAACACATCAAATATATTGAGCGGTAAATGACCACTCAATAATTTAGGGTTTTGATGTAAAATTAAATGCACCAGAAAAGAGGAATACCTAAACTTGAAAGAGCGATTATAATTGCTTAATTTATTAAGCATTCTTTTTGCAATTGCTTCAATGAAATCAAATCATTTCTAGCTCTTTTAATTCCTAATGATGAAATCCAATCCCATTAGTAACTAAAGAACCTTGTCATCCCCTTCATGACCATATACAAAAGCCAACATTAAAAAGATGGCTTGTAAATTTGAATATAATTGTTTGTGTGATAGAGGGAAGATAATTTCATTTTTTCCTAGCTTCTAGCCTATTTCTTCCTTGTATAATTTCAATTGGTTTCTTTGTGTTTCCCAAAAATCTTCCATGTGCTCGTGCGAGAATCTTTCCACATCCTAGTTTCAGGGGATGCATATCATATCTCAGATGGTTGCCACATTGATGGTGATCTTAAACTTGTCACCTTTGATAAACCCAGTGCCCTTGTCCATCTTTTCTATGGATATGTCTACTAGCTTTGGACATGAATTATGGAAAACCACAATGCCATAGTCTCATGCCAAAGCCTTTAGCCAACCTTTTGGAAATCAATCTTTGCAATTCCCCCTCCCTAAGGCCTTTAGCATTTATGTGTAGCTTGGGGTCAAAGATTTTATCTGCAAAATCTTTGACCACCTCATTTTTTATGTGGTTGCCTAGTTGTATGACTTTGGTATGTAGAAAGTTTTTCTCTTGTGGCACCAGAGCATTGGCATAAGAGATATCTACAAATATGTTGACATAGCCTATCTTTTTGAACAAAATTCAATAATTTTGACTAGAAGATGATCGCTTAGGCATTTTCGTATTCTTGTAAGAATTATGCAGACTCAACTCTCAGAGAATCCTTAATTCAAAGGTTCAATACTTAGATTTTTTTTATCTTTTTGGTGCATTCAATTCTCAAATGCACATGTAGTAAATGTGTTTCCATTATCAATAGCTTGCTAAGCACTAATGACATAGAAATACATGTGGAGAAGGGGCTCATACTTCTCGAAAATGCCAACTTCACTGTAGGAATGAAATTAGTACATTCCATATGCCAACCTTGGGGAAAGATAACCTTGGGTAGTGGGAATTGTGTTTAGAAGAGACATTTGTACTAATTAAGTAGGAGCTAGCTTTGAAAACTATCTTTCCACATAGGCAAGCTAGCTGGCATTGACGAAGATGATCAACACATGGCTATAGGTTATGTATGCAAGCATTAACTTCCAACCAATTAACTCTTCAAAGCTTTCCAAATCTCCCTCGTATGATTTACCTTTTAATTTTTACCAACAACTCATATTTTTCATTATTGTTCGACATGAAACCATTTTTTTTGCAAGCTTTCTCGGCTCACATTTTTCTTTAAATAACATTCTTGTCTCACAAGAATATTCATTGAGTTGGTGTTAAGTTGGTGAGTTTCTTCTATTGTGATTTTTCCTTTGTGAGTCTGGTAAACTTCCTACTACATTATGAGTGGTTTGGGTACCCAAATTCTACTTTGGAACTAAAATTTTTAAGTCTTCTTTGTCGAGGATATTAGCAATGACCAACTCAAACACTTGTTGTGGACAAAGAACCCTCTAATCATTGTGGCATTCAAGTGGGTCCCAGGGATCAATTATGTGAAAGATGAGAATGAGTCGTTCTACAACACGAACATTATCTCTCGCTTCTTGGCATCATTGTTGGACTTGAATGTTAACAAACTATGGATCAATGATCTCTTCCCGATCATGTTCCATTCATCACATTTGGAGGGGTTAGAAAAAATTGTTAATGTGATTGTTCCCAACATTGGTATCCCATTGGCAATTGAAATTTGTAGGTATGTTGATAATGTAGATGTGTTTCCTTGGCTACCCTTACTAACTTTCAAACCATGGATTTGGAGTGCCATTGTTAGTAGTCTCAACCTATGACCACCTTTCTCTTGAAAATGAACAACATGGAGTCCATTTATAGTTTTTAATGGATTACCACCTTTGATATCTTGTTCTTCATCCATGATATGGAGGATTGAAGCATGTGTAGTGTCTGTGTTCCGATGTGATGAAGACCATGTTGCCATGAACTCATGAACTCTAAATTTTTTGTTTTTTTTCTATTCTAAAGGCTAAATTTCCTTTTTTTATATACTGCCTCACTTTCCCTTGTAATGATGTATCTCTTTGTGGATTTTGAAGGGGAATATTTGTTGGATAGGACAACTAAGAGGGGGGTGAATCGGTTGTCATAGATTATAACCTTAAATTCAATTATCAAAGCTAACATATATGAATATATATGTATATCTTACACTCTAATTGGGTCGACCGAAACACCCATAAATATTACACATGCCAAGTCAGCCAAGATCTTGAAACATCTGAATCATAGTTTGTCACATGGTACTAACTGGACCTAAAACCAACATGTTAGACCACACATAACTGTCATCTTCAATGTAAAATAACCTCTGATAAACTAGTCATATATGCAGTACTATGTTGACATCAACGACAACCAATTGATGCAACCTTCAACTTCCAACAATCTCCCTCTTTTTCATTGGTGGAAACACAAGATGTGAAAGCCAACAACAACAACAAAAAGAAAGATCTTCACTTTTCAAAAGTTTTCTCTCTTTTTCACATGCCTTCTCTCCCCTTTTGACATCAATGGAAAAGGAAAAATATATGTCCATTGAAACTTCCTTTGACATGACAACACTTAGAAAATATCCCTACTCCCCCTGAGGGTAGCCACCAACAAACATCATTCCAAAATATAGAATCATGAATTCACAGAACTGGTGCATCTCCAAATGCATCTTATTTTGTAAACGAAGGGGCAATAACACCTAGCTTATCCTAGAGATACTCAAAAATATCTTTAGGAAGAGCCTTTGTAAATATATCCACAATCTGATTTATTGTTGAAACATACTTAATCTTGACTTCATTCTCCATAAACTTCTCTCTTAAGAAATGATATTTGATAGATATATGCTTCATTCTCGAGTGCATCACAAGATTCTTCGAAATGTTAATTGCACTTGTGTTATCACAAAAGATAGAAATAGGATCATCATGTATCACTATGATATCTTTTAATGTATATTTCATCTATAAAACTTGTGTACAACACGATGCATCAACAATATACTCAAATTTAGCAGTAGATAAAGAAACTTAATCTTTCTATTTACTCAACCATGTGACCAATCTACAACTAAGAAAGAATGCACCACCACTTGTCCGGCCCAATCTACATCTATATAAGCACTGAGTGTAAAATCAATATATTTAGGATACCATAATCCATAATCTAGAGTGCCTTATCTTTTAATTGTAGTAACATATGTTTCCTTTGGATCTTCTTGAAATTTTCCAACAAGACAAACTACATGCATAATATCTCATCTAGTAGCAGTCAAATATAGTAGTCCACTAATCATAGATATATACTTGCTCTGATCAATCTTAGGTGAATCATCATCCTTTCCCAACTTGCATCTAGTCATCATAGGAGTACTTACAAGTTTGGAAACATCCATTCCAACTTTATTTAATATTTCTTTCACATACTTAGACTGTGAAATGAAAATTCCTTTCTCTATTTGATTAATATATAGCCCAAGAAAGAAATTCATCTTTCCAAACATAGACATTTAAAATTATTTCTGCATTTCTTCTGCAAACATCTTGCACATATTTTCATTTCCTCAAAAGATAATCTCATCAACATATACCACTACAATCAAAATTTTGTCATCGTTAGTCTTGATATACAAATTATTGTCTGTCATACCTTTGTTAAATCCTTTCTGATTCAAATACTTACCTAACCTTGCATACTAGGCTCTAGGAGCTTGCTTCAATCCATATAAATCTTTCTTCAATCTACACACCATATTCAGTTGACCTATTAGTTGAAATCCTTCTGGTTGTTCCATGTAGACATCTTCATCTAGTTCACCATTCAAAAATGTTGATTTGACATACATCTGATAAACTTTGAAATCTTTATAAGCAACTAATGCCAAGAACATACTTATAGCTTCCATTCTTGCTATCAGGGAAAATTTTTCCTAAAAATCTATACCTTCCACTTGTGAGTAGCCATTACACACAACCCTTGCTTTCTTTCTAGCCACTTTACCATTCTCATCCATCTTGTTTCTGAATACCCATTTTGATCCAATAATATTTTTGTCCACCGTTCTTGGGACCAATTCCCAAGTTTGATTCTTTTCAATCTACAAATGTTCTTTCATTTCATTCCTCAAATTTTCATCTTCATAGGCTCCTATTATTGACTTTGGCTTAATTTTATATAATAAGCACAAATTTACTATTGCAACTTTTCTTCTAGTCAACACACCTTTTGTCTTGTCTCCAATAATCTAACTTTCTGAATGATTATTTTGTACATACTTTGGTGTTCTAGAGAATATTACCGGAGCATCTTCTTGTCTTTCATTCTATTATTTCTTCTCATCTCTATCCTATTCTTCTTCAAAATATTCTATTATTACACAATCATGTTCTTTAGACACATATCGATGAATATCAATAGAATTTTTCACTGTTTCATCAACCTTCACATTTGAGATTTATATAATCTTCCTCATTCTTTTGTTGAAATATTTGCATGCCTTTATTTTAGTAGAGTAACCAAGAAATATTCCTTCATCACTTCTTGCATCAAACTTCCCTAATGTTTCCTCATGTCTTTTGATATAGCATTTGCTTTCAAATACCTTGAAATATTTAATTGTCAAAATCCTTTTGTGTCATAGCTCATAGGGAGTCTTTCTAATGTTTTCTCTCTCCTAAACTCGATTGAATACATACACAATAGTGTGAATAACTTCTTTCTAGTAGACTTCCAGTAATCTAGCTTTAGTAATCATTGACCTAGTAGCTTCTTGAACTATTCTATTTTTCCTTTCAATAACTCCATTCTATTAAGGAGTTCTCAAAGCAGATAATTGTCTCTTTATTCTATTCACTTCACAAAACATATTGAACTCATGGGAAGTGAATTCACCACCTCTGTTAGATATCAAGCATTTTATCTTCAAATTCACTTCATTTTCAACCATAGCCTTGAATGCTTTAAATCTATCTAATGCTTTTGATTTTTCTCTTAAAAATGTAACCCATGTATATCTATAATAATCATCAATTAAAAGCATAAATTACCTTTCACCAAGTAGATTTCACACTCTCATAGTACCAAAAAATTTGTATGAACCAAATCAATCAATCTAGTAGTATATTGTTCTATTGTTCTTTAATGATTTCTTGTCTATTTCCTGAACTGGCAATTTATGCAGATATCATGTACTAGCTTTGTAATTTTTGGTAGATCTCTCGTAGCTTGAATAGTACTAATCCTTGGAAAGTTATCAAAATTCATGTTACACATTCTCGTATGCCATAACCATATATCATTTGTCCGAGTCATAAAAATTTTTCCATCAACACCTTTAAGTTGATAAATATTCCCTTCAAAATTCTTTCCTATAGAAATCAATGTTTTGGATCATTTTTGGATCTCACACTTCTCATCCTTAAACATAAGATCATATCACTTTCTGCACATTTGACCAATGCTCAATAGATTATGCCTTAAACCCTTAACATAGTAGACATCCTTAGTATGATGCTTGCCATCAAAACTTACTGAACCTATCTCATAGATTTTAGCACCAGTATCATCTCCAAACATAACCAAATTTCCATCATATTTTTCAAGTTTAAAAAACTTACTTTTGTCAACAGTCATGTGATGTGAACAACCACTATCAACTACCCAAAAATTATTTTCCTTTTTAGAATGTAGGGAAGAGATAACTGTACCTTCAAATTTCTCCTTCTCCTTCTCCTTTTCCTTTCCAAATCAGGACTTTCCTTTAACTAACTTTCTGAATTATTAGAAGTAGGTTCAAATTTAATCGCCAGGAACAAGCATTCATTATCATCTAGATCTTTATATTTTGAATCTTCATTTGAAATACTAGCATTCTCATTAACATAGTAAGCTCTGTTAATATTCTTTCCTTTCCTTTCTTTCTCCTATCTTTGCTTATTCTTTTTAGCTCTTTTCAGACACTTTGCAGCATAGTGACCAATTTCTCCACAACTAAAACATTCAAATGGTAATTTACCTTCATACTTACTAGAGCCTTTATCAATATTCTTAAAAAGTTAGCCTTGATTTCTTCAAAGTTATCTTCATCTAGTTCTTTAGATCTTGTAGCTTTAAAATCAATTTTTATTTTTCTTCCACTTCTTAAATTCAGCTTCCTCATTTCATAAGATGTCAAGAATCCTAACAACATATCCTTAGTGCATGTCTTGTAATCTATATCCTACTCAATATCACTCAAATTTTCACTGTAAGCATTAGGAAGAGTTCTTAGAATCTTCTTTACAATTCTAGTTTCATCTACAGTAGTGCCAAGAGATCGCATTCCAACCACTACCTCATCTATTTTTTGTAGATAAGTTTTAACATTCTCATTTTCAGATATATGAAGAAGATAAAACTTTTTTCCAAATTCTATAATTTTTCTTCTTTCACCCTTTCATCACCATCATGCACTCTTTCTAGAGCATCCTAGAATTTCTTAGTTTTCTTCAAATTCTAAACTTTAATCAACTTGGAATGTACACAACTATTCTTTAGGATGAAATTTTCCTTGTTATTCGCTTCATGTGCTTTAATTTCCTCAGGTGTACTAGGACCATTTGCAGGAGGAGTGTTTTGATTTTTGTAGGCTTTCTCTACATCAAATCTTCAATACTCCAAATATTCTTCCATTAGTACTTTTGAGATACTATAGTTAGTTCCATCAAACTTCGGATAATCAAAGATTATCTTGTTAGCCATCCTAGACCTTCCTTAAGTGGTTAAGCTCTTCATGAAGGAACCAAGCTTAGATATCAATTGTTAGATAGGAAAATTGAGAGGGGGGTGGAATCAGTTGTCATAGATTATAATCTTAAATTCAATTACTAGAGTAACACAAATGAATATATATGTATATCTTACACCCATAAAAATTGCATATTCTAAGTTGGCCAAGATCTTGAAATATCTAAATCATAGTTTGTCACATGGTAGGAACCATACCTAAAACCAACATGCCATACCACACATAATAGTCATCTTCAATGTCAAATAACTTCCGATAAAGTATTCATATATGTAGTATTGTGTTGACATCAATGAAAACCAATTGATGCAACCTTCAACTTCCAAAAATATTTTCAAGCTTCACCCTAAGCGTAATGCTCAAACCTCATGCTATATGTATTTATTATTTCCACTCATGGATTATTCACAAAAATGATTAAATTTTTAATGAATTATGCATATTTAATTGAATATTTTTAGATGAATATTTTTTACCGATATATCCAAAACACTACCATTCATGTTGTCTTCAAGCTCATACACATTACTTTCTTTAAATTTGTGAGTGTGGAAGGGACCTTTGCACACAAATAAAAATTTCACATGCTACCTTAGTTTTGAAACTTGTTTATCAAATTTCATCACAAGACTCCACTCGCTAAAACCTAGGCCAGAGGCCTTCTTGTGAACCATTGTTTAACTAATTATTGGTGTTCAACCATTGTGTCAAATTCCTTTTCTTTTTTTTCCTTGAGATTTAATATCTTAGCCAATCTTACTTCCTTCCCACTACTAATATTTTATCGGCGAGTGGAAGAATTCCACCATGCCATTGATATTGATCATGACCAAAGAACCCTTCACACAGTGGGGCTTTGATTTTATTAGGATGATCAATCCCATATCCAATGTAGAGAACTAATGGATACTCATGGCCACTAATTATTTCACAAGATGGATGAAGGATATTCCTCTAAAGAATGCTACAAAAGTGGAGATTTTGAATTTTCTTGAGTAATTGATGGCAATTTTTGGTTCACTGAAGACCATCATCTCAGATAATGCATGAGCCTTTGTAGGCTTTGGGATGTTGGATTTCTCCCTTAAGCATGGGGTATACCTCAATAATTTGTCTAAGTATTACTTTCAAGCGAATGGGCTAGAAAAATCCACTAACAAGAACACCAAAGATGATGGAACAAATATATATGAGAAAAATTATTGAAAAACCGCATTATGCCTAAGTGGATTCTAAAAGCTGCCCCCTATGAGTTAGTGTATAGAAAAGAGGTATTCCTACCCATTTCCATGGAGATCTGGATGCTCCAACTATTAAAGTCCTTAGAAGTTGAGGAAGAAAATAGGATGGAGAGGTGTTGACTAAAGAAAAAATCAAAGAGGCCATCAAGATCAAACAACAAGATTCTTCGGTGCTCCAAGGTCTGATCCCATCACCTTCAGTTGAGGAAGTCGAGAAGGAACTCCTTCCCTTGTCTTGACTCTTCAACCACATCAAATTTGCTTTGTCAAAAAGGGGAGGAGTTTCTTTTAAAGAGGTTCTCAATCTTGATCAGGCCTATGAGAAACCGTGTGCACTTATTGTGTCTTCTAATGAAAACTTGGAGCCCCAACATGCTACTTTCATCAAACTTTGAGGATTCTCTTTATACCTAGTTTCATGCCTCTACAAACAAAGGCCTCCTTTGAGTCACTAGAAACTATGGAGAAATTTTTTTCTAAGTGTTTTCACCTTTTGTTTCATTCACTCCAATCTTCCTTTTTGGCTCTTACTTCTTTTTCATAATTTGATGGCACCGCATCCCAAAGGCTAAGGTTACTCCTACAAAAAGGTGCACAGTGTGCCATGTACTGGCTGAGAAAATTTTTTCTATATCACTTTCCTCTTAGGCCCAAAATGAGACACTTGGTTGCATGGCAGGTATTTTCCCCAAGCTACTTTCACGAACTCAAAAATCACCCACTAGTGCGCCACATCATGTACTTTTTCCCAGTGGGTTATTCCACCCATGGGTGTATCTTTTCCTTGGTGGAGTTTTTTAGGCAGTGCATTGGGTATTTTGTCTTTAGGATTGGTCTTTTGTGGTGGAATAATTATCTCTCATAGTAGATCAAATCAAATTTTTTCCAGGCTATGGTGACCCCATATCCTCTTCTGACAATAGATCTTCATAAATCTTCTACCATATCTAGAGCCATTAATGAAGTAGCTCAATTTTTATTAGCAACTAGGTGCAATAAAATCATATATTTGATTAGATTGTGGGCTATCAGTGGTTCATCTCTATCAACTATAGTTTGCTCATCTCTTTGGCTCTATAAATGAGAGTTTGTAACTTGGCTTGTTAAAATCATCATCAATACAATTTTTATTTATTTATTACAGGATTAGAGTACAGGAGGAATAAGAATATTTTTGTAGAGCTTTGTTGAAATCTTTGGAATTTTAAATTATCAAGGCTCTTAATTGGATTGACATCTATCCTTTACTTTAATGTGATTTATTATAGGAACAAGTAATAGTAGACAAAAATATTTGAGATTGTACATTTTTTTTTAGACTGCAGGAATCGGGTAGCACAACCCCCTATAAACTGCAGTGCACTTGGTAAAATTTTTAACGTGACTGGCAGCACTGGTGCGATAAGCCCTCCGGTACCACGAGAGTGGGGGAGACTAGAACTTGTGACCAACCTCCTACTACAGGAAAGATTTAGCCAACCAAGCTAGGGCCCCAACCCTGAGATTGTACATTTATGGCCTTTTATCAAAAATTTATTTTTTCTATTCTATGTATGCTGAATGGTTTTTGTCAAGTCATACTAATATAGTCTTTGTGATTGCTTTATATGCCATTAGCTTTTATGTTTGATGCTATCTTTAAAAAATTGATCAATGTTCATTGTTCTCTTTCATTTTCTTTAGATATTATGTTGTGAGAGAAAAATAGTTTTTTAAGGATCTAAAATATTTACGTTAGTACTTGGTTTCTTATTTTTGTTAGACATTAATGGGTTCTTCCCATGGGGAGATTTGAATGACTGCTTTGTGCTCTTTTAATCCTTAGTTCATTTTTTATGAGGGTAAAAATAGGGTCCACCAAATGAATCAACAAAGTGATGGACCATCACCTAAAATTATGCAAAATAAGATGCTAATAACAACCAAATGTGCAACCTAACTATTGTAGAAACTATGGGGGGTGTTTTTAGATCATAAAAAGTTGTTTTTGAGTTATGGAGGACTCATTCGCCTTCAGTGGTGAATGGGTCCTTTTAGAGTTTAAAAAAAATATATTTTAGGATCCTATTCTATGATGTTTGCACTCTTAAAATCCCTTTTATCAAGTTCTGGAAGTATGTAGTTAATTCTATAGATCTCTTTATGTGATCTTGCACTTTGAATGACAACTCTAGCAACTTTGACAATTTTTCTCCAAATCTTGCTCAACTTGATCTTCAACCTATAAATATGCAAACACAGAATCAAGGGAAAAAAAAACTTGTTGATTTGTTATTGAATGGGTTTTCTTCATTCAAACCCCTTGTAGGTAATTAAAATAAATGATGAAATCAAATAATGAAGCATGAACATGAAAAAATGTAAATGATGTCACCTTGCATGTTGCCTTATGAAAAATATCTATAAACTATCGTGTAGTGGACATGAAGAATGTAGATAGTGGATGTGAGATGATGCTTTATAAATAGATCATCAATGCAACATTAAATTCTTAGCTCAACACACACGAATGCATTAAACCCTTAACATGATGATATGACTTTGAATTTCTGCAATAAACACTTAAAATATTCCTTGAAATTCCTTATGAATGCTCTTTCATTTCTCTATAATGAGCTTGTAAAGTATTAGGATTCTCTCATAAAATTCCTAGATTATGTTAGGAGAAATAATGTGAATTAACCCCTTATTTATACTAAATTAAGAGATTAACCCCAAAATTCAAAGAATTAAGGACGACACTAGATCTTGAAAGAAACATAATTAAATTCCCACTTGAATGAAATTTAAAAAGGGGTTCTCAATAATGGAGGACCCATTCGCCACCTTGGGAAAATGGGTCCTAGCTAAGTTTCTAGGAGCAAGCTTCAGGGGACTGAAAGAATGCTAAAAACCCAATATAGATCAGCTAAGAAAGGGGAGTCCTATTAAGGGAGGACCTACTCTTCATCAAGGGTGAATGGATCTTGGATCAACTTACAAGGACCAAAATTTTCCCAATGAAATAATTTGTTATTTAAATTATGATTATTTGGATAGATCATCAGGAGGTGTCAAAATTAAGGCCTAAAAAGGGGGTTAATAACTCCAATTAACCACTATTAATTAAGACCACCTAGATAAGTGTGAATGCTTTAAAAAACTTTACAACTCTTAAACAAGGTGCACATTATGTACAATTTTATTGAAATGGGCCCATAAGGCTTAATTAAGTAGATGCATCCTAAAAAAGTTACAACAATTTACAACACCTTTGCAAAGGACCAATCAAGAAATGTTTTATGTGCTGCAATATAATGGCTCTCTCAGATTATAGTAATGTGGAGATGAATTAAGTCTTGACATAATTACACTTGACTCAACATTCTACCTAGCCTAGGAGCAAGCTTCATCTAAAAACCCAATATAGATCAGCTAAGAAAGGGGAGTCCTATTAAGGGAGGACCTACTCTTCATCAAGGGTGAATGGATCTTGGATCAACTTACAAGGACCAAAATTTTCCCAATGAAATAATTTGTTATTTAAATTATGATTATTTGGATAGATCATCAGGAGGTGTCAAAATTAAGGCCTAAAAAGGGGATTAATAACTCCAATTAACCACTATTAATTAAGACCACCTAGATAAGTGTGAATGCTTTAAAAAACTTTACAACTCTTAAACAAGGTGCACATTATGTACAATTTTATTGAAATGGGCCCATAAGGCTTAATTAAGTAGATGCATCCTAAAAAAGTTACAACAATTTACAACACCTTTGCAAAGGACCAATCAAGAAATGTTTTAGTTGAATAAAGGTCCTAGAATAGTTTGGATGTGTACAAAACATTACAACACTACTCCAAACATCATTGGTTTAGTTTTAATGTCAATTATCCAAACAAGCAAGGAAAAGGCTACTTTTTCTATTACTACATTTTTTCTCCACTTTAGTGAGAGGATGACCCCATATCAAACTCACACTAAATTATACATCCAAGAAATTTAAGTATGCAACAATAACAAAGATACATGATCATAGCCTGTCAAAGGTCAAGAAAAATTAACCAAAACAAGAGATCAAGCACAATAGATTCAACGTGATGTGAGGTGGTGGATGTTTGTCCATAATATATGTTGCTCACTCTGGGGTAGTGGAACCTCAGTCTATCCACTAGGTGCATTGTCCCAAAATATGTTCACTCTAGGGTACTAGAACCTTAGTCTATCCACTAGGTAAGTTATCCCACCAAGGTGGAAAATGAGAGAATCGTATTAGCCTTTCATACCATACTAAATTTTTCCTCTTTCCAACTTTGATAAGGCACCATAAGAAAAAATCAATGAATTTGATGTAAAAAAAATTTTAAGAGGATTTTTCTTTGTTTGTGTAATGATCTTCCTCGTAGGGATCATTGTGCCTAACATCTCTAAGAGTGGAGAAGTAAAAAGTGATAGATCGTCGCCCATGGGATGCATCATTTTCATCATGCCATGATAGTAGATCATACACTCTTGGATGACAACAAACCCAATGACACCACCAAGAAGAGGACACATCACAAGAAGAAAGGAAAATCATGCCATGAAATTTCTCTAATATATGCCATCGATGTATGCCCCACTTTAAACTAGTTTCTACACCATCATTGTGAGTAATTACTTTGAAGTAGCCAATTTTTTTGATCCTAGGACATGAGAGATTTCCTCGGAAAACCCTATGCCAAGTCATATGTTTCTAAAGCAAGTTGCATCATGAAATAGGAAGGAATGGTTGCCCCCACAAATAGATAAGGGATCTATTATCAAAAAGAGTGCACCTGAATGCAAAAGAAAAAATTCTTTGCAATCCTGTGTAACATGAGAAAACTTTCAAGTTGTGGGTACCCTATGTTGAAATTCAACCTACGGATAATAGGTCGAATTCCCTTATAATTTTCTAATTATGAACTATAAATTTTGATGGAAAAGGGAAGAAAGGATTGAATTAAATGCATAAACTAAACTTTAAAATGGAAGGTGATATACCTAGTGATGATAAAGCCTGCTATCAGATTCACAACTATATCTCTTACAATTTGTCTCCACAAATCAAACTGAATAGCTTAATCACGTAAGTGTTTCCCTAAAGGGCCTACAAATCAATCCTTTATGAGGGATAATAATATTTCCACAACCTAAAGGGAAAGACAAAACTCTAGCACAATCTATGACTTGTGATTAAATCTATTTGTGTGTACATTCCTCCATTCATGAGATCTAAACTTAAAGGTTACTGATTCAAAACATAATAAATTCACATCCAAATCATTATCAGAAGTAGAAAACTTGAATGTGAGAAGGTAAAAATTTGATTTCAATAAGAAACAATGAAGGAATCTCTGTAAAAGACAACTAAATTAACCTATTAAAAATTGTTGTATAATATTAACTGTAAAAATTTGAGTTACAAGATCTCTCTCTACAATGTGCAAAAGGAAAAAGATCAAGAACTGAGGAAAAAGAAAAGTATTTTTTCTCAATATATACAAAAGGGCTTCAAAAATCCAAGAGAAGATAACTGAATTCAAAATATCTAAACTCCAAAACTATTCACAAGAAAAATCAAAACTGCTTGAAAATGGGACCCACCAATGTTGCAAATTGAGCTTAAACAACTCAAAACTCCATGTCACATTGTATATAACTGAAGTGAATTTCAAAATGGATCCTAAATGCATGGAGGTGGCACTGAAAGTGAACTGAAAGTGTAAATATTCTCCCCATGAGCAAACATGAGAACCCTCAAAAAGAGGAATCAAAACTGCATTAAAAGAGCCTAAAATAGGCCCAACTCCTCCTTTCAATCAATTAGACTCATGGAGGCCCAAAAAATGTATGTAAATGACCTCATTTGCACTCAAAAATGCATGAAAATATCTCCAATTATATTGATTACACAATCCTCGGTTCACTTCACTTTTCCTTTCTCTTCCATGATTTTGATCAAAGGTAACTATTTGATTAAATATTAAAGATAATCAATTATTATTATTTTAATATTTAGTATGTGATAGTTCTTTTTCCCTTATGAGTATTACATATTAAATATTAAGGTATTGTAATTGGCTATTACCATTAATATTTAATTACAATATTGAATTTTGTCTATAACTATGTAAAATAAGCAAGTTAAGTTTCTCCACTATTTCAAAATCAATGATAAATTTTGAAGTCATAGATTATAATCCCATGAGTTTCTTCACTATCATTAGGTCTTTTGATTTGAATTCATAGACCATGGTGGTAATTCAAAATGATTTTGTTAAAACATAATAAAAAATCCCCTCATTGAATTAGGGTTGGAAGTCAAAAGCATTCAAATTCCTAAACACTCTTTTGCTTTGCACTTGGAGTTTTTTGGAGAAGATAGAGAACCTCCATGCCTGGGTAGGGTTTTAAGCCCATCTTTCACCATTCGAGCTATTCTTGTTGATTTTATGGGATATTTTCAATGAAAAGTACCAAGGTAAGCTCTTCTTCAAACAAAAATTTGGAAATTTTCTCAAGATCCTTCATTTCGAAGGCATTATTGGGCTTCCATAGCCGCGGTTGTAGTATAATTTCTTAGATATATTTTAATTTTGTTGATGCCCTTCTAATTTATGGCTGCCATGGTGAGCTTGGTCTAAGTTTCTTGGAGAAAACAATGGGAAATCTTGTAGCCTTATATGTGATTTTTTCCTTCCACAAGCCAAGGTAAACCATTCTTCATCAAATCCTTCTCTATTCATCTTTAAAAAAAATGCTTCTTGTAAAAGAAAGTGAGAAAACTTCTATGTATTATGTTTTTGCAATATGATGGCCACGACCATGACTGTGTTTCCCATTTATTCGCTTCATTGTGGCTTCCATGAGGATCTTTCTGGGTTTTCTTCTTTATTTTTCTCTTGCAATCCACCATTATATTTTCCATCTATGCTATTATGTCTTTCTCCTTCATGAGAGGCTGTGGTTGTATGATGCTTTTAAAAAACTTGAAGGATTTCCACTACTGTGAGCTTTATCTCTATATTTTGAGGGTTTGGAAACTCTTAGGTTCGTCCATTATAATAATTTTTTGGGTATTTTTTTTCACTATAATATCACAATATAAGCAACCTTAGTCAATTTCTTCACCAGAAAATGTTGCTCCATGAAGAAAAAAGTGGTTTGTAGAAATGATCCAATGCCATTGCATAGTATGGGTATAAAACCCTACACATCTTTTTCATTCCTTCATGAACACTACTTCTCCATTGTCATGCTTTGTGGGTTTACTCTTAGTTTTTCAAAACCCATGCTAAGGTTCCATTTCTTTTTCATGACTTGTAGTTTCAACTTGTATCCCTTTATATAATAGTTGTCTCTCTTTTTCTATTCATGCATATCTGTCCCATTATCTCTGCTATATCAAAGATCTCTATAGAGACTACGAGTATTAACTTGATGTGAACTTCAAAATCAATATATGATTATTTCTTTTCATGCATAATTTGATGTTTTTCCATTCCCCTCATTCATGATTGCCTTATTGATTCAATTTTTTTTTGACTATTTTAGCCCTTACTATTGAATGAAAACTTGTTTATTTCTTATCAATCCAATACTACTAGTGTTGTAACTATTTGAGTGAGAATCATTCTTTACTATGTTTGTATATGACTATCAACACAGTGATCTCATTTTGTCATTGTCCCTTTCTCTTGGGTCTGGCACTTTATTCTTAGCAGTCATAATATTTGTATGTGATTTATATATTCTTGTAGATCTCCTGCTCTATTGACTTATTATCTCCATACTAGCATGACTATTTTACACAAAGATTGAAAAAAATGCAAATAAGAATATTTTGTTATTGCTTTGTACCTTGTCTTCATTCTTGTGAGCATGTTGATGATTTGTAGTAGCTTCTTACAACTTATGTATGACTTGCATGATGTATGTGCTCAAGTGATAATTATTTTCAACATGTTGGGCCATTATTGTGAAATTTTTATGTATGCTTGTTAACTATCACATTTATGAAAATGTAATCTACAGTATGTTGGGCTTGACCCTTGTGGGAGCCCACTTTTCCCCACATACTAAAATGTTGAATCGTGATGAAACATGTGTGTGTACCTGGACATTGAACAAATGAGTTAGATAAAAATAGTGAATTCAATGTTCCTTTTTATGGTGATTTCATCTTTTGTTCGATGATGTGATCTTGAATCCTCTTTGTATATTCTTGATATGGCTGAATTAGATTGATAGTTCATTGGTTTAGGTTATTCAATTGTTAATAATGTATGTTAAAATTTTATGTCTTTAGCTCTAACAAAACTCATCAACAATCTACAGGTACACCTGATCCTAGGGCATGAAGGACCGAAGATGGGAGGGAGGCTAATGAAGGAGTTGAAGATAAAACACCAACACCTCATTGAACAGGAAATGAAGGATATCATATTTCATTATATGCATTTTTTTAATCTTCAGTTGAATAGCTTAGTTCTTATGTTCTATCAATGTAATCCAGTCATTCCCATGGCTTGTGTCAGAATTCTAAGCATTCATTTATCCTACCAAGTATGGAACAATAATGTTTATGCCATCTTGTATGCTCCTTGATTTTCAAAATGAATAAAATACAACATACTATGCAATTTTGATGTATTTTCCATGTGAATTTTGCATAATCAACTAAATATTATTTAAAATCCTTCATTTGCAATGAAATATTAGCATAGAAATAATGTACCTTTGACCTTAATGTTGCAAACAATTTCAGCTTTACCAAAATGGGTTGAAGGTAGAAATTTTGGTAACATTCTAGCAATTTCTGCTAGATGATTGCCTGGTAAGCATGCAAGATCAGTTTCCTTTCTAATCCATTGGGAATGGAGACCATTTTTATCCTTTGACTCAAATACCTCTATAACTTAGTTGTTTCAAATAGTATTTCATCAAACAAAAAGCTGAAAGAAAACTATCATAACTTTGCTTAAGACAGAGTCAAAAAACTATGCAAAAACTGCATTTATTGAAAACAAAACCAAACTAAAATGAAACTACTATGTAATGAAAACTTGTTGAAAGTAGAAAACTACTCTACTATATACATTTGCAAAATTTTGAGCCTTAGTAACACTGTTTGAGGTGAATCCCATTAATAGGGATTTGTAACACCTCTCCATCCAACTTTGAGAGCTGGAATGCATTATGTTGCTTGCATTCTATTATAATATATGGGCCATCCCACGTGGCATCAAACTTTGTATGTTTTCATGGTATACTCTTGAGTTCATCCCATTTAAATACCAGATCTCCTTCTTTGAAAGTTCTTAGAAATTTTTTTATATGAAATGTCCTTTTCATCTGAGCTTGATGAACTTCCAAATTTCTTAATGCCTCTTTTCTTATTTCTTCTAGCTCCATAAGCTATGCAAGCCTAATTTGCATAGGTTCTTCATCAAGAAAATCTAGTTGCTTGATCATACTTAATGTAGTCAGCTCAATTGAGATAGGAAGTTTAGCTTCTTTACCATATGTTAGAATGTAAGGTGAATTACCTATTTCTCTTTTAGGTGTGATCCTATCAACCCAAAGGGATAATTTCAACTTCTCATGCCAGGTTCTCTGATTATCCTGGATTGTCTTCTTTATGATCTTTAGAAAATTCTTGTTAGTGGACTTTGCTTGTCCATTACCTTGAAGGTAATAATTTGAAGAAGTATTCAGATAAATACTATGCTTTACTAACCAATATGAAACAATTAAACCTATGAATTCTAAATCATTGTCATAAATTATTGAATCTGGTGTAGCAAATCTAGAAAGCAAGTCTTGATAAAAATTCAAGACAAATGTTTCATTTGCATCTTTCAGTACAACTGCTTTAGTCCACTTTGTGAAGTAGTCTATTGCTGTTAATATCCACTTTATCCTAGCACTTGATGGTGGGTTTATGGGACCAATGAAGTCAAGTACCCACTTGCGAAGGGCTGTTGCACTTGAATTGGATGTAAAGGTAGAGCTGCAAGCTTATGTTTTCCTACAAATAGAACACATTTATTACATTGTCTAACATAAGCATGGGAATCCTTAAATAATTTAGGCCAATAATACCCATCTCTCATTATCTTCAGAGCTCTTGTTCTTGGTACGAAGTGGCCTTGAGAAGGCCCATCATGAAATTATTTTAGAACTTTTTCAATATGTTCTAGTTCAACACATCTGAGTAAAACAATATTATAATCCTTTTTGTACAAAATTCCATCAATTACTACAAAAGGAATGGCTAGAAGCTTGTAATACCTTCATTTGGACTTGTCCAAACCTTCAGGATAGTCACCTATGTGCAGATAATGTACCATTTGTTGAATCCAATTTACTATTGTAACTCGAACAACAACATGTTTTTCATTATTAAGCACTCTTTCAACTTGTTGATCAACTATTTGGCTAGTTTCTTCATTAACAACAAACTATTCAAATAAGCCTTTTCCTCTAACCAACTTTGTGAATTTAATTTCAATGTCGTACTCCACCTTTGTGATCTAGTCTACTCTCTTATCATTAATGTCTTTGCTGACCAGAAAATCTTTGATTGTTGGATGAGTGACTAGTAGCTAGATTTTATTATTTGATGGCATATGCCAAAAAATTTTAAGGCTTCTTACTATAGCTAAAATTCTTCTCTACTATAGCTATAAATGCTTCTTACTATAGACTCTGACAAGCTTAAGAAGCTTATCTTTGAATAATTCAATTGGTTCATAGTGTTCTTCTTTCACTGTGATGCTAGACTTATGTTTTCTAACCAGATCATCAATGTTGAAAATTGATTCAAGGGTCACTTGTATGCAGATATTGTACCATCTATTGAATCCAATTTGTTGTTGAAACTAGAACAACATATTCCTCATTATTAAGAACTGTTTCAACTTGCTAATTTGGCTATTTGGACTATTTTCTTCATTAACAAGTTTTTCACATAGGCCTTTGCCTCTAACCAGCTTTGTGACTTTAATTTCAATGATGTACTCCATCACCTTTGTGATCTAGACTACTCTCTTATCATTAATGTCTTTTCTAAGAAGAAAATATTTGACTATTGGATGAGTGACCAACAAGTTTATTTATTATTTGACAACATATGCCTAAATTTTTTAAGGCTTCTTACTATAGCTAAAACATGCTTCCCTACAAATGCATATATAGCTTCATAATCATGCAGAACTTGACTAAAGAAAGCCACATGATGCTCTATTCCTTCTTCATTTTTTTGATAGAGTATGGCTAAAATTGTATCAACACTTCCAAATGCATATAATATGAAATCTTTATCAAAATTTGGATTAATAAGTGTTGGGATTATTGCAAGTGCCTCTTTAATTTTTTCAAAACTATTCTTACCTTATTTTGTCCAACTGAATTGAATATTATTTTTTAGCGTGGTTGTAAGTGGCTACAATAAGGCTACAATGTTAGGAATGAATCTCCTAACGAAGTTGATCCTACATATAAAACTCTATAAACCTTTTTTATGTGTAGGTAGGGGTACAACTAAAATTGCAGTGATTCTTTATAGGTCAATGGTGATACCGTGCATTGAAACAATATGGCCCAGAAGCTTCCCTTCATGGACTATAAAATACTCTTTTTGGGGTTTAAAGATACCCCATACTCGCTGCATCTTTCAAAGACCCGCCTTAAATGAAAAAAGTATTTGCCAGCCTTCTTTAAAAATACAATAATATCATCTAAGTACATAAGAACAAACCTATTAATGAGGCCTTGAAAGCCCATTACACTTCCATTTGAAATGTTGCCCCTATATTAGACAATTCAAAGGGAATCTTCTTGTAAGCCATAGTACCCCACTTGGTGGTAAAGGCTATTTTGTATTGATCTTCCTCTTTAGCCAAAAGGGTATGTACAAGATCATCATTGAAAAAATAGGCCCTTAAGTGGTGAAAATTTAGAAAAAATAGACTTAGGCAACTTAACGTAAAAATTTGAATAAGTTATCTATATTATTTCAAAAATATGTAAGAATAGAATCTGTAGTAAATTAAATGTAGTTTCTAGACTACTAGTTTTTTTTTTTTTTTTTTAACTATTTGGTGAAAATTTGAAATTTCCTGATGCAATAGTACTTAAATTTCAGGGAAAAAATAAGAAGTAGGTGTCTATCTAACCACCCTAATAACAATAAATTGATAATTATTTTTATAATATTTTAGATATAAGTAGAGGACTCATGTCCCAATGTGATGCATATTTTTTTATAATTTTTTTCCAAGTAAATAATCAATTATAATTTTTTATTACAACTTTTAAAAAATATAAAAACTTGTATGTCTAACCACCTTAACTTGGTCAAAACATCATGAATTAATTTTTTTCTTTTTTAATCCTATAGTATGTGAAGCATATAGTGTGACACATATTTTGGATTCAAAAAATATGATACCGTTTGAAAGCTTTATATTTTTTTCAATCAGCCTATCAATCAGGACTTTAGTCGTAATTCAAATAGAAAAATTAATAATTATTATTTATTAAATTCAAAGTAAAGAATAATTTGTATTGCTGGAAAGCTAAGAATATCCTTTAGAAACCCTTTTCATTTCATCAATTTTGGGTTAAAAAAAAGTTATCAGCCACATACCGTACACATACCCATCATATCGCCACTTATTGGCCCATCATGATCCTGTACATGTACCCAAAATATGGTTATACCCTAAATAACAATCCAACAATGAGAAATTTTCTGAGCTTGAAACAACCTGCAATATCTGCTCCATTGAAAGCAGTGGATAGTGATCTTTCAGTGAAGCTCTATTTAGATCAAATAAATCCACACACAACCTTATCTCTCTGCTCTTCTTCCTGACATGCACCAAGTTGGAAACCTAAGAGGTGTGCTCTATCAAAAAGATAATACTACCTTCAATCAGATTGTTCAATTCTATTTTCATAAGGTTTTCGAGCTTGAGATTTAGTGGCCTTTGATTTTGTCTCATTGGTTTTGAGTTGGATTCTAACTCAATTGTGTGTTGGGGCAACTTAGGGTTAAAACACTTTAGATCTCAATAATACTTCCAAGTGAATATGTCATTGAATTCTTGGAAAAGAAATAAAAAGGCTTGTTGTTCTTCTTTAGTAAAAACTTTTCCAAGCTTAAAAATATTATCTTTGAATATTTCAATTGGTTCATAGTGTTGTTCTTTCACTGTGATGCTGGACCTATCTTTTCTAACATGATCATCAATGTTGAAAATTGATTCAAGGGTCACCAATCCATTAGGAAGCTTATTATACTTCAGTTCCAAGATTTAATTCTCATATTGTTGCTCAAGATTTTGTTCATTTCCAGTAGAAAACTTTTCTTCTTCTATCAAAAAATTGATTATTTGCTCATCATTGTCAAAAACCTACCAACTAATGTTATTATTAGGTATAGACAGTCTTACTACCACCTTTACATATTGTTGTACCTCAACATTGTGTATATTAGTTGGTATGTCATATTGTGATCCTATGGTAGCAAGCCTATCTGCCTCTTTATTTATATTTCTAGGAATAGACAACAAGTTAAAAGCATCAAATTCTTCTATTAAATCCCAAGTTTTGTGCTTGTATAGTTTCAACAAATCATTTTTAGTTATGTTTAGATTTCTTACCTATTTTTTTATCAGCTCTAAATCATCAAATACTTGGAGACATTTGATACCTTTCTTTCTAGTCCATTCTAGGCCATGAATTAACACCTCATACTCAATTGTATTGTTAGAATAGTTGAAAGAAAAGAAAAGTGCTGAAAAATACCTCTCTCCATCAGGTGAAATGAGCATGGATCCTCCACCAGCACCTACTTTACTCCATGAATCATCATAATAAAACTTCCAAAGTTGTTCAATCTACTATTCTATTTGTATTTCCTCTTTGACCGGATTTGGAACAATCACATCAGGCTCCTAAATCATGTAAATTCCCAAACCTACCTCATCCATGTGTTTCAATGGATAAACCTTGTGATTCTCAGCTACTCACTCATCTAAATTTATGTCGGGTATGCCTTAAATGTGTACATTAGGGTCAAGGGTCATGGATTGATTGTCATACTCATGGATAGCTAGGTTTGCATTTATAGGATTTGCAAAATAAGGCTGAATATGGTCTTTAGCCTATGGTTCTGATTTGACAATCACTCTAGTACCATACCTAGTCTTGAAACACATATGAGACCAATGTGATGAAAAGTAAGAACCTAACTTTGTTGTAAAATATCTTGAAAGGAAAATGGCAAACAACAGTGGAAAATCAATGAAATATATATCTTGAGGAATTGAAAAGTTGGGACAAGCATGCAACGTAAGAGGAAAATTTTTGATAACTCCAATAGACTTAATGACTGTACCATCTAATTGGATGACCCCTTTTAAAAATGACTCATATTCAAGTCCTAGCTTATCTATGAGCTGTTTGGGAATAACAAAGTTGCTTTCTCTTGAATCTATCATACAATTATGCACTATGCTATCACCAATAATTAAATTGACATAAAATGGTGGTGGTTTTACCTCTCATGTTGGATGTTCTTTCTTGCTTTAAGAAATTTTTGCAAAGACACAAGGTTGCTCCTTGTCATTTTCATTAGAAATTGAAATTTTAGACAACGCTTCCTAGAGTAAATCCTTTTTTCCACGTATGTGCAATGCATCAAGCATGGACAAGCTGACTGTTTCTTTCTTCATATGATCAACTATGTTAAATGCTATAAAACTCACTTTCTACTGCAATTTCAGAATAGCAGCTTTTGTTTGTACTGGTAAAGGCTAAGATTGAACTTTTGGTCACTCCTTTGCTAGCACAATTTGCTATCTTGGTAAAATTTTAACCTTTTGGGTTGTAGAAGGTTGAGCTTGCCCCTATTGGGCTATAGCTACTTGATCTTTCTAGTGAACAACTTGTTGTTTATCTTTTTTTGCTTCTTGTTCACTGGAAACAACTTGTTATCTCAGTTCAACAACTCTCTTTTTTTACCTCGTATTGGATACAATGGAGGTATATGACTAATTTTTCCCTTGTGCATGATAAACTCCACAAAATTCACTACCTTGCCATTTCATCATGGCAACATCAAGATCATTTGTTGTGTTTGTCTTGTTGATCACTGTTCTCATTTGATGTTTTCTTAGAAGTGGGAAAACTGCTATGCACCATAAGAGCCTGATTAATCACTCTATTCATATAAGTAGCTTGATTATGAGGCTAATTATAGGGATAGCACCGCACATAATCTTGTGCAAAATTATTTTTCATAGGTACAACTTGTTTAGAAGAGCTGGTAGCATTTTGATTATATGGCTGATTAGGCCTAGTATTGAGATTTCATTTCTATCCTTGTTAGTCAACTTGATAAGGCGGTCTATTTTCCTGAAAGGGTGCTTTATAAGGTCTATAATTCTAGTTTTGCTCATTTTTTAGGCTCACTAAGTCATTGCCTACTATTTGTAGCAATTTAGCCATCTGTTGTTGGGTACCCCTAGGCTCTTGCAAGTCTGAATTTGTTGGAACAACACTATTTTGAATAGTAGTTTGAAATCCTAAGGTTGGAATAGTAGGTAATGGGGATATAGGAGGTACTTGAATGAGTATCAATGGTTGAATATCTGGGAAAAAGTGCATAGGAGGTCTAGGTGCAATCTTACTAGCCTGTATGAAGTTAATTTTAGTTCTAATAGCTATCTGATAGGCTACTGGAAAGGTTACCCCTCCCATAGACTAGATTAGAAGTGCAATATCACTATTAATTTCTCTAAGATAATACAAGAAAGCATGATCTGGTGTAGGCCTTACTATGGCTGGGATTCTATTCCAAATTCCTTGGAATTGGAAGTTCAACTCTATAATCTGTTCTTGTGGGGCTCTCTTAATAGTCGTCATTTGCTCAACTAGAGATAGATGATCAGATTTTTTAGAAAATTGTTTACTCAACTTGTCTCCTAGGTAATCCCATGATGATATAAAATTCACTTGTAATCCTCTTAACCATTTTAGCGCCTTTCCTTTAAGTGAAGCCGCTAAAAGCCTTCACACCACATTTTCTTCTGTGACATGATGAACTCCACAAATTGAAGCTACATCCCTTATGTAATCAATTAGCGTAGTCTAATCTTCAATAGTAAAACTAGGCAGACTTTTAAGTGCAACTACCAGTATGTAATTGTGCTGAGCCAAATTCAATGGGATGCCCCTATTAAATGGTACAAACACATGTGCTTTGGCCATCGTATTTGTTCGAACTGTCATATTTGGTGAATGAGTCCCACTGGTGATTTTTAGTGATCTATGTCCGCATTTAGGACACTCTAGATTCTTCATTCTCTACTCAAGTACACTCTAATTTGTCCTTCTTCTTTTTTGCATTTGTTCATGTTTAGTTCATGCTTGCATATCACGTTGTATTTTCAAACATTGCATATTTCTTAGGTTTTGCATTCATAATCAATAAATTACTTAGTATTTTTACATTTAGATAATCTCATTTAGCCTTAATAACATCATACACATCTTAATTTGAGTGAACCACATTGATTTTTTGTGAGGTTTATCTCTCTCCTTTTAGGTGAAACATCCTAAGAGTGCAAGAGTAGCCTGTAAGCCTCACACCCAAAAAACTATGGTTCATTTTGGTGAGCCCACATATTGAACATCATATCATTCTTATTAGAATTTATATTTGCATCCTAGGACTTAAAATCATTTTCTTTTGCATTTCATTTTCATACTATGGTTTCTCAAAAGTGCATTAGTGAAAGACTCATTTAGATTTCATTTTTGCATATCATTGAAAAAACTAAAAATCTAAATTTGCATCCTTAGTTTGCATCTGAAAAACATTAAAATCACTTTGAATTTTTTGAAAAACAAAAAAAAAATCATACTTGGACTCATTCGCCACCATGGGTGAATCAATCCACCTGCACATTTCATATTGCATTTTCAAGCATTTTCTGGGTATTTCCTGCATTATAGATTTATGTAGTTTCTTTCTATTTTGCTTTCTAGAATCTCTATTTTATACTATTTCTTGCATCTTATTTTACTTCCATTCATCATGGCATTTTCTTTTAGTAAGTTTTGGAATTCATTAAAATCCTTAGTAGACATGTCCAATTGTTCCTTTGGCTATGACTCTAATGACCTTGAGCTTCCTCATGCTCCCTCAACTCCTCATGATTTTCCTCCTTGTGATGTAGACATCATTAGAGAAGATTATGATAGAATGAACAATTTCTTCAATGAATGTCTTGATAACCTTGAATCCAATGCAACCTTTTACCCATCCATGAACCCATCAAATCTTCTTACTATTGCACCTCCTAATCACTTTGGATACCTACATCCTGAAACTCAAGTAGAACCTAAGATTCCTCCATCAAGTGGACCTATTTCCTCTCAAAAAACACATCCTCAACCATTTTCTGATAAAAAAATCACAAAAACTCCCATTAACCTTGAAGAAACATATGGAAAAGGCTTTACTATCCTAAGTAAACAAGGTTGTGACACAACGCATGAGCATAACATTCACCAACTCCTTGAACAAAAACCAACAAAAGAAAACACAACAGGATTATGATATCAAGATCCTCCTCATACTAATAATCATCCTTTTGAATATTGGAGACTTATAGATGATGGTATAGTGATCTTTGATTCTCCTTCTGACTTAAAAATTCTCCTTCCACTTGAACAACCTTTACATGTTTCTGATGACAAGGATGCTAGGATCCCCAACTGTCCTCTTCCTCATTCCACTCATGAAAAAGGAGAATCTAGCAAATGAAAACGACCATACAAATTGAAAAATCTCAAGTTTCCTACTCATCCTCCACTTGAATGTGAAAGGAGACTTCAACTGCTTTTAAACAAATGCCTTATACTCTTACCAAATATGAATAGGTTGGCAATCCATCCTAAACATTCTAACATACCATATTGCAAATATCATCATATTCTTGGACATCGAACTGAAGAATGTTGGATATTGAATGACATATTGAACAAGTATCACTTCACTGATATTGACTGTTTTCCCATCATCCCTTAAAACAAAATCCTTTTATCATGCCATAGTTATAGAATTTCTCATTCTCACTATTGCATGATCCTCCCACCACCTTTCTTGGCTCATTCTTGCTTAACATCTAGTGGGCTGAAATAAGTTGTTAGCCTTATCCTAGTAATGCATTTGTTCTTATCTCCTAATTGTGTTATTTACCTTCCACTTATACTACTTAAGATTGAGAATCCTATAACTCCATTAGTGGTTGACTTACATTTTCTTTACAAGCTTCTTTACATGATTTTATGTGTGTATTGTGTTCCCCCATAGCATGCATTTGATGTTCTCTCGCTTTGTACCTCTATTCTTCCATATGTTGTACATTTCCTTTTTCACTTTTGTTTCTCCTTTTGGGGATGACATAAAGTGTAGAGATGCCCTATGTCTCTTCCATGTTAACCCGAAAGGTCATTTTCCTTTTTCATTTTTTTCTTTTGTGTTTTCCTTTTGGGGATGATGCAAAGTATTGAGACACCTTATGTCTCTTCCATGTTGACCCAATTGGTCCCTTCTCCCTTTTACTTTGTCTTTTTCTTGTGTTTTCCTTTTGGGGTTCATGCAAGGAATTGAGACCAAAATTTCTCCTTCATGTTGACCCAAAATCTTGTGCTTTCCTTTTGAAGATGATGCAAAGCATTGAGACTAAAATGTCTCTTCCATGTTTACCCAAAACAAACTTTTTTTTCCTTTTGTTTTTTCTCTCTTTGTGTCATTCTTCCAGTTCTATGTCCTTTAGGGAATGATGACTATTTTGATATCTTTCATAAAAACATTGTAGCAATGAACATACTTACCCCAAATACATAGATCCCTTATGTGTTTGGTGTGTTCCTTTTTAGGGGAAACTCCCTTTCTTTTTTTTTCTTTTCCATTTACATGATGTAGCCTACCTTGGAAACATGAGTTGGCATAGGGGCTTTCTAAGTTGGCTCTCATCCCTTGTTTTATTTTTGCATTTTTCCTTTGCTACTTTGAAGTAATTGCTCACAAAATGGTGTGTAGCAATTCCTTTAAAGTGGGGGGCATACATTGGCATCATTTCATTTGCATTTTTGGTTCTTAGTGTGGCCTTATCACTTCATATGAGGCATTCATCACTTTCTGGATGACGCTGGGTGTGATGTCTCTCATAAGTGTGATCTAGCTTAGCATATTACATTCCTCCTGGTGGCCTGATGTGATGCACTACATCTCCTAAGTTGTGAATATACTATTCTTTGATTGGTCCTCTCTTGGAGACATTAGAAACAATGTTCCCTAAGTGAGAAACTGTGCATGCACTTAACAAGACACCTTTGAACATCTTTTACATTTTTACATTTTTCATTTTTGCCACCTTGCATAACACAACTTGCATGCCTATAAAACCTTGTTCTTTGTTCATGAGTTCTAAGCATACAAAGGTATTCTTGTCTCATGAAGCACAAACTAACATTTTCCCTTATGGCACCTTTTTAAAGGTATCAAGAGGTATAACTTTGATATGGTTGAGCAGGAAGCCCATTGAATGGCATGACTTTCCCCATAGCCACCTATATGTTTGTGAGTGCATACCAACTAGCACATGCATCTTACCTTTTTGGGTATTCTCACTTGACTGACCCCCATGAGTTCTATCACCCCAAAGTGAGTATGCCTTCTCTTTTTCTCGCAAACAACCTAGATCTAATCCACAACTAGTTGGATAGATGATCAAAGCTCAATTCAATTCCCCCTTTTCTTCTATGTCTTCTCACTTGTATTCCTTTTTTCTTATGTTTAGTTTTCTATGGGATCTTCATCTTGGGGGATTGATCAACCCTCTTGACTGTTGTCATTCCAACTTACTAACATAAGTGCATTTGGACCTCTTTCTCAAAATGCATGGCTACTTTAGTGTGAGTTTGAAGAAAGTTCATCCTCTCTAAAGTGGGGGCTAAATGTGTTGTAGAAAAATGGCCCTATGACATTTACATGGTCTTTTAGCTCTTTCTTCATGATACTTGGTCCTTTTTAGTTTGATTTAATGTTGAAATGTGGCTTAAATATTCACATTAAGTCCTTAAAATTCAAATTATGGTGTCTTGTGAAGGTGTTGTGAAGTGTTGTAAACCATTTCAACAAATTTCTAAACTCTATTCATTACAATTCACCTAAAAATCACCTTTTCATCACTTGTAAAGTCCTATTTTCAAGTATTGTAAAGTCTTGTAACAAGATTTCATGCTTTTCTAGGCTTAATTTCACTATTTACACCTTTCTTATGCTTTATTTGACCCCTTTATGCACCCATAAGGCTTAATTAAGTGTGTGTTTTAATGTTAACCCGACAAACAATGCTAAATGCAATATATTTCCTAACACCCACTTTCAATAGCAAGGTGGAACCCATTTTCCATGGGTGGCAAATGAGTCCCTCTTGGCTCAAAATTCAAAATACTTCAAATTTTATTTCTATTTTTTATTTAAAATACCTTATGTCGGCCTCTAATGAGGTATCATCAGGTTACTAAGGCACAAGTATGTATAAATAAGTGTTTTTCTTCTCATTTTAACCCACATTAATCAAGTTCACAAATTCACTTATTCATTCAAGCATTTAAGCAATTTACATCATTGAATCAAGCATTAATCAAGTATCTTGGAGCAGCCATTGGTATATCTTCAAATTTCTTCAACAAGGTTGACTTATGTATGCATATTTATCAAGTATTTAGTTGTTGAAAAGTGGACAAGAAGTGAAAAAAGTGTTTAACATCAAGTAAAACCTATGTCAATCTTGGAGACAACCTATAGCCTATTTTCTGTAGATTTGACTCTATTAACCCGACAAGAAGACAACATCAAATCTAGTGCTACAAAATTGGTCTCTGATTTAAAAAAAAATGGGAGAGGATTGATTCACCATCAATGGCGAATGAGT
Source organism: Sequoia sempervirens (assembly GCA_007258455.2). NCBI lineage: Eukaryota > Viridiplantae > Streptophyta > Pinopsida > Cupressales > Cupressaceae > Sequoia > Sequoia sempervirens. Next base: position 834,104,074 of record VDFB02281492.1, read on the forward strand.
CCCACCTTAAGGATGGAAATTTAGATTTTGTCAGATTTTGGGTCCCCACACTCAGAAACCTATTTCTAGAAGTTTTCATTAGAAGCTCAGGATTGATTCATTTTCTATTTTAATTATGACTAAAGTCCTGATTGATAGGCTGATTGAAAAACATCTATAGCTTTTAAATGGTATCACATTATTTGAATAAGAAACATGTGTCACATTCTATGCTTCGCATACTATAAGATTAGAAAAAATGAATTTCATGAAGTTTTGAAAAAACTTAAGGTTGTTAGACATACAACTTTTTTATATTTTTAAAATTTTTAATAAAAAATTCATAATTAGTTATTTACTTGGAAAACAAATTACAAAAAAATATGCATCACATCAGGACATGAGTCCTCTACTTATATCTAAAATACTATAAAAAATATTGTTATTTTATTGTTGTTAGGGTGGTCAGACATACACCTACTTCTTATTTTTTTCCTAAATTTAAGTACTAATACATTGATATTTAAAATTTTCACCAAATAGATGTTTTTAAAAAAATAAACCTAGTAGTTTAGAAACTACATTCAATTTTCTATAGATTCTATTCTTACATATTTTTGAAACAATATATAACTTATTCAAAATTTTATGTCAAGATGCCTAACTCTAATTTTTCTTATTTTTTTGCCACTTGAGGGCCTAATTTTTCTGTTATGATCCCGCACATACGGAATGGCTTGTTAAAATCACAATCAATACTAAAATTTTTATCTACTAGAGCAATAGAGTAGTGGAGGAATTGGAAGAATTTTCTAGAGCTTTGTTTCACTCTTTGGCATGTTAAATTATCAAGAATATTAATCGAATTGGCATCCAACCTTTGATTTTATGTGATTTATTTCAAGAACAAGTAATGGTAGGGAGAAATCTTTGAGATTGTGCATTTATGGCCTTTATCATGAATTTATTTTGTCTATTCTATGTATGTTCAATGCTTTGTGTCAAATCATACTGATATAGTCTTGGTGATTGCTTTATATGGCATTGGATTTTATGTTTCATGCTATCTTTCAGAAATTGACTCATGTTCTCTGTAATCTTTAATTTTTTGTAGAGATTATGCTAACTTTCATATAATGTTGTACGAGCAAAGGGGTCCTATAAAGATCCAAAATATTTTTGTTAGTTCTGGTTTTCTTATTTCTGTCAGACCTTAATGGGTGCTTTTAGCGGGGAGATTTGAATGACTACTCTATGTTCTTTTGAGCCTTAGTTGTTTGTTATCTTGCCAACAATGAAGGTTCTAAATCATTTTGTGTGCATTTTATTAGAAGTAAGAGGGTGATAGGCCTTGAAATGTTGTAAAACCTTTGGTGCATTTCCACCTTTTATTTTCTTTGCACTTCTCCTTCCCTTTTCCCCAAAACACAAAGAGGAGTCAACTTCTATAAAAATATTGGAGGTCATTCAGTGAGGAAAAATTTGGTCCCCCACTCACTGAATTTCCCATAAGGCTATTTGAGAGAACTGCAAGCTTTCATGATCAATAGTCTATTTGTACACCTTGGGTTTGTGAAACTTGTATGAGCTTCACAACTTGGTGTCTAATTTTGAATACTATTTTGAGATGTCTATTGTTCAAGACTCATTTCATCCCATGATACATCACTCACTATGGATCTTGGTTTTTCTATCTCTTTAACTTATAGTGTTGACACTAGTTAACCTTCTATGGACCATATGCTTGACACTTTGTTTACTATGACCTCTTTACCAACAACTAATGTGACTAATATTGAATTAAGGGTTGCTAATGTCCCTCAAGAGAGCCTAAGAAGAATGAACAAAGGTTATAGTGAATGAAAAAATTTATGAGCTTTGAATACATTATCAGTAATGTGGCTCCCATCATAGATAGCATGAGGAGAATAATTGATAATAAAAAAGGTATAGAATTTGTGCATAGTTTAAATCACATAATTACTAAACATGTCCCTAAAATGACTAGTTGTGCCCAAGCTTTGGATTATACTAAATTTCTTGAGGTGGAAATTAAATTCCTCCTTCCACAACCATGATCTCTATTTAGACATACACTAATCCAACTATTACTATCACCATACAACCTCCTAGCAATATCCATACTACTTAATTAGGTATTTTCACTAGGAAAATCAATAGCTTTGTGCACTAAAATCTCATATCTCCTTAACCATCACCTCTCACAAATTTACTATTCACATGTCCTTTGAACACATATACATCTCCACCTTATTCACCTCCATATCACAATGCAAACAATGATCTCATTCTTAACCAACTCTTACAAAGTGTTTCATCCCTCCAACAAAAAATCACTACATTGAATCAAAATCAAACTGACAACCTTCACAATATGTCAAAAGAAACCCCTTATCCTTGGAGATATTGAGAACACAAATTCCAGAAGGTATAGAGATTCCTAGATTTGGGAAATATTGTGGGAAAAGAGACCTTGCTAGCAATGTTTCCACATACACAACCTTAAGTAGTGACTTCATTCTTAAGGATAAACTCTTGGCTAAACTCTTCCCTAGATCCTTGAAGGATACCACTTTGGAATGGTTCTTCCCCTTACCGAATAACTCAATACATTCATTTAGTGAACTCATTTATGCCTTCCTTAATCATTTCCAAGTGCACATGAGTCCTACGATGGCATGATCAAATTGAATGAGATGTAAAGTCACCAAATTTATCATCCATTATCAATTTCTTTATTCCAAAATCAACATTAAGATTCATGATCATGATCTTCAATGAATGTTGACTAAGGATTTGCAAAATAAAATTCAAGATAAGATTCAAATGATTTAATTTTCCTCTTGCACATATTTGTGTATAGCCCTTGATGATTACCAAAATTCGGTTAGTAGTCATGAACTGAAGAATCCTTCTAGCCATCTTGAAAATTTTGAATTTGTACCTTAATACAACTATCGACCATTCAAGAAACAACATAATCCCCTTCAAACAAATAAACATTTTGATAACCAAGTGGCTGCTATAAGTATGACAAATCCATACACATTTTGAGATAGAAACAAACAATTTACCCCTTTACTTGATACCCTTCATAACACCATGTTGTAACTCTTAAAAAATAACTTAATTTCTTTACTGCCTATTAGGGCTCCTCATTCGACTAAGATTTTACCCCAAAACTATATACCAAATGCCTATTTCAATTTTCACTGACAAAATGGACATGATATGAAACATTTTAACTGTCTTAAACATTTTGTGCAAGACCTTGTTGCTTCTAATAAAATTCAAATTGGTGGTGTTAATGATTAAGAATAACAAGTCTGTAGCACCCCCTAAGCCAAATTTATAAATCTTTACTAATCCTATACCAAATCATAACATTTTCTTTGTCAAAGCTAGTGAAACTAAGAATGATGTGATGAATGTTGACATGTATGATGAAAACATGAAGACAATGAGGAAAATCATATGGATAGTTTGGTTGGAGTCGTTGAAGTTCAACCTCATAAGGGCTCAACCAAAGTGCCCCTTGATATTTCTTTCTCACAAGATGACAATCAAACATGTACCTGATGGTCCTCTTTACATAGTTGGAAGAATCAATCAAAATCCTACTAATTGGATATTAATTGAACCCATTGAGTAGAGAATGTGATCACTGAAGAATTCCTATTCATTCATGAACTCTATCAAGATACTTACGAAAAACCAAAAGCATGGATCAAAATGCATAATGGATTTTCTTTCCCTACAATAGGTTGGATAAGTCTTCCTATAAAATTTGGACTGAAAATATTAAGTGTCTCATTCTCCATCATCCCATCATTAGACCAATTTCATGTGAAGTTAGGATACTCATGGATTTTCTCCGTGAAAGTCATCCTATTGGTTGTGCATAATTTTTTAAAGTTTTCATTTGGAAATGAATTTTTTATTGTGCACCATAGTGGCTTTAATCCTATGTCTTCCTATGTGAATTTCTCATTAGATTTCTTTTGGACCAAACCTATGGAACCAATTAGGCATCATGAGGACTTCTTTTTCAAATCCTATCAAAATTTTAATGCAAATAAAATAAAATAATAATCCCTTAGAAATATGCCTCAACCCACAATTGAGCCTCCTATCCCGGATGAAACCATGATTGAACCCAAATCACATCCAAGTAACCTAGAAAATCATCCACCTATTTCCTACAAGAGACCATGAGATAACCAAATAAATTCCATTTTTTCTCCAAGAATCAAACAAGTTTACAAAGCTAAAGATAAAGTGGTTAAACAACATTCCATGCTTCCTTCCATTTCTCCCTTAAAGGAAGAAAAGAAACCTATGGTTGATAAACCCACCCCTACACAATCACAACTTGAAAACTGAACAAAAAGAAATGAAAATGCTAGAGCGCATAGGAATAGACATCGTTCTTTTTCTCATTTGTTTCAAGAAAAAGAAGAAAAGAACATCATAGAAAATAAAAATCCAAAATTACCTCAAGCAATGCATGCTGATTCTGGACACCTTCACTAAAACAAAAAATTCCTAAATCTCGACCACAAAAAGAGCAAGCACATTCCATGGATACTATCATTAGACCTTCTATTATGATCATGATTAATATATTATTAAATTACACCACAGCCCAATTCACTTCTACTCTTATGATGATAATTTCATGGATGAAAAACTTTTTCTTAACCATATCTCTAGATTAAAATTTTAAGACTCTAATGGGTGATCCCACAATACTGATTTACAAATTTTGGCCAAACTAGACATTGAACAATTTTTTTAAACTAAATCTTCACTTTTGGGCACCTATAGTGGCTAAACCACGAGGAATTTGAAGATGAAGCAAACTAGTGATTTGTGACATTTTTTTCCTATAGATTCTAAATATATGTTTTTCAAAAAATTTACAGTTAGATTGCACTTCTTTTTCCATCTCCTTCAAAACCTAGTTTTTAATAGTAAACACCATTTTTAAAGAGTGACATTACTAGCTAACACAACTTTTTTCTATGAAGTATAAAGTTTTTTTCTTGAATTTAGATTTGTAACTACAATATCTAGTGCATGGAATTGGTTTCATATAAGTTCATTGAATATTATTTTCTCAATTAAGTTTAATGACTAAAAAATAAAAAAATTTGTATGTATCAAAATTCATTTTTTCTATTGGATCAGGGACATGAATATCTAGTGCACTAATATTTTTCAAATTTTTTTTTTATAATCTTCTATTTTTCCATGTGTAGAATAGAGAGCTTGATTTTCAATGAAAAACCTACATTCACAAAAAATAAAAATAAATATAATAATCAAATTATATTTATTTAAAATTATACTTTTTGGGAAGATTATAATAAGGAATACATACTTACAAAAAATAAATTTTAAATGAATTCATTTGATCCCCCAAAAGGTGAATCAAAAGTTGTTTTTTATCAGCATTTTGATAGGTGTAAAGGAGACTCTATTGTAGGTATGGTTTAAAATTAGCAGGGTTCTATCCAAGGGGTTTTGATCTAAGGTGGTTTGATCAAACCCTCTTCAATTGGAATCCTTTAAATGGAACTTTTCAAGGCTTAAATCATTATATTTTCTAAAAATATATGATTTCAACAAAAATTAGGATCTCCCCGAAAGTGTAAACCACTATTGTGGGATCACCCTAATAAAATAGTCTCATGAGTCAATTTTAGCATCAAATAAACTCATGTTGCACTCTCTTGAAATATCATCCTAGGATTAATCATATAGTTACATTGTTGTTTCATCATCATTAATTTCACAATAAATAGGTTTTTTCCTAAATTTCTTAATATTCTCTTGCTTTGATATAACATTAATTTTGTCAAGTTCTTTGTCAAATCTAGAAAGTTCTCTATCAAATCATCTTATGATACTCTAGTTACTCCCCTAATTTAGAAAGGATACTTTAAATGGAAAAATGTTCAGAATAACAACCTAATCCCTAAAGTCAACTATTTTTGGTGGACTTTGGTTCATGGTAAGATCCTCACTCTTGATAACCTTAAGAAAAAATGATTCGATTTGGTAAATAAATGCTACCTATGTAACGGAAAACAAGAAACCATCATGCACCTCTTATTTCAATGTCCCTTAGTCAGTCAGGGGTTTTGCTGATGGATGGAGTTTCTACCCCTATTCTCATAATGTTATTTTGGATTTGTGAAGACCAGTTCCCCCATTCCTCACTTGGGTCCTATGGAAAGAAAAGAATAATAGAGTCTTTAGGGACACATCAAAGAATAGTAAAGAACTTTGTATAGCTATAAAGAAGAAGATACAAGAAAATTTTAACAGTTGTAGGTTTTCTCCTTCTAAGAAATTGCCATCCTACAAAGAGAAATGAATCAAGCAATTATGGGGTATTTCACAAAATTTGTACAATTTCAATTGGAAAAAACAACTTATAAAAAGGAGCACTAGGTGGAAACCTCTGGATTTTGGTGGGATCAAATGCAGCTTTGATTACTACTCTAAGGGGAACCTAGGGCTAGCAAGATTTGGTGGTGTCTTCAGGGACCACCAAGGTAGTTTTAGTGAAGGTTAAAATAAAGGTTTGAGTATTCCTTCTAATAACTTAATTGAGGCTTATGCTATTTGGGAAGGGATTAATTGAATGAAGCAGAAGGGATTTCTTAAGGTGCTTGTTGAAGAGGATTCAAATCTTATAATGGACTATCTTAATAATGAAGTCGATGTTATGTGGGTTTAAGAAAGATATCTTGGATGACTATAAGAAAATGTTGAAGTATTTTTAGAAGTATTAAATTTTCCACATTTATATGGAAGGTTACATGGTGGCCAACGCCATGGTGAATGCCAATATAAGGCATTCTAATTGGGTTTACTATGATTTTATTTGCTTGCCTAGTCAGATCAAAGGAATTGTATTAAAAGAGAAAATTGACCTTTTAAATCCCATAAGAGATATAATTAATTATGATAGATGATGGGGTCTAGCTTTAATTTTATCATTATGATTATGTTCATAAGTATTATGGATAATTGGGATGAATGCAACATTTATACTGAGTGCATGAGTACAAGAAATCTTGACAAGTAGGAAAGTAATAAGTCAAAAAGTTATTATTTTTTTGAGACCTTGGGTTGGATTAAAAAAGGTAATTATTTGATGGGATTTCAAATTTATGCTCACTTGCGCAAGCCTTCTCAAATATTTTGAGGGATCAATGATTGGAAAATTTCATACAAGATGTGAATGGAAATTGCATGTACAACCAAAAAAATTTAATCATGTCTGCTACTGCTGATGGGTCTATCATTTCCAAGAATAGATGGACTCGAAGAAACATCTTATCATGGTGTTATTAGCTAGTTTTATTTATTTCTATATTTGCTAGTTCAAATTTCCACCTATTATGATGAAAATTTTAAGTGTTAATCTTAATACTATGAATTTAGACATTCCTCTAATCGCTATTGAGGAAAAAAAGGTTCTGCGAGTTGATTATCTACTTTTGCATAAGGATAGCCTAATTACTAAAGATATGGGACTGTAGCACAAGGAAAATTCAAAGATTAAGTAATTCAAAGTGTAAGCAAAACTAAACCCAAAGCTAATAATAGAGAACAATGGAAAAATCTAAAAAATTGCATAAACAAATGATTTTACCAAACACACATGCGCTTCCATGAATCACCTCCATTATCCTTTTCCATTTTGCTATAGTATGAAGCTTTCCCTTAGATTTTATTTAAGTATGAAAGTATGGTGTCATGACAATGATACTAGCAAAACATTTAAGATTAAGAAAGTTTCTTCCAAAACTCATAAGATTTCGGGAGGAGTAATAATGGTAGAGGTAAAGCCAATTTATAGAAAATATTATTTTTCAATGATAGGCTCAGATTGAGAGATAATTAATGGAATATTAAGATTAAAGATGTGACATGCAATAGGGTTAGGGTAAAATTAGTGTGAGTGATAAACCATGAATGGTGTGGATTAAATTAAATAGTAATTTAATCATTGGTTGAGACATAGAAGGATAAAGATCGCATGTAGAAGATAGAATTGACATGGATAAAATAGTTTGTTAGAAGGTAGGAATAAATTAATTAAATAATTAAAATTATTTAATTAATAGAGGATTGCATGTAGAAGATCAAATCTAATCTAGATAACAAACTAATTAACACAAAAATTTTGTTCGTTATTGAAAGTTAGATATTATCTTACCAGATAAGTTAATGATCTAATTATATATAGACTTTAGTGATAAATGACTAATTAGATAACTAAGAGATTATCTAATTATAGAAGAATATGATATGGATAAATCCTTTTATGAATTAAATAATGATTTAATTCAACATTCAAGATTTTGGGATTAAATTAAATAAAGATTTATTTAATTAAAGGGAGAAAAGGCTAAGGAATAATTCAATAATTTGAAATGATTATTTAGTAAATCAAGAAAGAATAAATCAAAGAATTAATTAATTAAATAATTAAATTTATTTAATTAATCGAGGACAAATGACTTTAGAAAATAATTAAATAATTAACATTACTTAATTATGAAAATGAAGATAAGAATTATGAAGAAATTAGAGACACAGGCCTAGGAAAATTTTTAGTGTCTATAGGGAGGACTGAGGAAAATAACTGAGTCGAATAAGCATGAATCTCTCAGAAAATGCTGAGCTTTGGAGCCTTTTTGAATGGGCAGGTTTTACCCCTTATTTTGAAGCTATGGAAGGTTACAGTTACGATTTTAGCTATAGGTTTGTGAATGTGTGGTGGGATGGTAGGATTGATATGGGGGGACTCCACTTCACTATGGATTCCATGATGATAGCTAATGCCACTGGCCTCAAGCATGAAGGGATGAAACTCATCAAGAAGAGTACTAGTAACTATCAACAATTTATTGACAAATTTTTTGAGGCTAAGGAAAAACCTTATTGATTTCAAAATGACTACTCCAGGCTGCTCCTTCCCCCTCCTTATCATAATGTGAGATAATTTTTTATGAAATAATTTACATTAAAAGGTAGATTCCAATCTATCCATGGTTACAATTTCATCTTCTTGAACCACATCCACCACCTAGAAAAAATTAACTTATAATTTTTCCTTCTTTTTGTCTCTACAACAAAGTCTTTCCTCTAGGGTTAACCCTCTTTTACACTAGGGTCTAATCAAGGCCATCTACAAGTATGATTTAGCTACTTCATACAAAATAATATCTTTCTTAATCTGCTTGAAGGTAACCAACCCCCTGCTAGCTCGGTGAAAATTGAGTTAATTGAAAGTAGACCCCAATCCCCTATTAATGTCAACAAAAAATCCAAAACCCCTTCTCCTAAGAATGCAAATGATGCTTGGTCTGAGATCCTCAAAACTACTCTTGATATTAAATGCATTAAACATCCCATCTTGTTAGGGGTTAGCAAAAAAAGAAAGGTGGTTAGTAAAGAACCAAACCTTAATTCTCCCACTATTACTATATAGGATGACAAAGATAGCCCTGATAGTGGGTCCACCCTTCTGGTGGATTGAAGGTCCTCCTATGTGGCATTAGTGTCCTCTAAAGGAGAGGTAAAAGACATGAAAACTAAAAATTCTACTAGTATGAAAAGTGTGACTTCCTCAGGTGAGGAGAATAAGAAAGGGGAAAAAGTAGCCATGGAAGATACCAAGGCTTCCTCTAAATAGTAATATGTTCCTGACAGTTTGGTGGAGATTGAATTATCAAAAGAGGAGGATTTCCCCAAAAACGTGAAAAAAAGAAATCATAATTTAAATAAGCATTTCATGCAGGAAATAAATCTACCATTAGGATTTCCTAAATCCAATTTTTCCATCTCAAGAAAACAATTATTCATTGCTTGAAATAAACCAACTTAATATAATTTTCATTTATAGACAATAAGGAAATTAAATCTAATTGTTTAAATCAATTTCCCAATTACATTAATATAAGAAACCCAATTTCCTCTTTAGAACATTTCATTTTAAATTATTTACTTGTGTTTTTGCATGCACCTTTATAACAAAATTTCCATTTAAATATATATATATATATATATATATATATATATATATATATGTATGTATGTATGTATAAATATATATAATTATATATATAAATCAACATAATATTTATTTATTTAAAAATAAATTACAATTATCAACAATTACAAAATATATAAATATATATATATATATATATATATATATAAATATATATAAATATATATATATATATATAATATCACTGCCATAATACAAGAACTCCCATTGAGGGGCTTTAGTGACCCTGATGGTGTTTGTATCACCATTTTGTTTGGTTTGGATGATAGTATTTGAACTGGATAATTATGATTTCCTTTACTGATGTTTATGTTTACTATGCTTCTAATTAGTGATGGTTATATGATGTGCATGTTGTACCTTATCTTGCGACTTCCAAGAGTAAGTCAAAGCTTAGGGGGGAGGATGTAGTGCCCCTCCAGTTGCTTCTCTTTGTTTCAGATTGTTTATGTTTTGTTGGTAGTTGTTTTATTGTGTTTTTTATATATACTTATCTATAGAACTTAATTCATGTTTTAATTTCATCAATTTTGATGCGACACTGTATAGGTGAAGGGAACGAGATTGCATCACTCGCTTTAATTAATATTGTTAGTTTAAGCTTTATATTTGATTTAATTAATTAAATTAAATTTATTTTCTAAACTAATTTAATCTTTGTGATTAAATTTATTTTATAAAAGTGATAAATTAATTAGATTAAATTTAATTAGAAATTAATGTGATTTTGAATTATTAATGCAAAATTATTTTGTAAATATCTAGAGGAAATATCTGTGATTTGTTTTGAAAAAGATATTTTATGTGTGACATGTGTTAGAAAAATTAATTAAATAATGTAGTTGGGAATGAATTCTCAGAGAGATTAATTGAATTAAATGAAAGAAGAAAGTGGCTACTTCAGGAAAATGAGATAAGATATTTTGAGAGGTTGTTGAAAATTGGGGAAGAAGTTCTTGGGAAAAAATTAGCTCTAGTTCTATTTTCAACTTTCTGGAAAAGAGGATTATTTTGGAAGATGCTTTTGTTAAATTTGGAATCTAAAGGTGAAGCTCTACTTCAAACTTCAATTCTTCAAGCATCTGAAATAGGTTCTTTATTGTTTTTATTGTATTACAAATTGGAAAAGGCTACTATAATTAGTTATTGTCTTGGAAAAGATTGCCTGTACAAGAAGAATATGTTATTTGTGTAGAAGCTTTAATTTACTTTGTAAATTTGAAAGATTGCCATGTTTGGAAAATTGTTGTGAAATATTAGAGCTTCTGTAGAAATTATTTTAGCTTTGGTTTGTTTAGAATTGAAAATTCTCATGAAAATTTTAAAGCTTCTATAGAAATTTATTTTAAAAAAAAGAATACCCAGAAATATTTTATAGTAAAATATGAAAGCCTCTATAGGAAATTGTTTTTAAACAATATAAATCCTAGAGGGAAAACAATAGAAGATTTGGAAAATCTTTGTAGGAATGGACTTAAAATCTTCCTGTTAAAACTTGTAGAAAACCTCTCATTGACTTGGTAAAGATCTTCTATAGAAGATTATTGTTTTGGTTTTGTTTTCCCAATTAGTTTTATTTCGCTGGGAAATTGAAATCTTCTAGTAAATTTGTAAATATTTTCCTATAGAAAAATTTTGTGAAAATTGCCCATCTGGAGCAATCATTTTATATATATATAATTTATGAAGTTCCTGGTTATTTTACTATTTTGAAAACCTAGGAGAAAGGTAAGTACACAATTTTTTTTAAAAAAATTTATAAGTTTTGAAGTCATGTGGGGGAGGTTGGGGCTGCCCCCACATTTTTTGCCCCATAGGGAGGCGACTGTGGAGGCAGCACCAGCGTTGCTTTCAACAGTCATCATCCATGGGGGAGGTGGACTATGGAGGCAGCCAAAGTTGCCCTGCACATGCCTGTGCCCCTCAATGGGAGCTGTTGTATTACGGTGGTGATTTTAATATTTTTTTTAATACATTTTATATAATATATATATATATATATATATATTGTAATTCTTGATAGCTGTAATTTATTTTCAAATAAATAAATTTTATGTTTATTTATATATATAATTATATGTATTTATACATACGCACACACGCACACGCACACATATATATTTAAATATACATATTTAAATGGAATTTTTTTTATAATAGCTGCATGCAAAAGCACAAGTAAATATTTCAAAATGAAATGTTTTAAAGAGGAAATTAGGTTTTTATATTGATGTAATTGGGAAATTGATTTAAACAATTAGATTTAATTTCCTTATTGTCTATAAATGAAAATTATATTAAGTTGGTTTATTTCAAGCAATGAATAATTATTTTCTTGAGATAGAAAATTTGGATTTACGAAATCCTAATGGTATATTTATTTCTTGCTTGAAATGCCTATTTAAATTATGATTTCTACTATTCACTTTTTTGGGGAAATTGGATTGTTGTTTTTGTAATTCTTCTAGATGATGTTGTTTTATGAGGGAGTTGTGATTTGTGGTTCATCCCTTTGTCTTCCTTGGGTAGTGCACTTGGTTGTAATTCAGTTAATTACTCGCTTACTACAAATGGGTATGTGTTGCCTCATATATTTTGGATTAGGATTTAATATTTGTTTTGTGCATTGTGTTTACCCTTGGTTGTGGATTATATCCTTGTGTTGTTGGTAGGGGAGTGGCTCTCAGTTGGAGGTCCCACACCAAAGGGGTTTCAGTGTAACTCACTGAGAGTTTAATCAAGTGATAACTTAAAAATAATTAATGGAATGGGTAACTCTCACAATAATAAAGATAATGAATGCCTCTATCATGGATCAATTGCTTGCTTAGGCTTGAGGTGAGATGAGAAGCATAGTTTGTATGGGGGTCCAGTGGCTGGTAGAGGCAGCCAGGGTAACCTAGGATGGGGGTCCGATAGCATAGGAAGGTTACACTAGGGTAACCCATAGAAAATTATGTGTGACACTCCTATTACAACAATATGTATTTTGTAGTTGATATACTTGATTATTTTACTCTAGAAGCAATTTAACCTTTATGTATGTAGTGTTATTGTATGGTTTAGTATTGTTTATTTCCTATATCTAGAAGTTGTTGGTTTTTCTTAGGAAGACCTTTTACTATCTCCTAGCACAGGGAGTGGGCCTTCAGTTACCACTTGGTTGGGTGGAACATGCACCTTACACCGTTGGGTTAGCATTTCATGTTCATGATGGCAAGATCTTCCAGATTGGAGAGATCACATGTTACTATTGATATGTTCCTTCTCTTAAGTTCTTTTATATCGGTTGGATACTTATGTGAATGTATTACTCCTCATTTTTACTCGAGGAGGATTCTTGTAACATTGCAATTGTAACATTATTGTACATGATCTTCCTTACTTATAAAATGAGCTTTGTAACTGCTATATTGAATAAATACAATCTATGGATGATTCTTTAATGTACTTGTATCTTATGAGATGAGTTTAATGCTTTGGATGTATGTTATTTATATCATGAGTTTAATTGTATATACTATGGTTAGTTTACTTTTGTATATTCTAGGAATGTAAGCATTGTTGTGTGGCTTAGTGATGTATGTGTTAAGTGTAGTTCGCTTTACTTGTCATTAATTACAATTTTAAAAATGTATGTTATTTATATCATGAGTTTAATTGTATATACTATGGTTAGTTTACTTTTGTATATTCTAGGAATGCAAGCATTGTCGCGTGCCTTAGTGATGTATGTGTTAAGTGTATTTCGCTTTACTTTTCATTAATTACAATTTAAAAAAAATAATAGTTATGCTTCTGTTGTGTTTGCATCATCCTCTAAGGTTGCATGGCGGGGCATTACACCAACCAGGAAGAGGAAGAAGATATTCCCCATCAAGAGGAGTTGCATGATCTAGATGAGGGTATGAGTAAGGGAGCTGGTGAGGAGAAGATGGAAAATGATGTTTCCCTAATTGCTCTTAAGGCCATTGACACTGTTACTTCCCCTCTTAATGAACAAACCCATTTGATGGTTTTTGAGGACATGGAATATACTATTGTGGATATGCTTGTGCAAAGAATGAAACAAGTTGAAAAAATACATGAAATTTAGAAACATTTCAAGCTATTGAGGTTGCTATTAAGAATGTTTCCAAAGTTGTTGAGGGAGTCATGAAAAATTCCATAATGGGTATGATTTCTAGATAGGGAAAGATCACGAAGTAGTAATAGAAAAAGGGAAAGTAGGATGAGATGGAGCACCTCGACCTTATGGAGATAAGCATAGATTTGAAGCTATTATGGATGAGCTTGGAAATACTTGAAGCCTTATTGAGGATTCTTAATCCTGTATTGTCATCTCTTTGCTTCTTGTTCTATGTCTTGGTGTGTAGGGGTTTTAGTCTATAATGTTTTTTTGTTAACTATTATTGGCTTATATAGCCTAGAATTAATTTATATATGGACTATTTATATTTTGTTGGTTAAAAACTTTGAGTACATTATGGATAGGCTTATCCTTCAGTATCTCTTGGTTGATGATAGTCTAGTTTGGCTTTTAAGATATTGGTTTGTTGATAAGATTTGAAATATCTTACTTTAATGTAGTTTTTTATTTGTTCCTGGTGATTGTAGTTGGAGAGACTTTTGTTATTTTTTTCTTGTCTCCTCTCCTTGTTATTTTGGTCTGGTTTTGTTGTTCTGGACTAATTTGCTCTTATATAGGATCAGGGCCCCTTTCCCCTACTTATCTTATCAAAAAAATGATTTCCTTAGACTTTTTAATTGTTTCCTCAAATTTAATTAAGCATTATATTAAGGTAATGAGTAACTCAATTGAAATATATTTTTCTATATATTTCTAGTTTTGGGCTCACTCTAGTATAAGGAACCTTTTTTTCTATCTTAGAAACTAAACTCTTACATTTAGTAGAGTATTGAACTATTGTATATGTTTCTATGATATAATAGTTGATTAGTGTAATGAGAAAAAGTGTTGCATTTGAACTTTCATTATTATATTAGTAGAGATATGAAAGGAAATGCTAGTTTAGTAGAATATAAAATATAATAATTAAAGAAAGCTAAATTTAGAAGTGCAATTAAAAAATAGGAAATCTATCACTAAAAGATGAATCTCACTACCTAGGACACTATTATAATGTATATATATCTACATTAAATGTGTTTTAGTAACTCTAACACAATAACAAATAGAATGAAAATAAAAAACCAATGGATACCATATGATACATATAAGAGATTTATTTTTTATAAATTCACTAAAAATAAAAAAACATACTAAGGAAGAGTTGAGAGATTATAAAGCATCATGCAAGTTAATCTTTGAGAAAACTATTATTGCTAAGAGATAATTTTTTCGCACTACTAAGGAGCTTGCCACAAATTTTTAACCAACCACATAGGTCTTTTGATCCCTATGGGTACCATAGATGTAGAAAATTATAAAATATTATGTGTTATCCTATCTTAAGAATGTTTATAAATAAAAAGAGAACTCACAATGTAACATTTGTATTGAAAATGAAAGTGATAAAAAAGGAAAGGAGGTTGAAATATTTCAAAGTAACTATAGAATGATGCTATATTAGAAATAATAAAGTAGTAATAGTAAGATGGGAAAAGAATAATAGTGTTACCACTAGAAGCTTGATAAAATGTAGCCAAAGGGGATAAGGATAATATCAAATTCCATAGGACCATCAAGAAGATCATTATATTAGTACTAGTGTGCTTGCATGGAGGATCTAATGATCAAGAAAATTTGTAAGATTGTGTAGAGATGATACTATAAATACCTTGAGATTAAGAGGGATTGTAATGTTAGAGAGAGATGGATTGAGTACATAAATAAAATATCAATAAAAAAATAAGGAAAAAGGGTATATATGGAAGTTAGACAGCTAATTATAATCACCCTAAAATATTACCATTGACCTAGGATGGTAGTTGGTAGAAGAAAACTCATAAATGACAACTAAAAAAGAATATATCATTGGATGTTAGAATATCATGGTAGTTTTTAGGTAGTTTAGTCTCTAGAAAATTTGAAATGTAAGAGAATCATATGGTTAACACAAATATAACATTAATTTTCACAAAATTGGACCATATAAAGCAAGTTTCTAGCATCATGGGTAGAAAATGACTAACATTCACCTAAAATAATAAGGGATATGGATAGTAAATTGAGTCCAAAATATAATAAAAATTACAAGGTCATGTAATTTTTATCATTAAAAAAAGAAACATGATTCCCTTTGTTTTAGTGTTTTTTTAAATTTATTTGGGCTAATTGATATTGTAAATGTAGAATCTTAAACTAACACTGTTGACAATTTTAGACTAGGTTACTCTCCTCCTTTTGTGCTTGGACTTAATTATGTATTTAATTTCCCATTTTATTAGCATCCTTGGAAAATCAAACAATGGAAACAAAAGTAAGCATTTAATATTTTTTCATTGGAACTTTGGCTCCACAAAGAATGGGTTTAGTCTAGGGCATGCCACACTCTAGACCACTTCTTTTTGGCTCCAATTCAAATATGTTGGTGTCAATGTTTGATTATTTGAGTTTCTAATTTAATTTTTTAATTATTAGTATTTAAATTTTAGGAAATTAGAAGAATTGTATATAAATACTAATCATTTTATCATTTAAAACCCTAGAAGCACAATTAGAAAATCTATTGAGAAAATTAGAGATCCTAAAAACACTCAAGGAAATTTAAGGGTAGAATTAGTAGCATTATTACAACATTTTCATTAATTAAGTTCAATCTTGCAAGACATCAAGAACAATGAAGAAAATTATATGTAAGTATCTATTATGATAAATCATGCCAAATCATGATGTGTATTGATTTATCGTCTACATGGTAGTTGCAACTATTTATTATGTTAGATTTGACATTTTTCAATTCTATAAAGCAATCAAGGAATCCATCAATCAGCTTTTGTGGCAACTTGTGTGAAATTAATCCATCAAGGGTTTCACATAAATGTAACATTATAATTTATCATTTATCAGTCCACTTAATTATTGTTAATTTGGCCTCTACCCAACCTAGGGTATGGGTATGTGCAGGATCATCATGAAAAAAAAAGGCCTTTAAGTGGCAAAAAAATTAGAAAAATCAGAGTTAGGCAACTTGACATAAAAATTTGAATAAGTTATCTATATTATTTCAAAGAAATGTAAGAATAGAATCTATAGCAAATTGAATGTAGTTTCTAAACTACTAAGTTTGTTTAAAAAAAAAAATCTATTTGGTGAAAATTTGAAATTTCAATGTAGTAGTACTTAAATTTTAGGGAAAAAGTAAGAAGTAGGTGTTTGTTGACTACCCTAACCACAATAAAATGACAAATTTTTTTTTATAAGATTTTAGATATAAGTAGAGGACTCATGTCCCTTGATGTGATGCATTTTTTTTGTAATTTTTTTTTCCAAGTAAACAATTAATTATGAATTTTTTATTACAACTTTTAAAAGATATAAAAAACTTGTATGTTTGACCACCTTAACTTGGTCAAAACCTCATGAAATTCATTTTTTTTTAGTTCTATAATATGCAAAGCATAGAATGTGATGCATGTTTTGGATTCAAAAAAATATGATACCATTTGAAAGCTATAGATTTTTTTGATCAATCTATCAATTAGGACTTTAGTCGTAATTTGAATAGAAAATGAATAATAATTACTTATTAAATTCAAATTAAAGCATA
This sequence comes from Sequoia sempervirens, assembly GCA_007258455.2. Taxonomy (NCBI): domain Eukaryota; kingdom Viridiplantae; phylum Streptophyta; class Pinopsida; order Cupressales; family Cupressaceae; genus Sequoia; species Sequoia sempervirens. The sequence goes on from VDFB02281492.1 coordinate 834,121,903, forward strand.
ATTTATATTAGTGGAAAATTGAGAATCTTCTTTAAAAACCATTTTCATTTCATCAATTTTGGGTAAAAAAAAGGTCGTCAACCACATACCCATCATGTTGCCACTTTTTGGCCCATCATGATCCTACACATACCCATATGCCCTCTTGATCATCAACAATCTTGTATGTGGAGGTAGAAATACCAAAATTGGGTTTGACTTAGGCAAGCCCCTATAGAACACAACCTTTCCCCCTCTTTTAATGTCTGTAAGTAAGATTTGGAGGTTTTAGCTAGTGATAATAATAGGAAACAAAGTGTAGACCTTAATATATATCTCAAAAATTTCATATTTTGGAAAGAAAGAGTCCATTGTAGGGTGCATCATGCCCTAGACTGGTCAATTCAGGCTAAAATTCATAGTGTAGGTTCCTTAGTTTTTTTATTTCTCAGATCAAGGTCATTTCTATAAAATAATTATTTTCATATACATGTTGGCTAAATTGCATTTTCAGATCTAAGGTTGTATGTCAATTAGGCTTGTTAAAACACACATCAAATTCATCATATTCACAACTCAATACAACATAAACCTTAGGATGTTGGTCTTCCTTTGTGGAAACAAGTCAATCATCAAACCCTTGTTGGTTTATATTTAAATGTTGAGTCAATGTGAAAAGGAGATTATCCTAGTTATCATAATTGGATCTATGATCACTTTTCCTACCCAATAGTCAATGATTTTGTTGAGAAATTTCAGCTTGCTAAAACTATATTTGAGCTTATAGTTCACTATTTATTTCTTTGTGATTGTTGATAAATTATCAGCAATAATATTAATATGGCCATTATAAGGTTGATTGGGTTGATGTACTTTGTGAAACTAAATTTTAGTTTTATTTTAATGTTCATGATCTTGAGAGAAGGTAGAAAAAGAATGGTGTAGGATAAAATGTAGATTTCTCATATTAAGATTAGGTATTCCTACATTTGAATATGTTTATCACGTGGTTTCTCCATACTTCTCCGTCACATATTCATTTTTGTTTAAACATCATAGTTAAATATTCTAGTCCTAGATGGTCTAACCATTTTTATAGTTGATTAGTCAAATGGTCCTGAAATACTCTTTAATTTCTTCATATCTCCATCCTCAATCCATTAATTTATATTTTTTTTGCATTGTTCAATTGTCAAATATCTTACTTTTTACCTAGAGGAAGAATGCAATCCTTGCAATCATTAAGAATTGAACCATATGTTGAGATGAAAAAAAGAAAGACTTGAAATAATTAAATTCTTTCGACCATCCCTATTAGTGGAACCTTTAGTTGGAATTCAAATCTATAGGCTCCTAAAAGCCTTAAGATAAATCACACACAAGCCACATATGATGTTAGCCTATAATGAATGAATTATATCTTATGATTAGAAAATAAAAATAATGGACCAATTCATGAGGAATGAAATTTATTCCTTTTTCCTAGATCGTGCTAGGGAATTTATTATTATAAAATTAAAGAGAAATTAGCAACAATGCATAATAGTTTGATTAGATTGAAATATAGAAAAATAGGTTTAGCAAAATGAATTGATAACATAGGGGGTATGATGGACCTACTTCTCTAATTTCATTCAAAATGTAAGCTATAAATGATAGATCTGAAAACTACAAGAACTAACTATCAAAATGCAAATCTAGGAAGGTGAGAATGATGTGTAACAATGACCAAAGATTCCTTTTAGACCTCACTAAGGACTCATTCACCTAATGGTCAATGGGTTCTAGCTAGGGCTCCTTGAAAATGCTTTCTGGGTTCTCCTATGAAAAAATTGACACTCCTAAATTCCAAGTGTTGACTATTGGAAACCTTGAAATAAAATTTGTAGAAGAGTTTCCATGATTTGACAAATTTTCTTACAACTTTGACAACTTTGCAACTTTATTTAATTTTTCTCTTCAAATGATCTTCAACCTAAAATCTACAAGAACACATCAAAGAGAGAAAAATGTTTTTTGTTAGGTGAATGGGGATTTTCCTTGGTGAAACCCCATTTTGGTAATTAAACCTTGTAGTGAAATAGAAAAGCATGAAGAATGATGAGTGAAAAACACTATTGAAATGATGAAAAACTAGTATGGTGCTATCATATGGTTTTAGGACATAGAGCACACCCACTTCCCAATTTCATTCAAGGATAACCCTAGAGATCTCAATGCAAAGGAGGAAGAGATATTGCAATAGGGTTGTACTAGGGGCTGATTGTAAGCTAATAATGGGTTCACCACTAGTTAAGAACTTGGAAAGACAAATGTGATGCAAGCTGTAACACTAAACCCTAATTCAATAAAAACTTCAACTAGATAACCTAGAAATGTAAAAGAAACAAAAAAAATACTACAGAAAGGACTGTGTGCACCTAGAAATATGGAGATGGCTAGAAGGAGGTTTGAAATTATGGAATTTTTTCCTTAAATGCTAAGTGGGACTCATTCACCAAGTTGGGAAAATTAGTCCAAAATCTAGGTTTTTTTGTGAGAATAGGATCTACCAAATGGGTATTGAAATTTATAAAAACCTAATTTTTGACCAAAACTAGGACTTATTTGCAGTCTAGTTATTGTTTTCTAAAAATTCAAGCTCTGAATCTACTCTTCTCAGTTTGCTCAATCTACTTCAAAATTTTGAATCCAAATCTCTAAAAAATAGATTGTAGGTGATCTCAAATGTTCTCTAAGGCTTGATCACAACTTCGAAAAATTTATGAAATTTGAAAACTTTCTTCCAATTTTTCTCTTCAATGTTTCTTCAATCTAAACCTCTAAAATACACACAAAAGAGAGGGGGAAATGTTGGGTTAGTGGATAGGGTTTTGCCTTGGTCAAACCTCATTTTGGTAATCAAACCTTGAATTAGAATGAAATAGTAATGGGGAATGATGAATGATCAAAATATGATGTTGCAACTCACCAAACCCTACTAATGAAGTGTTGCAAACATGTATGAGATGGCTCCAATGGATGTAGATCTTGAATCTTGTTTGAAGATGATAGATCTTGAATGAAATGTTAGTTGGAATAATCAAACACTACCTCACAATTGTTAGCTCAAAAACAAACATGATGTATGAAATCCTTGACATGATGCTTGGTGCTTGAATGCTACTCTAAAATGGTTCATGACATTCCCTTGAATGCTCTCGAATTCTCTTATAAACACTTGAATTCACTTGTAAACTCAAAGATTCTATAAGGATGAATACTTGAATGCTTGGGTTGAAAATGAGTTAAAGAAACTTGTATTTATACTCAATTATGCAAGAATTCCTAAAATTACAATACTACAAGTTGACATCGGATCTAGGAGGATAAAATCCCACCAAAAATTTGAATTAATTTTGATTTTGGGCCAGATAGGACTCATTCACCGAAGGTGGCAAATGAGTCTCACTACCTGGATAATTTTTGGGACCATTTTAAAAAATTGTTAGAAAGTTGTAAAATGAGGTTTGGGAACCAAAAACCTAGGTGGGACTCATTCTCCCAAGGTTTTGAATGAGTCCCATATCACTAAATCTAGTTCACACAAGCTAAAAACACTTGAATTATGATTGGGTATTGATTTTTGTTAGGATTATCCTCGAGAAGATGCATTAAATGAGACTTGTGGATGCAAAAGAAGGCCAATTAAAGCATAAAGAAGCCTAATTATTAAATAAAACCCTAGAAAAGTATGAGAGTGTGTTACAACATTTTACAACACTCCAAATAAGGCACCAATAAGCTCATTTAGTTCACAAGGGCCCAAGACCTAATGTGAATATGTTAGGCATATTACAACACTAAGTCAAGGCCAAGTTAGGGGAACCTTTTTTTGTCATTACATCTAGCCCCCACTTTAGTGAGAGGATGAACTTTCTTCCAACTCACACTAAAGTAGACCAAATACAACAATGCTAATAAAATAGGACAACCATGATCAAGAGGGGTTGGAATGCACTAATGCTAGTAATATTTATAGGATAAATATAATCAAGAGTGTTGTGCAAGTCCCCATGACCAAGGACCTATGGAAAACCAACATAAGCACAAAAGAACACACATGAAAATGATATAAAGAGAAACAAGGTGGAAGCATTCATTGTCAAGGACATAAAGAATGTGAAAAAAATGAAAAAGAAAAGGTGAGGATCAAGCTTTGATTGCTTGTCCAACATGATGTGGATCAAATCTAGGTTGTTTGTCTCAAAAAATGCATACTCACTTTAAGGGAACAAAACTCTAGGCTGTCCACTAGGTGAGAAGTCCAATAAGGTGAGACACATACACTCATGGCTAGTATGTGCTAACATACAAATGTGAGTGGCTAAGAGAAATTCATGCCCTCATTCAAATTTCTGTCAAACCATACCAAAGTTATACCTCTTGATAATTTTGATAAGGCGCCATGCAATAAATGCTTTTAAAGCTTAATGAGACAAGAAAAGCTTTGTATGCTTGGAGCTCATGAACAAACAAGATGGATCTATAGGCATGCAATCTTTGTGATGTAGGGTGGCCATATAATTGAAAAAAATGCAAATGGAAAAATTAAGGAATGTTCAAGGGAGTCTTGCTTAGTTCAAGCAAGGTCTTAACTTAGGAAACATTGTACCTAATGTCTCCAAGAGAGGACCAATCTAAGAATAAAAGATTCACAACTTAGGGGATGCAGTGTGTCACATCAAGCCACTAAGAGGAATGTAATATGCTAAGAGAGATCACAGTCTTGAAGGACATCACACCCAATGTCATCCACAAAAGTGAAAAAAACATCATATAAAGTAAAAAGGTTGTACCATGAACCATGAAAAAGGGGAATATGCAAAATAATAATGCCAATGTATGCCCCCACTTTAAAGAAATTGATAAGCACCATAATGTGATAAATTTGTTTAAAGTAGCAAATGATAAATGCTAACAATAAAGAATACATGAGAGCTAACTAGGAAATCCCTATTCCAAGTCATATGTTTCTGATTAAAGCTACATCATGTGAAAGAAATGAAAAAGTGAGTTATTTCCCCAAAAAATGAAAATCTAAACACATAATGGATCTATGGATTTGGGGTCAGTATGTTCTTGCTCCAATGTTATTAGGGAGCTCAAAACTATCATTAATACGCAAATACACATATAACTAGAAAAATGACACAAAGAGAGTGAAAACAAAGAAAAACATTTTGGGTCAACATGGAAGAGAAATAAATGTCTCAATGCCTTACGTCATCCTCAAAAGGAAAACACAAGAAAAATGAAAAAGATAAAAGGAAAAAAGATAATATATTTATGACATAGAGTAGAATGATGGTAAAAATAGAGGAATGCCACAAATAGAGAGACACATCAAAAGGAACATTGCAAGGGATCACATTACATCCATGCAATCAGAAATTTGCATGTATGATTCACATCAGGTTCACCAAAATGCAATTATGAAAAAGTGGTATGGTGCTATCATATGGTTTTAGGACATAGAGCACATGCACTTCACAATTTCATTCAAGGATAACCCTATAGATCTCAATGCAAAGGAGAAAGAGATCTTGCAATAGAGATTTCCTATGGGTTGATTGTAAGCTAATAAGGGGTTCACCACCAAGTAGGAACTTGGAAAGATAGATGTGATGGAAGATGTAACACTAAACCCTAATTCAATGCAAACTTCAACTAGATGACCTAGAAATGTAAAAGAAACAAAACAAAAAGCTACAAAAAGGATTGTGTGCACTAGGAATCTAGAGATGGCTATAAGGAGGTCTAAGATGCTATAATTTATTCCTCTAATGTTGAGTGGGACTCATTTTCCAAGCTAGGTGAATCAATCCAAAATATGGGTTTTTGTGTGAGAACAGGAATCTACCAAATGGGTAGCCGAATATGCAAAATCCTAATTTTTGACCAAAACTGAAACTCATTTGCAAAAAGTGGTGAATCATTCCAGTCAGGATTTTCTAAAACTTTGAGATATGAAACTACTCTTCTTGTTCTTCTCAATTTACTTATTCAGGTTTTCAGATCTGAATCCCTAAAAAATAGCTTGTATATATGCTCTCCAATATTCTCAGAGGCTTGATGACAACTTTGACAACTTTATGCACTTTGAAAACTTTCCTCCAATATTGTTCTTCAATGCTTCTTAAGTATAAACTTGCAAATTACACAAAAAAGAGATGGGAAAATGTTGTTGGGTTAATGGATAAGGGTTTTCCTTGGTCAAACCCTATTTTGGTAATGAAACCTTAAAATGGAATGAAATAGTAGTGAGAGTGATGAATAAGAAAAATATGATGTTGTAACTCACCAAACCCTACTAATGAAGTGCTACAAACATGTATGAGATGACTCTAATGGATGTAGATTTTTACTCTTATTTGAAGACAATAGATCTTGAATGAAATGCTAGCTTCAATCATGAAACCCTACCTCACAATTGTTAGCTCAAAATAAAACATGATGCATGAAATCCTTGACATGATGCTTGATGCTTGAATGCTACTCTAAAATGCTTGATAATATTCCCTTGAATTCTCATAAATTCTCTTGTAAACACTTAAATGCACTTGTGAACTCAAAATTTCTATAAGGATGAATACTTGAATGCTTGGGTTGAAAATGAGTAAAAAAAAACTTGTATTTATACTGAATTATGCAATAATTCCTAAAATTACACCACTACAAGCCAACATCAAATCTAGGAGAACAAAATCCCACCAAAAATTTAGATTAATTTTGATTTTTTGGCCACATGGGACTCATTCACCCAAGGTAGTGAATGAGTCCCACCAGGCCTAATTTTTCATACCATTTTTAAAAATACTTAGAAATGTGTAAAATTAGGTTCGAGACCCAAAAACATAGGTGGGACTCATTCGCCCAAGGTGGTGAATGAGTCCCAAATCACTAAATATAGTCCACACAAGATGAAAACACTTGAATCATGATTAGGTATTGATTTGTGTCAAGATTATCCTTGATAAGATGCATTAAATGAGACTTTTGGATGCAAAACAAGGCCAATTAAAGCATAAAGAAGCCTAATTATTAAATAAAACCCTAGAAAAGTGTGAAAGTGTGTTACAACACTTTACAACACTCCAAATAAGTCCCCAATAAGCTCATTTATTTTGCAAGGTCCCAAGACCTAATGTGAATATGCAAGGCATATTACAATACTGAATCAAGGCCAAATTAGGCGAACCTTTTTCTGTCATTACATCTAGCCCCCACTTTAGTGAGAGGAGGCACTTTATTCCAACTCACACTAAAGTAGACAAAATGTAGCAATGCTAGTAAGATATGATGGCCATGATCAAGAGGGGTTTCAATGCACCAAAGCTAGTAAGATAGGATGACTATAATCAAGAGTGTTGTGCAAGCCCCTAGGACCAAGGTCCTATGGAAAACCTACATAATAACAAAATAACACACATTAAAATGATATAAAGAGTAATAAGGTGAAAGCATGCATCATTAAGGACATAAAGAAAGTGAAACAAAATGAAAAATAAAAAGGGAAGATCAAGATTTGATTGTTTTCCCAATGTGATGTGGATCAGATCTCAGTTGTATGTCCAAAAAATACATACTCACTCTAAGGGAACAAAACTATAGGTTGTTTGCTAGGTGAGAATTCCAATAAGGTGAGACACATACACTCATGGCTAGTATACACTGACACACACACGAGTGGCTAAGGGAAAGTCATGCCTTTAGTTGGATTTTCAGCAAACCATATCAAAGTTATACCTCCTCATAACTTTGATAAGGAACCACATAATAAATGTTTTTCAAGCCTCATGAGAATAGAAAATCTTTGTATGCTTGAAGCTCCTGAACAAACAAGATGGATCTAGATGCATGCAAGCTATGTTATGCAAGGTGGCCATATAACTGAAAAAAATACAAATGTAAAAATAAGAAATGTTCAAGGGATTCTTTCTTAGTTCATGTGAGGTCTTAACCTAGGGAACATTGTGCCTAATGTATCCAAGAGAGGACTAATAAAAGAATAAAAGATTCACAACTTAGGGGATATAGTGTGTCACTTCAAGCCACTAAGAGGAATGTAATATACTAAGAGAGATCACACCCTTGAAGGACATCACACCCAATGTCATCCACAAAGCGAAAAACACATCGTATAAAGTAAAATGACTACACTATGAACCATGAAATAAAGGAAAATGAAAAGGAATAATGCCAATGTATGCCCCTGCTTTAAATAAATTGCTAAACACCATACTGTGAGAAATTGTTTTAAAGTAGCAAATGATAAATGCTAACAATAAAGAAGAAATGAGAGATAACTTGGAAAACCATATGACAAGTCATATGCTTCTAAGTAAAGCTATGTCATGCGAAAGAAATTAAAGAGAGAGTGGTTGCCCTCGAAAATGAAAATTCAAACACTTAAGGGATCTATGGATTTGGAGTCAGTATGTTCTTGCTACAATGTTATTAGAGAGCTTGGAACTATCATCATTTTCCAAATACACATAAAATAGGAAGAATGACACAAAGAGAGAAAAAAATGAAATTTTTTTTGGTTCAACATGGAAGAGACATAAATTTCTTGACATCTTGCGTTATCCCAAAAAGTAAAACACAAGACGAATGAAAAAGATAAAATATTTTTGATGTAGAGAATAATGAAGGTACAAATAAAGGAATATCACAAAGAGAGAGACATCAAATGAACCATTACAAGGGATAACATTATGTACATGCAATTAGAAGGTTATGTGTTTGATTCATGTTGTGTTCACCAAAATGAAATGATGAAAAATGGGTATAGTGCTATCATATGGTTTTAGGACATAGAGCACACCCACTTCCTAATTTCATTCAAGGATAACCCTAGAGATCTCAATGCAAGGTAGAAAGAGATCTTGAAATAGGGTTATCCTAGGGGCTAATTGTAAGCTAATAAAGGGTTCACCACCAACTAAGAACTTGGAAAGAAAAAAGTGATGCAAGATGTAACAATAAACCCTAATTCAATGCAAATTTCAGCTAGATGACCTAGAAATGTAAAAGAAAAAAAACAAAAAGCTACAGAAAGGACTATCTACACCTAGAAATTTAGAGATGGCTACAAAGAGGTCTCAAATGTTGGAATTGTTTCCTTTAATCCTAAGTGGAAGTCATTTTCCAAGTTGGTTGAATCAGTCCAAAATCTAGGTTTCTATGCGAGAACATGAATCTGCCAAAAGGGTATCTGAATCTACAAAAACCTAATTTTTTACCAAAACTGGGACTCATTCGCCAGAAGTGGAAAATCAGTCTTTTCAGGGTTTTCCAAAACTTTGGGATCTAAATATCCTCTTCTCAATTTGCTTCTTCATATTTCTAGTTCTAAATCTTTGAAAAATAGCCTCTAGGTGCTCTTCCAATCTTTGTCTTCAACATTTCTTCAATCTAAACCTACAAAATACACACAAAAGAGAGGGAAAAATGTTGTTGGGTTAGTGGATAGGGGTTTTCCTTGGTCAAACCTTGTTTTGGTAATCAAACCTTGAAATACAATGAAATAGTAATGGAGAATGATGAATGAACAAAATATGATTTTACAACTCACCAAACCGTACTAATGAAGTGTTGCAAACATGTATGAGATGACTCCAATGCATGTAGATCTTGACTCATGTTTGAAGGCTATAGATCTTGAATGAAATGATAGCTTAAATCATGAAACCTTACTTCACAATTGTTAGCTAAAAAATCAACATGATGCTTGATGCTTGAATGTTGCTCTAAAATGCTTGATAATTTTCCCTTGAATGATCTTGTAAATACTTGAATGCACTTGTGAACTCAAACATGCTATAAGGATGAATACATGAATGCTTGGGTTGAAAATGAGTGAACGCAACTTGTATTTATACTCAATTATGCAACAATTCCCAAAATTACAACACTATAAGGCGACATCAGATCAAGGAGGATAAAATCATACCAAAAAATTATATTTTATTTTAGGACTCATGAGACTCATTTTCCCAAGGTGGCAAATGAGTCCCAGCAAGCATAATTTTTGGGACCATTATGAAAAATTCTTAGAAAGGTGTAAAATCAGGTTTGGGACCCAAAAGCCTAGGTGGGAATCATTCGCCCAAGGTGGCAAATGAGTCCTAGATCACTAGATCTAGGCCGCACAATTTGAAAACACCTAAATTATGATTGGGTATTGATTTTTGTCAGGATTATCCTTGAAAAGATGCATTAAATGAAGCTTGTGGATGCAAAACAAGGCCAATTAAACCATAAAGAAGCCTAATTATTAAATAATACCCTTAAAAAGTGTGAAAGTGTGTTACAACACTTTACAATACTCCAAATAAGGCACCAATAAGCTCATTTAGTTCACAAGGGCCCAAGACCTAATGTGAATATGTTAGGAATATTACAACACTAAAACAAAGCCAAATTAAGGGGACCTTTTTCTATCATTACAACTACGTAACAACTCACCAAACCTTTTTTGAACATTTGATAACAAATCTATAAACTAGCATGAAATGGCCTCAATGGATGTAGATCTTGATCATGAAACTTTATATGAGATAATGTCTTTAATATGCTTAAATAGATCTTGAAAACTACATCAACATATTTTCTCAAACAACAAACATGATGTAAGACATCTTTGAAATGACAATAGAATCTTGATTGATCCAATAATCTTCTATAACCACCCCTGAATGCCTTGAAATTTCTCTTGAATGCTCTTTAAGTTCTTTGATCTCATAAACTTGCTATTAGGACTTGCTCATAAAGTTACTAGGTGAAACTAAGTGAAATAACCTTGTATTTATATGTATCTTAAGATTAATTCCTGAAATTCAAATATCACAAGCTAACATTGGATTATAGATTTGAAACCATTAAAACACTACCAAGAACATATTTCAAATAGGGGTCCTAGGTCTAAGTGAGTACCCATTTTCCATAGGGAAAATAGGTCCTAGGCCACTTACCTTGGACACACATCAGACAATGTTAGACATTATGTAAAAATAGGGTCATAGGTCTAAGTGAGGACACATTCACCCTATGGAAAATGGGTCCTAGGTCACTCACCTAGGACACACATCTTCCAAAGGTAAGTGTTATGTAATGGCATTTATGAATGTCAGGTTTTATCCCTTAGAATTTGTATTTAATTAGGCTTGGATCTGAATTAAAGGGGTGAATTAAGGAAAATTAACCTCAATCAATAATAAATCCTTAGATTAATGTGAAGGTGTAAAGGTACACCTTATGTAACATAAAAAATAAGGCACAATTAAATCCATTTAATTAAAAAGGGCCCTAAACTTAATGTGAATATGAAAAACATATTACAACACTAAATCAAGGCATAATTAAGATAATTTTATTAGTAATTATTCCCAAATTAAGTGTGAAAAATGGATACTTTTTCCTACACTATATTTTTCCCCCACATGAGTCAGAGTATGGCCCCATGTCAAAATCACACTAAAGTAGACATTCGAGACACTTATGTATGCAACAATGATAAAGATACATAATCATACAATATCAAAGACCAAGAAGATCAAGCCCAAACTATCCAATGTGATGTGGAAGAAATCTAAGCTATTGTTTTGTTCTCACTTTGAGGTAGTAAAACTTTAGGCTATCCACTAGATGAGTCTTCCAATAAAGTGGCTTAGTGAGAAAGTCATGCTAGGTGTACATGCTCTCACCGTACAATAAGAAATTCATGCCTCTATGTCAAATTCTCATCATGCTAACCATACCAAAGCTATACCTTTGATAAATTCAATAAGGAACCACATGAAAAGGCTCCATAAGCAAGGGAGGTAAGTTATGCTAGGTGGATTTAAATTTATGGTTCGAGCTTCACAAGGTTAGCAAGATACATTATAAAAAATACTTATGAAAATTATGTATTTTTTTTTGTTCAAAGGGATCTTGCTTGGTTTGTGTAAGGTCTTCTTCTAAGGGATCATTGTGCTTAATATCTCATAGAGAGGACAAGTCAAGAGTAAAAGATGTAGAACTTGAATGTAGTGTGTCACATCACTACTAAGAGGAAAGTCGTACGCTAAGAAATATATCACTCTGGGAAGAAATCAAACCAAATGACACCACCAAGCAAAGGATGCATCAGAAGAAAATGGAAAATTACACCATGGAACATGAGAAATGTTGAAATATATCATCAATGTATGCCCCCACTTTAAAGAAGTTGCTAACACCATTGTTGTGAGCAACTGCTTTAAAGTAGCCAATGCTTAATCCTAAGACATGAGAGCTTATTTGAAAATACCTATGTCAAGTCATATGGTTCCAAAATGAAGCTACATCATGAAAAATGAAGGAGGGGTTGCCCCAAAAATACATAAGGGATCTATAGATTCGAGGGGTGTGTTCAAGAAGTTGAGTCCACTTTTTGGCCAAAAAGTGGAAGTGTTTTCCCTGATTTTTAGAATTTGTCACATTTGACCTTAAAATTTGAAGCACTTAGAGATGGAATCTTAAAAAAAGTCACTAAGCATAAAATGTAGTACTCAGAGTATAGTTTCCAAATATGTAATTTATTTCAATACCCAGATGGTACAAATTGAGTTTCAATAAGTGTTTCTAAAAACCACTATTCAAAAGTCACTTTTTTTACCATACCATGCACGTGTACAACATCCATATTTTGACCTAAATTATCGTATTTTTCTAAATACTTTTGGGAAAATATTTGTGAGTCGCTAAAGCATGCTTTCAATATTTTTTTGTAATTTTTATTGAATTCTTTTTTTGTTAAATTTTTATTAGCAATATTTGTCACTTTGAAAAATCATCGTGTATGACACACATAAGATGACCTAAACTTATCATTTTTTATTTTTATTTTTAAATTGAAATGAACAGTCTGAAGAATGTTTTGGTGCAATTTGTTTTACAAAAAATATTTTAATAAAAAGTTATTAAAATACTAAAAAGCCCTGATAATTCAAGTTTCTGGACCAATTTCATTGGAAAGTAATTGAAAAATTAAAAAAAATCAAATTGTAAAAAAAATTACATATTTGGAATTTGCACTATCTCATCTATAATGGGTTTTAATTTCATAAAAAAATTCGGCAAAATAGATCTTCAAACTTATGTCCAAAGCTTAGGTTTGGGTCCCCAAGCCATTTCTTGAACCAAAAAACAAGCCAAAAACCCAACAAAAAATTCATATTTAAAAAAATAGGATCCTATTATAAAACGAGATCCAATTTCATAAAAAAACAATTTTTTATGGTTCTATGAAATGGGATCTTGTCTTCTAAAATAGGATCCCATTTTGAAAATTGCTAAAAATGGAAAGTTTCCATCTTCAGAAAGTTTTCAAAATGGGATCTCATTTTAAAAACTTTCCAAAAATGGAAATTTTGAAAAAAATTCAAAGTTTCCAAAATGTCAAGTTTTGAAAATGGTATCCCATTTTGAAAACTTGCCATTTTTTGAAAAATTTTCAAAACGGGATCCCATTTTGAAAATTTTCCAAAAACGAAAGCTTTTTAGAAAGGGATCTCGTTTGGAAAAATGGGATCTCATTTTTTAAATTTAGGCTCAGGATCCCGAAGCTAAATGGTATCCCATTTTTTGCAAGTCGATTTCATTTTTTTCCCAAGGAAAAAATTCCCATGTTTCGTGGGCTCATCTTCTTGCATTTACCCCAGGGCAAGTATATCTTTGTTGTAATGTTGTTATAGAGCTCAAAAATGTCATCATCCCCAAATACTCATAGAACTAGAAGAATGACACAAAAAGAGAGGAAAAAAGAAAGATCCTTTGGGTCAACATGGAAGAGACCTAAATGTCGCAACTCCTTGCACCATCCCTAAAAATAAAACACAAGACAAGAAAAAGAAGTAAAATGTTTATGACATAGGGAAGAATGTAGTTACATATAGAAGAATGCAGAAAAAGAGAGAAATACATCAAACAGAAGGGTATGGGTGATCACATTATCCACATGCAATCACATAAAGAAACATGAAAAAGAAAACAATATGAAAGACTAGTAAGGCACATACAAGTCAACCTATAGCAATTCATTCACATCCAAGTCTTTATCAGTGTATACGAAGGTGGGAAACTATCCAAAGGGACAACATCAATTTCTAAAACTAGGACAAGGCTATCTAGTTCCCTTTTCACCCACTAAGTGTAGGAAAAGGATGAGTTGAGATGGGTGATGAGAATGAGTTCCTCGCGATAAAGAGAATGATTTGCAATGAATGTATAACATGTAACAGTGAGCATACTAGAATCCTACAACTATTACATGGAAATGAGCAACATGCATGGTGCTTTCCATAGGTTTGGTTCTTAAAGGGTACAAAATTCTTCAATACCTTATTTAAAGGATGGCAATTATCAATGTGATGTCCAAAGAATCTATGATAAGCTTAATATGGTCTATTTTGATAACTTTGATTTTTAGTTATATTTTAACATTTAGATGGAAATTCAATTAGTTTCTAATATAGAATGGTGTAAAAGATATTCTCAGTATTGGGAATTTTTTATAGGTCATAAGAAGTTATAGGAATGTCATACAACTTTTACAACTAAATTCTTTGATGTACATGTAGTTTTTGTTTCTTTTTCTTTGGTTTGATTACTATGTTGTCATCACTTTATTCTTCTAACTGCAAACCATTTCCATTTTTTAAAAAAAAATGTGTTAGTATTAATGTAATCGAAACTTGTGGTTTATTTTATCTTATGCATTGGAGATGCATTGGAAGGTGGATGAGGAGGAGAAAAATTCCTTTGAATGATATGGACCAACAAGCACATGAACTATAATCCTTCTTTATGTTTAAGCACCGTTCGTATGTTCCCTATGAGAGGAATGACATTATGAGTAATAGGTTTGGTTCTCAAAACATTTTGTAAAATTTTAATTCTTCATCTAGCCTCCTTTTTCTGTCTTGTGGGATATTAGAAATATAATGCACATTATTTGTAGGAGGTGAAGTCATTGGAAATGAGGAATGCATGTTATGATCCATAGGAAGCTGATTATAAACACTATTAGAAAGAGAGTTAGAAAACCCAAGATCCATGGTGAATGATGTATCATGGGATGACATGAGTTTCAAACTATGCATTATAATAGTATTACCAATAGGATACCAAGTTCTAAAGCTCATACAAGTTTTACAAAATAAATTTCAACCCAAAATGGAAAGAGGGTAAAATGTAATGCATTGACCTAGAATGTAATTTTTAGATTTTGAACAATGAAATATTGTAAATTATGCAATTTTGAAATCACACAATGCACTAACTTTGTTAAATTAAGCTAGCTATTATCAAATTAATGAAAGAGAAATTCTACAAATAGAAACAAAATTCTAAAAGCAACAAAAAAATATAGAATGAACGTTTTTATGCCAAGAAAATTAGAATGTGGCCTTGATTAGGGACTGATTCACCCTATGGAAAATGGGTCCTAGGTGAGGGTTTTGAAACAAATTTTTACATATTTCTAAGTGATTTTCAGTAGTTTCCATATTCTGATTTGTTACAACAAGTTTCAGTTTGATTTTTATGTGAAATTCAATGTGAAATGCAAGTGTAAAATGTGACAAAATGAGAATCTAGAATGCCTAATTTGATATGCAATATGGTTTTAATTTTCAAATGAAAATGAATATGATGTAATGTTATGTAAATTTTATACAATATGAGTGATATTTTTGGTATTTTTTAGATTTAAAGAATGCAAAATATGCAATCATAAAACCCTTAAATGAAATGCAAAGATAAGACACCCTAAATGAGACCTAATTCAATGCAAAGAGATGAAAATAAATGCAATATCTAAATCTAGGATGAAAGATTACTCCAAACTTAGAAATTGAAATGATCAAACTCAGGTTTAAAAGGTTGGGCTCACCATAATGAAACATAGAAAAATAGGTTCACCAAAATGAATTCATAACAAAGGGGCTATGATGAGTCTATTTCTCTAATTTCATTCAAAATGCAAGCTCTAGAGGATAGATCTAAAAAATAATAGAACTAACTATCAAAATGCTGATTTGGAAAGCTAAGAATATTGTTTACCTATCACAAAAGATGTGTTTTCAGACCTCACTATGGACTCATTAACCCTATGGTGATTGGGTCTTGGCTAGGCTCCTAGAAAATTCTATTTGGGTTCTCTTCTACTAGGTTTAAACTCCTAGATTCCAAGTGTTCACTGTCAAAAATTCAAAAGTAAAATCTATAGAAGATTTTCCATGATTTGACAACTTTTCTTGCAACTTTCTTCAATTTTTCTCTTCAAATGATCTTCAACCTAAAATTTCCAATCACACATCAAAGAAAGAAAAATGTTGTTTGTTAGGTGAATGGGGGTTTTCCTTGGTAAAACCACATTTTGGTAATTAAACATTGTAATTTAATAGAAAAGCATGAAAGAATGATGAATGAACAACATCATGTAAAAAATCACCAAACCTTGTTTGAACTTTTGATAAAAAAATATGTAAACTAGTTTGAAGAGGCCTCAATAAATGTAGATCTTGATCATGAAACTTGATATGAGTAATTCCTTTGATATGCTTGAATAGATCTTGAAAACTACATCAAAATAATAGCTCAAACAACATGCATTATGAATCACATCTTTGACATGACAATGGAGTCTTGATTGTTGCAATAATCTTCTATAAATCTACCCATGAATTCCTTGAAATTGCTCTTGAATGCTCTTGAATCGCTCTCAATCTCATAAAATTTCTATTAGGACTTTCTCATAAAGTTGCTAGGTGAAACTAAGTGAAATAACCTTGTATTTATATGTACCTTAAGATTAATTCCCAAAATTCAAATATCACAAGCCGACATTGAATTATAAATTTGAATTCATTAAAATACTATCAAAAACATATTTCAAGGTGGGGTCCTAGGTCTAAGTGACGACCCATTTTCCATAGGGAAAATGGGTCCTTGGTCACTTAGGAAACACATCAAACAATGATAAACATTATGTAAAAACAGGGTCATAGGTCTAAGTGAGGACCCATTCTCCTTATGCCGAATGGTTCCTAGGTTAAGGAAAATTTACCAAAGTTAAGTGTTGTGTAATGGAATTTACGAATGTCAAGTTTTATCCCTCTGAATTTACATTTAATTAGGCTTGGATTTAAATTGAAGGGGCCAATTAAGGAAAATTTACCTCAATCAATTAACTAAGCATTAGATTAATGTGAAGGTGTAAACATACACCTTGCAACATCAAAAACAAGGTAAAATTAAGTCCATTTTATTAAAAAGGGCCCTAAGCTTAATGAGAATACGAAAAACATATTACAACACTAAATCAAGGCATAATTAAGCTCATGTTATCATTAATTATTCCTAAATTAAGTGTGAAAAATTGATACTTTTTCCTACACTACATAGTGTATACCTTTTACACAAGAAAACTTCAATATATATCACTAAACAATGATGTGTTGATCTATCATATTCAATACTTATCTTGAAGGTTTGTGTGCAAGCTTTTGATAAACATCTTTTGTAGATATGAATCAGGAATTTTGACATCAACTTGAGCATACAATGACTAATAATGTGAAATGAAGTTAGTTACTTTTTCATCGACATTTTGTCTATATCACATTAGGTCATCCGTTATCTTTTTAGGGGTCATATGAACTTGGAAGTGACTTATGAAGGCATATACAAGCTCATTAAATGATTGAAAGGAATGATTAGGAAGGTTTGGAAACCACTCGAATGTAGTGTATTTCAAGTTCCTAGGAAAAAGTTTAGCTAAGAGTTTATCATCAAGGACAAAATCACTGCATAAAGTTGTATAAGCATTGACATGGTTAATAGGGTCTCCTTTACCTCTGTATTTCTCAATCATAGTAATTTATATCCCTTGTGGCATATGGTTGCATAATATTTCTAAGGATAAGGATCTACTACAAACATGATATGTGGGTCCAGATCTGTTTGACCTTGGCTAATGATGGAAATTTTTTGTTGCATAGATGAAACAGTATGAAGGACCTATGTAATGACAGGCTCAGGGTAAGTGGTTTGAGGTGGAAGAGAAAATGGTGGTGGAGTGTATGTCATGTGAGGGTAAGTGAAAGGAATGCTAAGAGGGGTGAAGGGTGTAGAAGGGACTTGTGATGTCACAATAGAACTAGGAATGCTAGTTGGAATTGCAAAAGGAGCCACATGACTAACGTGTTACCTAGTTGTTGTAACATGAGGAGTGGTGTAAGTTGGTATGGATGCTATGGTTGAAGGGGGAGGAATGTGAGATCTTCCTTGTTTTGGAGCTATGTTTGCTGATTGGGAATTAGAAGAAGCATGTTTATTATAAATCCCAGTAATCCTTTTCATAATTTTTAGGCCGTCATCACTTTCAAGCAATCGATGAAGGTTTTCTATGGCTAGTATGGTAGGGTGGAAATGTTTTCAAAGGACAAGTCTTTGTGTAAGTGTGCAAAATTCTCATGAATATTATTGACCTTTTCTTGCAAGAGGGAATTGTTTTGTGTGTCAACATGCATTGGATGGAAAGATGAAGGTATAGAAGTGGTATTTTCCATTCCTAATGCACCATTGTCCATACTAGGAGTAGGAGCTCTTGAAATCCCAAGGTTGACAATGAAAGTGCTATCGTAGGAAGCCACGAGTCTAGAACTTTGTCTCACTAAAGTATTATCAATGGGGCATGAAACACTAATACAAGTACCAAAAAAGATGGGGTGAGTGTAAATGCAATGTAATCTAGGAGTGTAAAATGAAAATAACATAAATTCTACTAATTGTAATAGAGAAGTAACTACAAAAAATAGAGATGTAGAAAAATTCCAGAAAAATGCTAGAAAATGTTGTTTAAAAAGTGCAAGTGGACTGATTCGCCCAGGTTAGTGAATGAGTCACAATATAAGTTTTTTTTGTGTTTTTCAAAAAATTTAAAGTTATTTTAATGATTTTTAGATGCTAATTACAAATGCAGATGCAGATTTTTAGTTTTTCAATGACATGCAATGCAAAAATGAAATCTACATGAATCTTTCACTAGTGCAATTTAAGGAACCCTAGAATGCAAAAACAAGACAATACCCTAATTGAATGTTCATGCAAATGAAGTCTAGGATGTTAGATGTAATTGAAATAAAAAATGTAGAGTGTTCAATCTTTGGGTTCACCAAAATGAACCATATATTTTTGGCACCCTAGTCCCTTCTAGTACTTATAAGGTTTTTCACCTAAAAGGAAAAGGGAGGGCCAAAAGATCTAGCTAGGTTCACTCAAATTATGCAATGTATTATGTTATTTCAGGCTAAATGGAATGAAATAAGTTCAATTAAGTGATGTATATGATTGATTATGTGTGCAAAACCTAAGAATCATGTTATGTTGGAAAACACAATGTGATATGCAAACAATGAATTAAGAATGAACAAATGCAAAACAAAAAAGAAAAGGGATGAATCAAAGTGCACCTGGATAGAGATTGGAGAATTTGGAATCTTTTGAATGTTGTCTGAAGATTTGACTCCATCAACCTGACAAGAAGACAAGTCCAGATCTAGAGCTATAGAATTGACCTTTGATTTCATAGAATTTTTGGAGAGGACTGATTCACCATCAATGGTGAATGAGTCCCACCTTAAGGCTAGAAAAGTAGATTTTGTCAGATTCCAATTCTTGGTAGTCAAAAACCAGTTTTTAGGTATTTTTGTTGATAGCAAGATTGATTCACCATCAGTGGAAAATGAGTCCTAGTGGTGATTTGCACTAATTTATACCAGTATTCAGATCCTTCTAGATTCATCATCCAATTCCCAAGTGCACTCTATTTGACCCTTTTTAGTTTTGTTTGCATTAGTTTACATTTCTATTTCATTTTCTGCATATCACATAGTGTTTTCAAAAATTGCCTATTACATTAGTTTTGCATTCATAATCAATCAATTTCATTGTTTAGTTGCATTTAAAACATTGCATTTAGTCTAAATTACATCATACATATATTAGTTTGAGTGAACCACTTGAATTTTGGGGTTCTATCTCTCTCCTTTTAAGTGAAAGATCATAAGAGTGCAAGCGAAGCACATAGACCATCAAAATTGTTGGTTCAGTATCAAACACATAGTGCAAGACCTCATTGATTTTATCCATCTATCTATTTGAAATATTAATGTTGTAGGAAATATGTCTGTTGGCCACCCTAATCAAAATTTTCAAATTTTTACCAACCCCATGCCTAAACATAATATATCATTTATCAAAGCTAGTGAACCTTCAAACACTGATGTGATGAATGTTGATACAACTATTGAACAACATGATATTACTCCAAATGTTACCCATGTTAATCCTATGGATGAACTTGTGGGTATGATAGATGTTATCCCTCGTAAGGGCCTAACTAGCAAATCTCTTGATATTACTTTTTCTTCTCACGATATACTTAAAAAAAATTCTTGATGGTCCTCTTTACATAGCCGGCCACATCTATGATAAGCCCACCAATGGGATATTAATAGAACCTACCCATGGTGGGAACATGATAAAAAAAAAAGATTAGTATTACATGATCTTTATCAAGATGATTATCACAAAACCAATATCATGGATTAAAACACATATTGGTTTTTTGTGCCCTATGATTAGATCGATCATACTCTCCTTCCAGATAGGACCTAAAATATTAAATGTAACATTCTATATCATCCCACAATTAGATCAATTTCATTTGAGGCTAGGTCATCCTTGGTTTCACTCGATGAAATTTGTCCCTTTGGTCATTCACAAATCTTTGAAGTTTCCACTTGACAATGAGATATTTATTTTACACCATAGTGGCTTTAATCCATTGTATTCTAAAGGTAATTTCTCCTTTGAAGTATTTTGGCTTGAATCTATGGAACCCATCACCCCTCAGAAAGACTTCTTTTTCATTTCCTATCAAAAGTTAAAAGCCAAAAAAATAGCTGAATTATCTCTTCACCACATGTCGTCATCCACTTCCACTACTCCTATCCTAGATGAGACAATGCTTCAACTTGAATCTAAACCTGAAAAAACAATGCAACCTCATAAGCAACCAACAATAAACACTTCACCTTCAACATCTAAACTCCCAAGAGATAATGAAACCAACCATGTCATGCCTCCTTGCATTAAACAAGTTTATAAAGCAAAAGAGAAAGTGATTGACCATCTCCTTTGGTTTTGTCCGTTCCTCCTCCTTGGGAAAGAAAAGGAGCCTATGGTGGATAAATTCACTCTTACACCTACACAACTTCAAACTAGAATCAAATAAAGGGTATGTGCATGATCATCATGGAAAAATATAGGCCCTTAAGTGGCAAAAAAATTAGAAAAATTAGAGTTAGGAAACTTGACGTAAAACTTTGAATAAGTTATCTATATTATTTTAAAAATATGCAAAAATAGAATTTGTAGAAAATTGAATGTAGTTTCTAAACTACTAGGTTTATTTAAAAAATAAATCTATTTGGTGAAAATTTCAAATTTCAATGTAGTAGTACTTAAATTTCAGGGAAAAAATAAGAAGTAGGTGTTTGTTTGATCACCCTAACCATAATAAAATGATAATATTTTTTTATAAGATTTTAGATATAAGTAGAGGACTCATGTCCGGATGTGATCCATAATTTTTTTGTAATTTTTTTTCAAGTAAATAATTAATTATGAATTTTTTATTACAATTTTTAAAATATATAAAAAACTCGTCTATCTGACCACCTTAACTTGGTCAAAACTTCATGAAATTCATTTATTTATTTATTAATCCTATAGTATGTGAAGTGTAGAATGGGACACATGTCCTAGATTCAAAAAATGTGACACTGTTTGAAAGTTGTAGATGTTTTTTAATCAGCCTATCAATCAAGACTTTAGTCATAATTCAAATAGAAAGTGAATAATAATAATTTATTAAATTGAAAGTAAAGCATAATTTATATTGGTGGAAAGCTAAGAATCTCCTTTAAAAACCTTTTTTTTTCATCAATTTTGGGTAAGAAAAATTTGGTCAGCCACATACCCATCATATCGCCACTTTTTGGCCCATGATGATCATGCACATACCCTAAAACCTAGGTGCTAGGGAGCATAGGTGGGTATGTCCAAGATCATGATGGGCCAAAAAGTGGCATATGATGGGTATGTGTAGGGTATGTGGCTAACAACGTTTTTTTTACCCAAAATTGATGAAACAAAAAGGGTTTTTAAAGGAGATTATCAGCTTTCCACCAATATAAATTATACTTTACTTTGACATTAATAAATAATTATTATTAATTTTCTAATTGAATTATTAGTAAAGTCTTGATTGATAGGCTGATTGAAAAACATTTATATGTTTCAAATGGTATCACATTTTTTGATCCAAAACACGTGTCACATTCTATGCTTCACATACTATAGGATTAAAAAAATAAAAATTGAGTTTCATGAAGTTTTGACCAAGTTAAGGTGGTCAGACATACGAGTTTTTATATTTTTTAAAAATTGTAATAAAAAAATCATAATTAATTATTTACTTGGAAAAACATTACAAAAAAATATGCATCTCATTGGGACATGAGTCCTCTACTTATATCTAAAATTTTATAAAAAAATTATCATTTTATTTTTGGTTAGGGTGGTCGGACAAACACCTACTTATTTTTCCCGAAATTTAAGTACTCTGCATTGAAATTTCAAATTTTCACCAAATAGATTTTTATTTTTTTAAAATTAACCTAGTAGTTTAGAAACTGCAATCAATTTGCTACAGATTCTATTCTTACATATTTTTGAAATAATATAGATAACTTATTCAAATTTTTACGTCAAGTTTCCTAACTCTAATTTTTTTGATTTTCTTGCCACTTAAGGGCATGTTTTTTCCATGATGATCCTGCACATACGCATGTGTCAATCTCATCTCCTTTCCTATCAATTACAAGCTGCAAAAGACAAAGAAAATCAACCTCCACCTTTGATTGAAGCAATAACTAACCGCCCTCCTCCTCCTAACCCACCACAAGATAGTACGATACAACCATCACAACAAAATAATTTGATACAACAACCACAACTCCTAATACACCCTTCATTGGAAATTATGATCTTTCCTCCTATAGTGATTAATCTAGATGATGATGATGATGATGAGGAGATCTCTAAAATAGATGAAGAAGTGCATATTGATCTAAATTCTTTATTTTCTTCTTCCATGAGCTTAAATGAAAAATATCCTACACCAAGTGAAAAACCTAGTACTTCCCCTAGTTCAACACTTGCAATTCTCCCTTTGGATAGTCAACTGCCCTCACAATACACTAAACATGATTGGGAGGTGGATGACTTCTTAGATCGTTGACTTGTATTTCCCTTAATTATACCTTTTATATTTTCCTTTTTTTTCTTTTTCTTTTCTCTGGTGTGATTGTATGTGCATATCGTGTTCCCCTATGATGTGACATTTGATGTTCTCCCTCTCTTTGCACACTTCCTCTATTTGTACCTCCATTCTTCTATATGTTATAATTTACTTTCTTTTTTGTGTTTTCCTTTGGGGGATGACGCAAAGCATTGAGATGTCCTATGTCTCTTCCATGTTGACCCAATCGGTCATTTTACTTTCTTTTTTGCTTGTGCTTGTGTTTTTCCTTTGGGGGATGATGTAGGGCATTGAGACCAAAATGTCTCCTTCATGTTGACCCAAAATATTTTGTTTTTCTTTCTCCTTTTCTATTAGCTTGTGTTTTCCTTTTAGGGATGATGTAAAGCATTGAGACCACAATGTCTCTTCCATGTTGACCCAAAACAAACTTTCTTTTTCTTTTTGTTTTCACTCTCTTTGTGTCATTCTTCAAGTTCTATGTATTTGGGGAATGATGATAGTTTTGAGTTCTTTACAAAACATTGCAGTAATGAACATACTGACCCCAAATCCATAGATCCCTTATATGTTTAGTGTGTTCCTTTGCATGACACAACCTTACTTGGAAATGTATGACTTGGCATAGGGGCTTTCCAAGTTGGCTTTCATGTCTTGTTTTCTCTTTGCATCTTTTTTTCGCTACTTCAAATTAATCACTCATAGAATGGTGTGTAGTAATTCCTGTAAAGTGGGGGAATACATTGGCATTATTCATTTTCTTGGTTCTTAGTTTAGCCTTGTTATTTTATACAATGCATTTTTCACTTTGTGGATGACATTGGGTGTGATGTCCTTTATAAGAGTGATCTATCTTAGCATATTACATTCCTCTTTTAGGCCTAATGAGATGCACTGCATCCCCTGAGTTGTGAATATTTTATTCTTTTATTGGCCCTCTCTTGGAGACATTAGACACAATGTTCCCTAAGTTATAGACCTCACATGAGTTAAGCAAGACTCCTTCAAACATCTTTTGCATTTTACATTTTTACATTCATATGGCCACCTTGCATAACACAGCTTGCATGCCTATGGTACCATCCTTCTTGTTCATGAGTTCTAATCATACAAAGCTTTTCTTATCTCATGAAGCACAAACTAACATTGTCCTTTGTGGTTCCTGATTAAAGTTATCAGGAGGTATAACTTTGATATGGTTGAGTAGGAAGCCCATTATGAGGAATGAATTTCCCCATAGCCACCTATTTCTTTGTGCATA
The DNA here is from genome assembly GCA_007258455.2 of Sequoia sempervirens. Classification (NCBI taxonomy): domain Eukaryota; kingdom Viridiplantae; phylum Streptophyta; class Pinopsida; order Cupressales; family Cupressaceae; genus Sequoia; species Sequoia sempervirens. The sequence goes on from VDFB02281492.1 coordinate 834,146,604, forward strand.
CATACCAGAGAATTGCATGTTTTTCACCTTTTGGGCCTTCTCACCCAATGGACTGCCATGAGTTTCATCACCCCAAAGTGAGTATGTATTTTCTTTTTCAGACAAAAAGCCTAGATATGATCCATAACTAGTTGGATAGACAATTGAAGCTTGATTTGACATTTCCTTTTACTCTCTCAATTCTTTCCTCTATCATATGTATGTCTCTTTGTTCTTATGTTTAGTTTTCCATGGGATCTTCATCTTGGGGACTTGATCATCCCTCTTGATCGTTGTTATCTCATCTTGCTAGCATACATGCATTTGGATATCTCTCGATATGCATGGCTACTTTAGTGTGAGTTTTAATCAAGTTCATCCTCTCACTAAAGTGGGGGCTAAATGTACCATATAAAAATGGATCTTTGGACATTTGCAAGGTCATTTAGGCCTTTTTCTTGTGATTCTTGGCTTATTTTTCTTAGATTTAATGTTGCAATGTAACTTATACATTCACATTAGGTCTTAAATACTTAAATTATTAAGACTTTATGATGTCTTGTGAAGGTATTGTGAAGTGTGTTGTAACACATTTCTACGCCTTTCTAGACTCTTCTTATTATAATTCATCTAAATATTCACTTTTTATCCTTTAGCAATTCTTATTCTAAAGTGTTGTAAAGTCTTGTAATAAAGTTTCATGCTTTCTACACTTTTCACCATTAATTATAGCTTTCTTATGCTTTATTTGACCCGTCTATACACTTATAGGCCTTAATTAAGCGTGCTTTTGAATATAAACCAGAGAAATGTCATTAAATACAACTTAATCCCTGACACCCACTTGTATGCCTGAGTGGGATCCATTCACCATGGATGGTGAATGAGTCCCTCTTAGCACAAAATTCAAAATAAATTCAAATTTCTTTAAGGTTTTTATTCATTAAGACCTTTGGTTAGCTTGCGATGTTGTAGTTTCAAGAAATTAGGGCATAATTGTGTATAAATAAGTGTTTTTCTATCCATTTTAAGGCCTAATTAGCTAGTTCACTCATTCATCCATTCAATCATCATAGCATCATTCAATCAAGCAATTATCAAGCATCTAGGAGTAGCCATTGACATATCTTCAGACTTCAACAATAAGGGTTTGGTGAGTTTATGACACTTGCATGTTATTTTTTCATCATTCCTATCTTATTTCATTTCATTTCTTTATCAAGGGTTTGATTACCAAAGTGGGATTTGACAAAGGTAAATCCCTATACTCTAGCCCTTAACCATTTCCCCCCTCTTTACATGTGTGTTTGCAAGTCTCGTAGGAAGATTTTTCAAAGAAATAGGTGTTGAAAAGTGGTCAACAAGTAATTAAAGCTATTCAAGTCAACAAAGACCTAATTCACACTTGGGGACATCATTTAGCCTATTTTCTATAGATTTGGATCTATCAACTCGACAAGAAGTCTAATGCAGATATGGACCTGTAGAGTTGACTTCAAAATTTGTAGATTTTTGTAGGTGGACTAATTCACCATGATGGTGAATGAGTCCCACTACCAGGCTGGAAAAGGTGATTTCTTCATATTCAGTTCCTGACACTATGAAACCTGTTTCAACATAATTTACTAGAACCGGGATTGATTCACCATTTGTGGTGAATGAGTCCCAGTGGCCATCAATAGTGATTTCTAAAACATTTCGAAACCTTATAGCATTAACATTCTACCTCCAAATGCACTCCATTCAGTTTCATCGAGTTCTATTTTCATTTGTTCATGTTTCTAGTTCATTTTTGCATATCACACTATGTTTTCAAATACTTCATATTTCTTAGGTTCTGCACAAATAATCAATCCATTTTTGTAATTTTCTACATTTAGATAATTGAATTTAGGCATATATTCATTCTACTTGCATTAATTTGAGTGAACCACCTAGATTTTTCTAGGGATCTATCTATTTTCCTTTAGGTGAAAACCCCTAATTAAGCAAGAGAGTCAAAGTATCCTACATCCCAAAATCTATGGTTCACCACCAAACAAAGTTATTGAAGATTGTAATGATGCGATAAATAGTTGGAAAATAATTTATTTGCAACATATCAAAACTCATTAGCTACATAGTCATTTGCATGTATCTTCATTTAGTGGTAACTTGGAGGTAAATTACTTTGCAAGATAGAATTTCACTTGAGTTAGGTTTATGATTATTGTAAGATTTCAAGTAGTTTATATATCTCTCTTGAGATGTACCAATCAAGTTTAATCCTTTTTCTTACTACCAATGTTTGGGAAAGTGCATTCAAAAACATTAAAATAATTACTAACTATCTTGTAGGAGAGTTGATCAATGTTAAGAATGGATCTTCAAATAGTTATACTTGGAATTTTGAGGCTATCTTTGCTAAAATTCATTAGGCCTCTAAAGACTTATCCAATATATCCAATGGATAAAGTGTACAGGATCATGTGGAGGCTAGTGTTACCATAGGATGGAGGAATTTCCATCATCTAAAGTAAGCTTCTCACTTTGAGATGATGCTTTGCATGAGAAAAAAATTTGGCTTTAATTTCTTTCTTTCTTCTCCTTATTTTTGTTGATAGATTTGAGAAACACATATATTGTGAATTTTGATTTTTGGAGACAAGATGTTTGGTGAAGAGCTCGGTATGGATGGTTTCCTAGAAATTTCATGAGACTATGATCAATAATTATACCCTTACAAGGGTAAAGTGACAACATGGTAGACGGTTTTCCAATAATTTAGTGTCTTTGATTTGGGAGTTCAAGGAAAAGAGAACTCAGGAATTTAGCTCAGAGCGACACGTTTACAAGGGTCAAAAGGTAACTTGGTGGAGTTCCACTCAATTCAAGATTTTTTTCTTTAATGAAGGATCTTCTCATGAATGTGTGTTTACATAATCAACAAGTTTTATTGTTATTATTAACTGGTAGTCCCTTGGATAGGTGAAACAAAGGTTTGGATGGTATCTTTGCAAGAGCATTGTAATAAGGGGGAAATGTTAGCATATGTTAGCATAGATATATTACACAGTTAATTAGTTCAGGTGGTTGGTGGTTATGGAAATTTGTACACCTACCCCACATCCTCCTATATGTATCCATTCTATATAATTGTAATGAATTATGCATTTTACCACTTCATATACAGTCATCAATATTTTCACTAATAGACATGCCATAATTAGGAACAAAAATTTAACATGACATATAATCACTAAGGCTGCCGACATGTTAATATACAATTACAAGAAATAAATAAATCATAAAAGGGTGAAATAACCACCCTTATATAATTAAAACCATACTATGGGAATGAGAATCCATTTTTACCATTGAATCCTATAATAAATATGCTACTGTAGTGTAGAAAATTGTCCACTCTTGAAAAAAAGAGGAAATTTCACACTTAATTTGGACCTATTTTGACACCCTTGCATTAATAACCCTTTAAAATAACCATTTATAGGCCCCTAAGACCCATTATTTCAGATCTCGAGCCTCATTTCACTCAAAAATCATATAAAATCATTTAAAGTACTGAAAATCCCAAAATCCCACCTTGAAAAGCTAAGGTGGGACTCATTCACCATCTTGGGTGAATGAGTACCCTTAGGTGGGACTCATTTTCCAAGTGTGGTGAATGAGTCCCATTTGGGGTCTTTTCAAATTTGAATAGGAATTCACCAATTTAATTCAATTTTTTGGTGAATTTCACCTTTTGAGATCTAAATAATAGTCAATTAGGTGTCAATTCGTATAAAAGAAAGATTCTATGTCATTTTTCACAATCCAAGTATCTATAAGTCATTTTCAAGAGAAAAATTCAAGGGTTCAAGTGTTGATAATTGTTCACAAAAGCATTCAAGTTTCAAGAGAAAGTAAAGTTGTAGAAATGAAACAACATTAAAGCATTTTTTTAGGTCTTCAAGCTCACTTTCAATCAAGATCTAACATTTTCAAGGGTTGATTATGGATGCCTATGGTGAATCATGATGGATTTTAGGTTGGCGAGATGCAACTAGCCATCAAGCCAAGCCTAAAGGCTTGTTTCCTAAGTGATTCTACCTTCCATTGTGACTCTACATTTAGCCTAAGGAAGGTATAAGCATCATTAGAGCTCATTTGGGGTGATTAGAGATCGCCACAAGTGAGTCATTCATCTTTACATTTCCGTTCTTGCATCATATTCTTCCACATCAGAGTAAGAGTGTATCATGTTTCAAATTTATTAGTCTTAGACATATTTAAGGCTAGGATTTTCATGCATATTTATTTATTCTTATCAAGTTTTAATTATCAAACTAGGGGTTTGATTGAGGAAAACTCCCCATTAACAAATCAAGTTGAATTTTGTTTTGCAAATGGTTTTCCCATACTTGAATCCAAAACTCAAGTTGGAAGGAAAGAGTAGGTGTTGAAGTGCAGATCATAGCTTTCAATTTCTGAAAAAGTGGAATGGGCTTGATTCACTAATAGTGGTGAATGAGTCCCATTGTAGTTGTTTGCTAGATCTATTTTTAGATTCTAATACCCTTTATCTCGAAATAGACTCTTGTGCAAAAACCATGATCTGGGACTTATTCACCCAAGTTGGTGAATGAGTCCTAGTTTGTCAAAAATTCAACATTTTCAAAATTTTAGAGCTATTTCCAGTCACTTCAAGCTTCCCAGGTACACACTATTTACATTTTTTCTTTCTTGTTATGTTTTACTTGCATTTCTAGGGCATTCTCTAGGTCATTTAGGATTTCACACTATGTTTTGCAATTCATTATCTTTTCCGTGTTTACACTTGGTGGTGAAACCCTCATTAGATGTCATTTAGTCTCTAGGATAGCACCTTTGCATTATTTCAATCTCCTTTTCATTGAAATCTCAAGGGTTTGTTCTTGAGTGAAGAGTAAGGAAATAACATCTCTCCTTTTAGGTCCAAAACCCTAGAAGCAAAAGAGAGACACATATTTTCTTCTTTTCATTCTGGTGAACATGCACTTAGATCATCATAATTCTTATTTGGAGTGCATTTACATCCTATATTTGGACTGCATCAACATTGTATTAGGTTTTACATTGATTAATTTGTATTCTAGGGTTTCAAAACTTGCATTAGTGAAAATCTCATTTAGCTTGCATTTTTGCACTTAATTTCATTAAAAAATATTGAAAAACTGCATTTGCATCCTAGATCTTGGTCATACAGCATAGAAGACATTAAAAGCAATTGAAAAAAATGAAAATTTTGAAAAAACCCCTATTGAGACTCATTCACCACCTTGGGCGAATCAGTCCTAGTGCAAAATCTGAACTACTATTTTCATAATTGAATCTCCAATATTTAGGCTTATGTTTGATCTCATTACTTTTTCGTTTTAGTTTAGTGGCTTTCTTTTATACCACAATCATTTAAAGTAGCATCATTTACATTCATTAAAATTGTGGATAGAAGTATCTTTTTGCAATTTTCATTTTGAACATTTCGACTAGACTACATTAGACATAAATTAGAAAGAAAAACCAAAAATCATTAAACTTAAGTACGCATAGATGTATAGTTACTTAAGCATGTTAAAACCTTTTGTTAGCTTTACCTTCAAGCCTTTTAGTCATGATGAATATTATATGTTAGATGAAGCCCTTGAGGACTTCACCTCGTAAGGTTCATCCACTGAGGCTTGTTCAAACAAACCTAAATAGAGAGAAGTTCAACTTATTAAAACGCCAAAGCCTTTTAGTAGTGATGACTTTGATATGTTAGATGAAGCCCTTGAGGACTTCATCTCACAAGTTTCATCCACTAAGGCTTGTTATGAGAAACCAAAACAAAGAGAAGTTAACATGATTCAACCTCAACTCATCCTTTACCCACCTTTGCATAAACTGCAACCTACAAACAAGCCTGAATTTATCCATTATCCACCTAAGAATAATGTATTGCAACAAGTGATTCATAATACCATTGCTTATACATACAACACTAGAAATAATCTACAGCCACAACAACCAACCCTAAAAACCTTACCTTTGATTAATCCCACTTTGCGTAGTGCTCCCCATTTAACTTCACATAGTGGGAAAGAGCATAATCTTGTTGAACAACTTAAGAATACTCCTACAAAGATATACCTATGGGATTTAATTAAAAACTCACAAAACTATCATAGTATGCTTCAAACAACTTTACAAAAAATAGTTGTTCCTCCTAGCACAACTACAAATGATGTGGCAACTCTCATACAAGGAATGAATATAGTTAGCGTAGACATAACTTTTCACCAACATGAGTTGCCCCCTTTGGCATTGAGAAAGAAAAAAGAGGCCTTTATGATAATTGCTCAATTTCATAGAATAGGCATAAAAAGGACCCTTGGTTATAATAGCTCAACCCTTAATGTGTACAACATGAAACTCTTAGATAGATTGTAGGTAGACAAATCAAAGATGGAACTTGACTCTTTATCAATTCAAGGATTTGACAATGTAGGAAGGTAACTGCTCAATGTGATTACTCTACCTATTATAGTCAGAAAGGCAACCTTACAAACTCCTATTCATGTTATGCCTCATGACCTTTCATACAACCTTCCTTTTGGAAGACCATGGATTCATGAGATGCATGTGATGCCTTTGACTCTTCATCATATTATGAAATATGTCTATGAAAACAAGGTATACCAAGTTGAAATGGACCTCGAACCTGAAAGTTGCCTACAAGTTGAAAAAGGAACAACAATTCCTCTTAGCACATTAATTCCAACATCCAACATAGAGTGCCATAGAAAAATTTCCCCTTGTCATTCTCATGGCCTTTTAGGCCTTGTTTCATGGTGTTGGAACTATTTAAATCTGATTAGATGTTGTGACATGGCTTGAACATGCATAATTAGGTACTAAAATTCAAATAGCGACATCTTGTGAAGGTGTTGTGAAGTGTTGTAAGATGTTTCTACATTCTTATGGACTCTCTTAATTACAATTCACCTTTTTATTATTTATTAAATTTCCTATTTTGAAGTGTTGTAAAGTCTTGTAACAATATTTCATGCTTTTCTAGGCACATTGTCACTATTTATCCCTTTCTCATGCTTTATTCGACCCCTTTGTGCCCTCATATGTCTTAGTTTAGTAGAATTTCTAATATTATCCTAATAAATAACATTAAATACAACATATTTCCTGACACACCATTTTAGGTTCTAGGTGGAACCCATTCACCATAGGTGGTGAACAAGACCCCATTGGCTCTGAATTAAAACTTTTAAAATTTTCCTTTAGGGTTTTTATTCAAAAACACTTGATGTTAGCCTGTGATGAGGTATGAATAGTTAAATAAGGCACAAGTGTGTATAAATATGTGATTTTCACCTCATTTTACATCCTCCTACAATTCCCCAACATTCATACATCATATTCAAGCATTCAAGAATTCTACAACCTCAATTCAAGCAATATTCAAGCACTTTGGAGCATCCATTGACATTTCTTTAGATTTGCATTATCAAGGGTTTGGTAAGTTGATTTCTATTGTATGTTATTAGTTTATCATTCTCTTTCCTTTAATTGTTTCATTAAGGGTTTGATTACCAAAAGTGGGGTTTCACCAAGGAAAACCCTATTCAATAACCCTACACCATTTTTTCCCTATCGCATGTGTGTTTGCAGACCTAGGTATGCAGAATTAACAAGATTTTTAGTGTTGAAGATTGGTTTACAAGTCAACTAGGTGCTGCAAGTCAACTCAAGTCTATTTCAAGCTTGGAGAAGGTTTCTTGTCTATTTCCTACATAATTGACTTTGACAACCTGACAATCAGTGATTTCTAGATTTGGTGTTGCAGAGTTGTCTACTATTTTTTCATAAATATGGGAGGTGACTGATTTGCTACTAGTGGCGAATGAGACCCACCTTAGGACTGAAAATCTGAATTTTGTAAGAATTCAGAACCCGATAGATAGAAACTTGTTTAGGACACTTTTTCACTAGGAGGAAGAATAATTCACCACCCTGTGTGAATGAGTCCCATAGTGAAAAATTAGTGATTTCAACTAGCATCCTCAACATTCCAGATTCATCATACTTCACCCAGGTGCACTCTGATTTAACTCATTTCTTTATGTCCTACTTTCAAACATAGCTTTAATTTCACTTTTTCATTCATATTTAATCATTTAGATTAGTCAATTGCATTTAGTTTACATTATTTAGATTAGACAACATTACACATAACATAATTTAAATGAACTAGTTTTCATTTTTTGCCCTACCTCTTGCCTTTTAGGTTAAAAACCCTAGAAGAGTTAGAGAAGGCTTAGAGAGCCAAAAATCTATGGCTCATTTTGGTGAACCCGAATTTTAAACATCTTGAATTTCTGATTTCCATTGCATATTGAATCTTAGTTTATATTTGCATTAACATTTAAGGGTATGTGTAGGAGCAAAAAATAGGCCCTTAAGTGGCAAAAAATTCAGAAAAATTAGTGTTAGGCAACTTGACGTAAGTATTTGAATAAGTTATCTATATTATTTCAAAAATATGTAAGAATAGAATTTGTAAAAAATTGAATTTAGTTTCTAAAATACTAGGTTTATTTAAAAATAAATAAAATCTATTTTGTGAAAATTTGAAATTTCAATGTAGTAGTACTTAAATTTTAGGGAAAAAATAAGAAGTAGGTGTCTGTCTGACCACCCTAACCATAATAAAATGATAATATTTTTTTCTAAGATTTTATATATAAGTAGAGGACTCATGTCCAGATGTGATGCATATTTTTTGTAATTTTTTTCCTAGTAAATAATTAATTATGAATTTTTATTACAACTTTTAGAAAATATAAAAACTCATTTGTCTAACCACCTTAACTTGGTCAAAACTTCATGAAATTTAATTTTTTTTTTAATCCTATAGTATGTGAAGCATAGAATTTGACACATATTTTGATTAAAAAAATATGATATTGTTTGAAAGTTATAGATGTTTTCAATGAGCCTATCGACGACTTTAGTTGTAATTCTAATAGAAAATGAATAATAATTATTTATTAAATTCAAATTAAATCATAATTTATATTTTTTGAAAGCTGAGAATCTCCTCTAAAAACCCTTTTCGTTTCATTAATTTTGGGTGAAAAAAAAGTTGTCAGCCACATACCCTACAAATACCCATAATATTGCCACTTTTTGGCGCACCATGATCCTGCACATACCCTTAACTAGGAATTGTTTTAGTTTTGCATTTTAGGACTTTTCATATTACATTAGTGAAAACTTCATCTAGATTTCATTTTTGCATTGCATATCATTGAAAAAATTGAAAATATTCATTTTTCATCTTGGATTGCATTCTTTAGAGCATTAAAATCATCTTAAATTTTTTGGAAAACACACAAAAATATCATAGTGGGACTCATTTTCCACCTGGGGCGAACCAGTCCCTCTACACATTTTACACAAATTTTTTGGCATTTTTCTGGCATTTGTTTGCATTTTTATTTTTTGTAGTTAGATCTCTATTATAGTTAGTAGAATCTCTATTATTGGAATTTTAAAGCTTTTATATTAGCTTTCATTTGCATTCACCTCTCCTTTGTGGTACTTTTATGAGTGTTTGGTGCCTCGTTGATAATACTTTAGTGAGAAGAAGTTCTAGACTCATGGCTTCCCGCGATATTACTTTCATTGTAGAGCTTGGGATCTCATGAGCTCCTACTCCTAGTATGGAAAATGGTTCATTAAGCAATGAAAATACCACTTCTATGCCTTCACCTTTCCATCCAATGAATGTGTACACCCAAAAAAATTCCCTCCCATAAGAAATGGTCATTAATATTCATGAGGATTTTGCACATTTACAACAAGATTTGTTGCTAGAAAACATATCCTCCATGGCCATACCTTCCATTAGCATTCTTCATCATTTGATTGAAAGTGATGATGGCTTGCAAGTGATGAAGATAATTGCAGAAATTTACAATAAAAATGCCTATTCTAATACTCAATCCGTAAACATTCCTATAAGCCAAGGAGGACCTCAAGTTCCTCCCCCTTCAACCATAGCATCTATACCAACTTATATGAATCCACAAGTCCACACAACTATGAAACAGGTTAATTATGTGGCTACTTCTTTCCAGATTCAACCTAGCATTCCTACATCTCTCATGGCATCGTAAGTCCCCTCAACCTCCTTCACACCTCATAGTATTTCTTTCACTTCACCTAACATCACCTACACTCCATCACCCTTTTCTCTACCACCTCAACCCACTTACCTTGATCATATTCTTACATAGCTCCTTAATACTATTTCATCCATGCAACATCAACTTTCCACCATTAGCCAAGGTCAATCTGCTCCAACCACACATCATGTTCGCAACAACCCCTTATCCTTAGAAATATTATGTACCCCGATGCCAAAAGGGATATAAATGCCTTGGTTTAAGAAATGTGGAGGTAAAGGAGACCTTGTCAACCATGTTAATGTTTATAGAACTTTGTTTAGTGACTTTGTCCTTGATGATAAATTGCTAGCTAAATTGTTTACAAGAACCTTGAAAGACACTATAGTAGAATTGTTTTCTAACTTGCCCAATCATTCCATTTGTTCATTCACTGAATTGGTGGATTCTTTCATTAGTCACTTTCAAGTTCACATGATACCTAAAAGGACAATGGATGACCTCATGCAATGTAGACAAAACACAGACAAAAAAGTAACGGATTTGATCTCATGATACCAATCTATGTATGCTCAAATTGATGTCAAGATTCTTTATGCACATCTGCAAAAGTTGTTGATCTAAAAATTGCACACACACCTTCAGGATAAGCTAACATTGTTGAAATTCCCTTTGTTTATGAATTTATCCACAACCTTGTGTGATTACCACAATTTAATTTCAAGTCTTGATTCAAAATCCACTTCCAACCGAGATGAAAAACTAAACACAACAATAAAAACCAAAATAAGACACAAAACTTTCACAAAAAAAATAGAGGCTTTTTATAGTTCAATCTACCTCCTCCTACACAGCCGCAACCAACCCAACAAGCTCAAACTCAAGTTGCAACTGTTAAATCAATGATTCCTTATAACTGTGGGGACCTGAAGAGACAATTTACTCCCTTACATGATACCCTCCATAACGCAATGAACCAATTAATTCAACAACACATGCTCACTTTACCACCTATTTGACCACTTGATCCAAACCAACCCTTACCACCCACTTTCAAACCTAATGCTTATTGTCATTTTCATCACCAGAATGGACATGACACTAAACATTCTAAGTGTCTAAAAAATTTAGTTCAAGACCTCATTGGTTCAGGAAATTTGTCCATTGTGGGTGTTAATTATCAAGGAAATAAGTCTATTGCACCCCCTAACCAAAACTTACAAATTTTCACCAATCCTATGCCTAAACACACCACTTCATTTTTCATGGCAAGTGAACCTTCAAACACTGATGTAATGACTATTGAACAACATGATACATCTCCACATATTACTAAAGATGGTCTTATGGGTCAACTTGTGGCTATGATAGACGTTATCCCTCATAAGGGCCAAACCACTAAATCTCTTGATATCACTTTTTCTGCTAAATACATACTACAAAAGCTTCTTGATGGTCCTCTCTACATAGCTAGTAAAATCTATGATAAACCCACTAACGAGATATTAATAGATCTTTCTTGTGGTGAGAATGTGATCATAGAGGAGTTTCTAGTATTACATGAGCTATACCAAGATGATTATAATAAACCAACTGCATGGGTTAAGACACATACTAGTTTTTCATTCCCTATGATCGACTCAATTGTAGTCCTCTTAAAAGTTGGACCTAAAATTTTGGATGTACATTTTTCAATTATTTCCCAATCTAACCAATTTCATTTGCAACTAGGCCACCCTTGGCTTCGCTCAATGAAAGCAAACCCCTCAGTTGTTCACAAGTATTTGAAGTTTCCACATGGAAATGATATATTTACCATAAACCATAGTGGCTTTAATCCCTTATCGTCTAAAGGTAACTTTTCATTAGAATCCTTTTGTCCTGAACCCATGGAACCCATCACCCCTCGAAAGGACTTCTTTTTCATAGCTTACTGAAAGTTCAAAGCCAAAAAGATAGCTGAATTATCTCTTCATAATGGGAATGTGCAGGATCATCACAAAAAAAGCATGCCCTTAAGTGGCAAAAAAATCAGAAAAATCAGTGTTAGGCAACTTGACGTAAAAATTTGAATAAGTTATCTATATTATTTCAAAAATATGTAAGAATAGAATCTATAGAAAATTGAATGTAGTTTCTAAACTACTAGGTTTATTTATAAATAAATAAAATCTATTTGGCGAAAATTTGAAATTTCAATGCGGTAGTACTTAAATTTCAGGGAAAAAATAAGAAGTAGGTTTTTGTCTGACCACCCTAACCATAATAAAATGATAATATTTTTTTATAATATTTTATATATAAGTAGAGGACTCATGTCTAGATGTGATGCATATTTTTTTGGTAATTTTTTTCCTAGTAAATAATTAATTATGAATTTTTTATTACAACTTTTAAAAAAATATTAAAACTCATATGTCTGACCACCTTAACCTGGTCAAAACTTCATGAAATTTATTTTTTATTTTTTTAATCCTATAGTATGTGAAGCATAGAATGTGATGCATGTTTTTCATTCAAAAAATGTGATACCGTTTAAAATTTATAGATGTTTTTCAATCAGCCTATCGATCAAGACTTTAGTCATAATTCTAATAGAAAATGACTAATAATTATTTATTAAATTCAAATTAAAGAATAATTTATATTGGTGGAAAGCTAAGAATCTCCTCTAAAAACCCTTTTCGTTTCATCAATTTTGGATAAAAAAAAGTCGTCAGCCACATACCCTACAAATACCCATAATATTGCCACTTTTTGGCCCATCCTGATCTTGTACATACCCTAATGCATCCCCATCCACTTCCACACCTCCAATTATAGATGAAACAATTCTTCAACCTGATTCTGACATTGAGCAAACCATACAACTCCTAAACAACAACCCCTAGATACTTCCCCACCATTGTTTAAAGAACCAAGGGAAAATGAGCACACTCTCATCATCCCTCCTCAAATTAAACAAGTATATAAAGTCAAAGAGAAAATGGTTGATCCATCCTCTTTAGTTTCTTCTGTGCTTCTCTCTTTGGTAGTAGATGAACCTCTAATGCCTTAATTTTCTCTTACACCTCAACAACTCCATAACATAATTAAATGAAACCATAGTACTAGGGAACGTACATGTCTTCATCGTCTCCTTACTCATCATTCTCACATGAATGAAAATAAACAAAATCAACCTTTACCTTTGATAGAAGTAATAGATTACCACCCTCATTCTCCTGACCTGCCACATGATAGTCCAATACAACAATCCCAACAAAATGAACCAATCCAAAAAACCTCAGCTTTTGATACATCCATCCTTAAAAATCACCCTTCGTCTTCTCGTTGTCATTAATATTAATTATGTTGATGATGCGACGATCAAAAAAATAGATGAAGATGTGCATAATGATTTAAACTCTTTATTTTCATCTACAATGAGCTTAAAAGATACAACCCCTCCACCAAGTGAAGACCCTCGTATGACTCCTAGTTCAGTGCTTGCAATTATTCCTTTGGATAGTCAATCGCCCTCGCATTACACTGAACATGATTGGGAGGCAGATGACTTGTTATATGGTTGACTTGCATTCACCTAACTAGCCTTGTGAATTTTCTCTTTTTAGTTTGTTTTCCTTTTCATGTGTGTATCATGTTCCCTCATAATGTGTGTTTAATGTTTCCTCTCTTCGTACACTTCTTCTATTCATATCTCTATTCTTCTATATGTCATACATTGTCTTTTTCACTTTTTTTTTGTCTTGTCCTTTTGCAGATGAAGCAAAGTGTAGAGATGACCTATATCTCTTCCATGTTGACCTAAAAGATCCTTGTATTTTTTTCTTTTGTTTTGTGTTCTCCTTTTTTGGATGACACAAAGCATAGAAATGCCCTAAGTCTCTTCTATGTTGACCCAATTCATCCTTTTTCTTTTTAATTTATCTTTTCTTTTGTTCTCCTTTTGGGGATGACACAAGGCATTGAGATTGAAATGTCTCTTTCATGTTGACCCAAAAGCTTTTTCATTTTCTTTCACTTTTTTGTTTTCCTTCTTTTCGCTTGTGTTTTCCTTTTGGGGATGACGCAAGGCATCGAGACCACAATGTCTCTTCCATGTTGACCCAAAATGGACTTTATTTTTCCTTTGTTTTTTCTCTCTTTGTGTTATTCTTCTAGTTCTATGTGCTTTGGGGAATGATGGCAGTTCCAAGCTCTTTCATAAAAACTTGCACCAATCAACATACTAACCCCAAATCCATAGATCCCTTATGTGTTTGGTGTGCTTTCTTTTCTAGGGAGCAACTCCCTTCTCTTTTCTTTTCCTTTTCCTTGACACGACACAACATAACTTCGAAACATATGACTTGGCATAGGCCTTTCCAAGTTGGCTCTCATGTCTCATTTTCTTTTTACTTTTTCTTTTCTTCTCTACTTGAAAGTAATTTCTCACATACAGATGTGTAGCAATTCCTTTAAAGTGGGGGGCATACATTACCATTATTTCATTTTGCATTCTCCATTCCTATTGCAACCTAGTAATTTATGTGATGCATTTGTCACTTTGTGGATGACTTTTGGTGTGATGTCCTTCATAATTGTGATATTTCTTACCATATTAGATTCCTCTTAGTGGCCTGATGTGACGCACTACATCCCCTAAGTTGTGAATGTACAATTCTTTGATTGGTCCTCTCTTGGATACATTAGACACAATGTTCCCTAAGTGATTGACCTTGCATGAACTGAACAAGACTCCTTTGAACATCCTTTTACATTTTTACATCTTAGCATTTTTGTCACCTTTCATAATGCGAATTGCATGCCTGTGGCACCTTACTTTTCATTCATGGAATATTTTTCTTTGTGGTGCCTTGTTAAATTAATAAGAAGTCATAACTTTAATATGGTTTCAAGTGGGAGGCCCAACTAGCGACATGAATTTTCCCATAGCCATTTTTTTGTTTGTGAGTGCATACCAACTAGCGTATCTTTCTTACCTTTTTGGTTTTTCTCACCCCATAGACAATTAGAAGTTTTGTGGCCCCAGAGTGAGTAAATTTGGGCCTTCTCACCCAATGGGCCATCCTAAATTCTATTTCCCCGGAGTCAGTACACATTCTCTTTTTCAAACAACTAGCCTAGATCTAATCCAAAACTATTTGCACTGATGATCAAAGCTTCATTCAATTCTTTCATTTCAACACTTGTGTGTTCCTTTGTTCTTATGCTTAGTTTTCCATGGGATCTTCATCCAGGGGGATTGCTCATCCCTCTTGATCATTGTCATTCCATCTTGCTAACGTAAGTGCATTTGAACCCTCCTCTTGATATTCATGGTTACTTTAGTGTGAGTTGCAAGCAAGTTCATCCTCTCACTAAAGTGGGGGCTAAATGTGCCATAGAAAGATAGCCCCTTGTCATTTCATGGCCTTTTAGGTATTGTTTGAAGGTGTTGGAACTATTTTTCTCTAATTTTATGTTGTGACATGGCTTGAACATGCATATTTAGGTACTGAAATTCAAATAGCGACATCTTGTGAAGGTGTTATGAAGTGTTGTAAGACATTTATACATTCTTCTAGACTCTATTCATTACAATTCACATAAAAATCACCTTTTTATTCATTATTAAGTCCTATTTTGAAGTGTTGTAAAGTCTTGTACAAAGAGTTCATGGTTTTCTAGGCACATTGTCACTATTTATCCACTTCTCATGCTTTATTTGACCCCTTCCTACCCTCAGATGTCTTAATGAAGTGTATTTTTTAATATTATCCTAATAAACAACATTAAATACAACATATTTCTTGACACATGTTTTCAGGTCCTAGGTGGGACCCATTCACCATGGGTGGTGAATGAGTCCCCCTTGGCTCAAAATTCAAACTTTTTAAAATTTCCTTTTGGGTTTTTATTCAAAATCACTTGATGTCGACTTGTGATGAGGTATGAATGGTTAAATAAGGCACAAGTGTGTATAAATATGTGATTTTCACTTCATTTTATATCCTCCTACAATTCTCCAACATTCATACATCATATTCAAGCATTCAAACATTCTACAAAATCAATTCAAGCAATATTCAAACACTTTGGAGCATCCATTGACATTACTTTAGATTTGAATTATCAAGGGTTTGGTAAATTTATAGCAATTTCATGTTATTAGTTTATCATTCTCTTTGTTTTCATTGTTTCATTAAGGGTTTGATTACCAAAAGTGGGGTTTGACCAAGGAAAACCCCTATTCACTAATCCTCAACCATTTTTCCCCTATTGGATGTGTGTTTGTAGACCTATGTATGGAGATTTAAAAATATTTTTGGTGTTGAAGATTGGTTTACAAGTCAACTAGGTGTTTCAAGTCAACTCAAGTCTATTTCAAGCTTGGAGAAGGTTTCTTGTTTATTTCCTGCAAAATTGATTTCAGCAACTTGACAATCATTCATTTCTAGATATGGTGTTGTAGAGTTGTCTCCTGATTTTTTAGAAATTTGGGAGAGGATTGATTCACCACTAGTGGAAAATGAGTCTCACCTTAGGACTAAAAATCTAAATTTTCTTAGATTCCAGATCTCAATAGATAGAAACTTATTTTTGACACTTTTTCACCAAGAGGAGGACTAATTCGCCACCCTGGGTGAATGACTCCCATTGTGAAAAATCAGCGATTTCAACTAACATCCACAACATTCTAGATTCGTCATACTTCATCCAGGTGCATTATGATTTAACTCATTTGTTTATGTCTTGCATATTTTCTTCATTTACTTCATTGTTTGCAATCTTAATGTGTTTTCAAACATAGCTTCAATTTCACTTTTGCATTCATATTTAATCATTTAGATCATTCAATTTCATTTATTTTTATTCATTTATATTAGAGAACATTACACATAACATAATTTGAATGACCTAGCTTGCATTTTTGGCCCTACTGCTCTCCTTTTATGTAAAAAACCTTAGAAGAGTTAGAGAAGTCCTAGAGAGCCAAAAATCAATGGTTTTTATGATGAATGCTAGTTATTTGATCAATTTAAGCCTTAGGATGCACAATATGGGCTGAGGGTCCTATTAATGATGATGTGAATGTCAAATAGGGCTTGGGACACTAAACTTAATGTGAAAGTGTGATTAAATACACTTTACAACACTAAAATGAGGTCCACATAGCCTAGGAAGACACAAGAACCAATGTTAATGTTCAAGACACATTATAACACTAGATTAACATTAATTTTATTTTACAACCCTTCTAGATTGATTTAATATTGTTATTAAATAGTTTTTATAATGTTGAATTATGAAGAAATGGGTTCATCATGTTTAGAAAATCATGAAAGTATCTTACAATGCTTTACAACATAGGCATCATCATCGTCTGCTTACTCATCAATCTCACATGGAACAAAATAAAAAAAATCAACCTTTACCTTTGAAAAAAAAATAGATGACCACCCTCCTCCTAACCTGCCACATGACAGTCTAGTATAATAATCCTAATAAAATGAACCAATCCAAGAACCTTAGCTTGCATTTTCATTCATGTCTTCTTTGTGGTACTTGAATGAGTGTTTGGTGCCCCGTTGATAATACTTTATTGAGAAGAAGTTCTACACTCATGGCTTCCCATGATAGCACTTTCATTGTGGACCTTCGGATCTCATGATTTCCTACTCCTAGTATGGAAAATGGTGCATTAGGCACTGACAATACCACTTCTATGCCTTCACCTTTCCATCCAATGAATGTCAAGACCCAAACCAATTCCCCTCTGGAAGAAAAGTTCATTAATATTCATGAGGATTTTGCACATTTACAACAAAAATTGTCACTAGAAAACATATCCTCCACTATAATACATGCGATTGACAATCTAACCAATTTCGTTTGCAGCTAGACCACCCTTGGCTTTGCTCATTGAAGGAAGTCCCCATGGTTGTTCACAAGTGTTTGAAGTTTCCACATGGCAATGAGATATTTACAACACACCATAGTGGCATTTTTACATCTTTGCATTTTTTCCAACTTGCATGCATGTGGTACCTTTGATTTTGTTCATGACATCTTTTTCTTTATGGTTCCTTGTTAATGTTATTAGTGGGAATCTCAACTAGCGACATGACTTTTCCCCATAGCCACTTTTGTGTTTGTGAGTGCATACCAACTACAACATGTATCTTACCTTTTTGGGCTTTCTCACCCCGTAGACAACTATGTTCCATGGCTCGAGAGTGAGTACATTTGGGCCTTCTCACCTGGAAAACCATCCTAAATTCTATCACCCCAGAGTGAGTACACATTCTATTTTTCAAACAATTAGCCTAGATCTATTCCATGACTAGTTAGACTGATGATCGAAGCTTCATTCAATTTTTTCATTTCAACACTTGTGTGTTACTTTGTTCTTATGCTTATTTTTCCATGGGATCTTTATCCTGGGGCCTTGATCATCCCTCTCTATCATTGTCATTCCATCTTGCTAACATAAGTGCATTTGAACCCTCCTCTTGATGTTCATTGCTACTTTAGTGTGAGTTTGAATCAAGTTCATCCTCTCACTAAAGTGGGGGCTAAATGTGTCATAGAAAAATGGCCCCTTATCATTTTCATGGCATTTTAGGTCTTGTTTCATGGTGTTGGAACTATTTTGCTTTGATTTTATGTTGTGACATGGCTTGAAAATGCATATTTAGATAATAAAATTCAAATAGCGACATCTTGTGAAGGTGTTGTGAAGTGTTGTAAGGAATTTCTACATTCTTGTAGACTCTGTTCATTACAATTCACCTAAAAATGACCTCTTCATTCATTAGTAAGTCCTATTTTGAAGTACTGTAAAGTCTTGTAACAAGATTTCATGCTTTTCTAGGCACATTGTCACTATTTATCCCTTTCTCATGCTTTATTTGAACCCTTTATGCCCTCATATGTATTAATAAAGTGTATTTTTGAATATTATCCTAATAAACAACATTAAATACAACATATTTCCTCACACATGTTTTCAGGTCCTAAGTGGAACCCATTCGCCATCGGTGGCGAATGAGTCCCCCTTAGCTCCAAATTCAAACTTTTAAAATTTTCCTTTCGGGTATTTCTTCAAAAAAACTTCATGTCGGCATGTGATATGTGATTTTCACCTCATTTTACATCCTCCTACAATTCTCCAACATTCATATATCATATTCAAGCATTCAAGCATTCTACAACATCAATTCAAGCAATATTCAAGCAGTTTGGAGCATCCATTGACATTACTTCAGATTTGCATTATCAAGTGTTTGGTAAGTTGATTTCTATTGTATGTTATAATTTTATCATTCTCTTTCTATTCATTGTTTCATTAAGGGTTTGACAAAGGAAAACCCCTATTCACTAACCCTCAACCATTTTTCCCCTATTGCATGTGTGTTTGTAGATGTAGGTATGTAGATTTAACAAGCTTTATGGTGTTGAAGATTGGTTTACAAGTCAACTCAAGTCTATTTCAAGTATGGAGAAGGTTTCTTATCTATTTCTTGCATAATTTACTTTGACAACTAGACAATCAGTCATTTCCAGAACTGGTGTTGCAGAGTTGTCTCTTGATATTTTAGAAATTTGGGAGAGGATTTATTGACCACTAGTGGAGAATGAGTCCCACCTTAGGACTGAGAATCTTATGTTTTTAAGATTCTAGATCCCAATAGACAGAAACTTGTTTCTGACACTTTTTCACCAGGATGAGGACTAATTCGCCACCCTGGGGGAATGAGTCCCACTGTGAAAAATCAATGATTTAAATTAGCATCCACAATATTCTAGATTCATCATACTTCACCCAGGTGCACTATGATTTAACTCATTTCTTTCTGTCCTGAATATTTTTTTCATTTACTTCATTGTTTGCATATCACAATGCATTTTCAAACATAGCTTTAATTTCACTTTTGCATTCATATTTAATCATTTATATCATTTAATTGCATTTATTTTACTTCATTTAGATTAGACAACATTACACATAACATAATTTGAATGAACTAGTTTTCATTTTTGGCCCTACCTCTCTCCTTTTAGGTGAAAAACCTTAGAAGAGTTAGAGAAGTCCTAGAAAGCTAAAAATATACGGTTCATTTTGGTGAGCCCAAATTTTGAACATCTTGAATTTTTTATTTCCTTTGCATATTGCATCTTAGTTTACATTTGCATTAACATTCAATTAGGACTTTTTTTTTGCATTGTAGGACTTTTCATATTGCATTAGTGAAAACTTCATTTAAATTTTATTTTTGCATTACATCTCATTGAAAAAATTAAAAAACCTCCATTTTTCATCTTTGATTGCATTCTTTCATGCATTAAAATCATCTTAATTTTTTTGAAAAATACACAAAAATATCATACTGGGACTCATTCGCCACCTAAAGTGAATTAGTCCCTCTACACTTTTTACATAGCATTTTAGGCATTTTTCTAGCATCTATCTGCATTCTATTTTTTGTAGTCAGATCTCTATTACAGTTAGAAGAATCTTTGTTATTGGCATTTTAGAGCTCTTATATTTGCTTGCAGTTTCATTCACCTCTCCTTTGTAGTACTTGTATGAGTGTTTGGTGCCCCGCTGATAATACTTTAGTGAGAAGAAGTTCTAGACTCATGGCTTCCTATGATAGCACTTTCAATGTGGACCTTGGGATCTCACGAGATCCTACTCCTAGTATGAACAATGGTGCATTAGGCATTGACAATACCACTTCTATGCCTTCACCTTTCCATCCAATGAATGTTGACACCCAAACAAATTCCCTCCCGCAAGAAAAGGTCATTACTATTCATGAGGATTTTGCACATTTACAACAAGATTTGTCACTAGAAAACATATTCTCCATGGCCAGACCCACCATTGACAATAATCATCATTTGATTGAAAGTGATGATGGCTTGCAAGTGATGAAGGGAATTACAAAAATTTACAATAAACATTCCTTTTATAATACTCAATTCGCAAACATTCATGTATTCCAAGGAGGACCTCCAGTTCCTCCCCCTTCAACCATAGCATCTATACCAACATACACCAATCTACAAGTCCACACAACTATGAAACAAGTTAATTATACAACTACTTCTTTCTCGATGCCACCTAGAATTCCTACTTCTCTTGTGTCATTGCAAGTCCCCTACACCACCTTCACACCTCATAGTATTTCTTTCACTTCACCTAACATCACCTACACTCCATCACCCTTTTCTCTTCAGCCTCAACCCACTTACCTCGATCCTTTTCTTACACAACTCCTTAATACCTTTTCATCCATGTAACATAAAATTTCCACCATTAGCCAATATCAATCCACTCCAACCACACAAGTCCGTAGCAACCCCTTATCCTTAGAAATATTATCTACCCCGATGACACAAGGGATAAAAATGCCTTGGTTTGAGAAATATGGAGCTAAAGGAAACCATGTCAACCATGTTAATGCTTATATAGCTTTGTGTTGTGACTTTGTCCTTGATGATAAATTTCTAGCTAAATTGTTTCCAAGAACCTTGAAAGATACTGCAATAGAATGGTTTTCTAACTTTCCCAATCGTTGCATCTATTTATTCAATGAATTGGTCGATTCTTTCATTAGTCACTTTCAAGTTCACATGACACCTAAAAAGACAATGGCTGACCTCATGCGATGTAGACAAAACACAGATGAAAAAGTAAAAAAATTTATCTCATGATACCAATCATTGTATGCTCAAATTGATGTCAAGATTCTTGATGCACATCTGCAAAAGGTATTTATTAAAAACTTGTACACACATCTTCAAGATAAGCTAACAATGATGAAATTCCCTTCATTTATGCATTTATGCACATCCTTTTGTGAATACCATTATTCGGTTTCAAGTCGTGATTCAAAATCCACTTCTAACTGAGATGATAAACCTAAACACAACAATTAAAACCAAAATAACACACAACACTTTCACAAAAAAATAGTCTTTTTATAGTACAATTTTCCTCCTTTAGAATCACAACCAACCCAACAAGCCCAAACTCAAGTGGTAGCTATTAAATCATCAATTCCTTATAACCATGAGGACCCGAAGAGACAATTTACTCACTTACCTGATACCCTCCATAACATAATGAATGAATTAATTCAGCAACACATTCTCACTTTGCCACCCATTTGACCACTTGATCCAAACCTACCCTTACCACACACTTTTAAACCTAATGCTTATTGTCATTTTCATCATGAGAATGTACATGCAACTAAACATTGTAAACATTTAAAACATTTAGTTCAAGACGTCATTGATTTGGGCCATTTGTCCATTGTGGGTGTTAATGATCAAGGAAATAAGTCTATTGCACCCCTTAACTAGAACTTACAAATTTTCACCAATCCTATGCCTAAACACATCACTTCAATTGTCAAGGCTAGTGAGCCTTAAAAAACTGATGTAATGATTGTTGAACAACATGATACATCTCCACCTCTTACTAAGGATAATCCTAAGGATAAACTTGTGGCTACAATAGATGTTATCCCTCATAAGGGTCAAACCACTAAATCTCTTGATATCACATTTTTTGCTAAAGACATACTACAAAAGCTTCTTGATGGTCCTCTCTACATAGCTGGAAAAATATATCATAAACCCACTAACAGGATATTACTAGATCTCGCTTGTGGTAAGAATGTGATGATAAAGGAGTTTCTAGTATTACATGAGCTATATCAAGGTGTTTTCATAATAGTGGTTTACAATTCCTGAGAGGAACAGTTTTTAGCTGAAATCACATATTTTTAGAAAATATAATGATTTAAGCCTTAAAAAGTTCCATTTTAAGGATTCCAATTGAAGAGGGTTTGATCAAATCACCTTAGATCAAACCCCCTTGGATAGAACCTTGCTAGTTTTAAACCATACCTATAAATGTGTCTCCTTTACACCTATCAAAATGCTGATAAAAATCACTTTTGATTTGGATTTTGGGGGATCAAATGAATTCATTTAAAATTTATTTCAAATGATTATGGTATTCCTCAGAACAAGCTATCCAATGAATATAATTTTAATATGTTTTGGTTTTGTTATGTATTTGTTTTTTAAGTTTTATTAAACATAGGTTTTTCATCGAAAATGAATTTCTTTGTTCTTCACATGTGGAAAAATAGAAGATTATTAAAAAAAAAATTGAAAAATATGAGTGCACCAGATATTGAAGTCCTTGAACCAACAAAAAGTTACGCGTTATACGGTTGCATTGTGTCTGAATTGTAATTCATTTGACTTTGAAACTTGATTAAGGAAAAAATATTCAATAAAAAACTATCTAACCAAGTGAAAGCACTAGATATTAGAGTTACAAATCTAAATTTCAAAGAATTAGAATTTTATCCTTCATGGAAAAAAAGTTATGTGTTATACGGTGTGCATCACTTTATAAAAATGTTGTTTTCTGAAAAAAATCAATTTTCGTGGGAGATGGAAAAAGAAGTGCAATTTGATTCCAAAAATTTTGAAAAAAATATTTTTAGAATCTAAAGAAAAAATTTGATGAGACTCTAGTTTGTACCATCTTCAAATTCCTCACAGTTTAGCCGCTATAGGTGCTCGAATGTGAAGATTTAGTTAAAAATAATAATTTCAGTGTCCAGTTTGGCCAAAAATTGTAAACCACTATTATGGGATTACCCATCAACATGATTATAATAAACCAACTACATGAATTAAAACACATACTAGTTTTTCATTCCATATGATCTAATTGATTGTACTCCCCTTACAAGTTAGACCTAAAACTTTAGATGTAACATTGTCAATTATTGCCCAGTCTGACCAATTTTATTTGCGGCTAGGCCGCCCTTGTCTTCACTCAATGAAAGTAGTCCCTTCGGTTGTTCACAAGTGTTTGAAGTTTCCTCATGGAAATGAGATATTTACCATACACCATAGTGGCTTTAATCCCTTATCGTCTAAAGGTAAATTTTCATTAGAAGCCTTTTGGCCTAAACCCATGGAACCCATCACCCCTCAAAAGGACTTCTTTTTTACAACTTACCAAAAGTTCAAAGCCAAAAATATAGCCAAATTTCCTCTTCGTAATGCATCCACGTCCACTTCCACACCTCCTATCATAGATGAAACCATGCTCCAACCTAAATCTGACATTGAGAAAACCATACAACCTCTTCAACAACCACCCCTAGATACTTCCCCACAATCATTTAAATGACCAAGGGAAAATGAACACACTCCTTTCATGCCTCCTTGCATTAAACAAGTGTATAAAGTCAAACAGAAAATGGTTGATCCATCCTCTTTGGTTTCTTCTATTTTTTCCTCTTCGGTAGTAGAAGAACCTATGATGCCTCAATCCGCTCTTACACATCAACAACTCCACTATAGAATTAAAAAAAATCGCAATGCTAGTGAATGTAGGTGTCATTTTTGTCTCCTTACTCATCAATCTCACATGGAAGAAATTGACCAAAATCAACCTTTACGTTTGATAGAAGTAATAGCTGACCACCCTCCTTCTCCTGACCTACCACACGGCAATCCAATACAACAATTCCAACAAAATAAACAAATCCAACAACCTCAACTTTTGATAAATCCATCCTTAGAAATCACCCTTTGTCCTCCAATTGTCATTAATCTTGATAATGATGATGATGATGTGATGATAGAAAAAATAGATGAAGATGTGCATAATGATTTAAACTCTTTACTTTCATCTACAATGAGTTTAAAAGATACAACCTCTCTACCAAATGAAGAGCTTGGTATGACTGCTAGTTCAACGCTTGCAATTATTTCCTTGAACAGTCAACTGCCCTCACATTACACTGAACATGATTGGCAGGCGAATGACTTGTTAGATGGTTGACTTGCATTCACCTAACTAGCCTTTTGG
The DNA here is from genome assembly GCA_007258455.2 of Sequoia sempervirens. Taxonomy (NCBI): domain Eukaryota; kingdom Viridiplantae; phylum Streptophyta; class Pinopsida; order Cupressales; family Cupressaceae; genus Sequoia; species Sequoia sempervirens. The sequence continues at coordinate 834,171,690 of VDFB02281492.1, forward strand.
ATTTTTTCTTTTTATTTTCTTTTCCTTTTCATGTGTGTATCATGTTGTTTGGTAATATGTGTTTGATGTTCCCTCTCTTTGTACACTTCTTCTATTCATATCTCTATTCTTCTATATGTCATACATTGTCTTTTTTTCTTTTATTTTGTGTTTTCATATTGGGGATGATGCAAAGCATAGAGATGACCTATATCTCTTCTGTGTTGACCTAAAACATCCTTGTCTTTTTCGCATTTGTTTTTTGTTCTCCTTTTGGGGATGACACAAAGCGTAGAGACACCCTAAGTCTCTTCTATGTTGACCTAATTAGTATTTTTTTCTTTTTACTTTTTCTTTTCTTGTGTTCTCCTTTTGGGGATGATGCAAGGCATTTAGACCAAAATGTCTCTTTCATGTTGACCCAAAATATTTTTAATTTTCTTTCACCTTTTCATTTTCTTTCTTTTCTATTGTGTTTTCCTTTTGGGGATGATGCAAGGAATCGAGACCATAATGTATCTTCCATGTTGACCTAAAATGGACTTTATTTTTCCTTTTTTTTTTTCCCTCTTTGTGTCATTATACCAGTCCTATGTGCTTTGGGGAATGATGACAGTTTTGAGCTCTTTCATAAAAACATTGTAGCAATGAACATATGGATCCCAAATTCATAGATCCCTTATGTGTTTGGTGTTCTTTCTATTCTGTGGGGAAACTCCCTTCTCTTTGTTTTTCCTTTTCCTTAACACAATGCAGCCTAAATTAAAAACATATGACTTGGCATAGGACTTTCCAAGTTGGCTCTCATGTCTTGTTTTCCTTTTGCATTTTCTTTTTTTCTCAAGTTTAAAGTAATTTCTCAAGAACAGTGTGTAGCAATTCCTTTAAAGTGGGGTGCATACATTACCATTATTTCATTTTTCATTCTCAATTGCTTTTACAGTCTTGTCATTTATGTGATGCGTTTGTCACTTTGTGGATGACATTCAGTGTGATTTCCTTCATAATTATGATTTTTCTTACCATATTACATTCCTCTTGGTGCCTTGATGCAATGCATTGCATCCCCTAAGTTGCAAATATACTATTATTTGATTGGTCCTCTCTTGGATACATTAGACACAATGTTCCCTAAGTTATTGACCTTGCATGAATTGAACAAGACTCCTTTGAACAACCTTTTACATTTTTTGGATTTTTACATGTTTGGATTTTTTCCACCTTGCATAATTGAACTTGTATGCTTGTGGTACCTTTATTTTTTTCATGACATCTTTCTCTTTGTGGCACCTTGTTAAATTAATCAGTAGGAATAACTTTAATAAGGTTGAGTAGGAAGGCCAACTAGTGGCATGAATATATCCCATAGCCACTTTTGTGTTTGTGAGTGCATACCAACTAGCGTATGTATCTTACCTTATTGGTATTTCTCACCCTGCAGACAGCTAGAAGTTTAGTCACCCCAGAGTGAGTACATTTGGGCCTTCTCACCCAGCAAACTGTTGCCACCCCAGAGTGAGTACACATTCTCTTTTTCAAACAATTAGCCTAGATCTAATCCACAACTAGGTGGACTAATGATCGAAGCTTCATTTGATTCTTTCATTTCAACACTTGTGTGTTCCTTTGTTCTTATGTTTAGTTTTCTATGTGATCTTCATCTTGGGGGCTTCATCATCTCTCTTGATCATTGTCATTCTATCTTGCTAACATAAGTGCATTTGAACCCTCCTCTCAATGTTCATGGCTACTTTAGTGTTAGTTTGAAGCAAGTTCATCCTCTCACTAAAGTGGGGGCTAAATGTGGCATAGAAAAATGGCCCATTGTCATTTTCATGGCCTTTAAGTCTTGTTTCATGGTGTTGGAACTATTTTGCTTTGATTTTATGTTGTGACATGGCTTAAACATGTATATTTAGGTACTAAAATTCAAATAGAGACATCTTGTGAAGTCGTTGCAAAGTGTTGTAAGACCTTTATACATTCTTAAAGAGCCTATTCATTACAATTCACCTAAAAATCACCTTTCCATTCATTATTAATTCCTATTTTGAAGTGTTGTAATGTCTTGTAACAAGATTTCACGCTTATCTAGGCACATTGGCACTATTTATCCCTTTCCCATGCTTTATTTGACCCCTTGATGCCCTCACATGTCTTAATTAAGTGTATTTTTTAATATTATCTCGTTAAACAACATTAAATACAACATATTTCTTGACACATGTTTTTAGTTCATATGTGGGACCCATTTGCCATGGGTGGCGAAGAAGTCCCCCTTGGCTTCAAATTCAAACTTTTTAAAATTTCCTTTTGGTTTTTTATTCAAAAACACTTGATGTCAGCCTATGATATGTTATTTTCACCTCATTTTGCATCCTCCAACAATTCTCCAACATTCATACATCATATTCAAGCATTCAAGAATTCTACAACATCAATTCAAGCAATATTCAAGCACTTTGGAGCATCCATTAACATTACTTCAAATTTGGATTATTAAGGGTTTGGAAAGTTGATAGATATTGTATGTTATTAGTTTACCATTCTCGTAAATTCTTTCATTGTTTCATTAAGGGTTTGATTAGCAAAAGTGGGGTTTGACCAAGGCAAACCCCTATTCACTAATACTCAACCATTTTTCCCCTGTTGCATGTGCATTTGAAAACCTAGGTATGCAAATTTAACAAGATTTTTGGTGTTGAAGATTGGTTTACAAGTCTATTTCAAGCTTGGAGAAGGTTTCTTGTTCATTTACTATAAAATTGACTTCGGTAACCTGACAGTCAATGATTTCCAAATCTAATGTTGTAGAGTTGTCTCTTGATTTTTTAGAAATTTGGGAGAGGAATGATTAGCCACTAGAGGTGAATGAGTCCCACCTTAGGACTAAAAATCTGAATTTTGTTAGAATTTGGATCCCGACAGATAGAAACTTGTTTCTAACACTTTTTCACCAGGAGGAGGGCTAATTCACCACCCTGGGTGAATGAGTCCCACTATGAAAAATTAGTGATTTCAACTAGCATCCACAACATTCCAGATTCATCATTCTTCACCCAGGTGCACTTTGATTTAACTCATTTCTTTCTGTCCTGCATATTTTCTTCATTTACTTCATTATTTACATATCACATTATGTTTTCAAACATAGCTTTAATTTCACTTTTCCATTCATATTTAATTATTTAGATCATTCAATTGTATTTATTTTACTTCATTTATATTAGACAACATTACACATAACATAATTTGAATGAACTAGTTTGCATTTATGGCCCTACCTCTCTCCTTTTAGGTGAGAAACCCTAGAAGAGTTAGCAAAGTCCTAGAGAGCCAAAAATATATGGTTAATTTTTCGTGAAACTGAGTTTTGAACATCTTGCATTTCTGATTTCCTTTGCATATTGTATCTCAGTTTACATTTGCATTAACATTCAATTAGGACATTGTTTTATTTTTGCATACTAGGACTTTTCATATTGCATTAGTAAAATCTTTAATTTAGATTTCAATTTTACATTGCATCTCATTGAAAAAATTGAAAATCTACATTTTTCATCTTTGAATGCATTCTTTAGAGCATTAAAATCATCTTAAAATGTTTGAAAAACAAAAAAATATCATACTGGGACTCATTCACCACCTGGGGCGAATTAGTCCCTCTGCACTTTTTACATAATATTTCTTGTATTTTTCTGGCATCTGTCTACATTTCTATTTTTTTTAGTTAGATCTCTGTTATAGTTAGTAGAATCTCTATTATTAGAATTTTAGAGCTCTTAGATTAGCTTGCATTTTCATTCACCTCTCCTTTGTGGTACTTGTATGAGTTTTTGGTTCCCCGTTGATAATACTTTAGTGAGAAGAACTTCTAGACTCATGGCTTCCTGCGATAGCACTTTTGTTGTGGACCTTGGGATCTCACGAGCTCCTACTCCTAGTATGGAAAATGGTGAATTAGGCACATAAAATACCACTTCTATTCCTCCACACTTCCATCTAATGAATGTTGACACCCAAAACAATTCTCTCCTACATGAAAAGGTCATTAATATTCATGATGATTTTGCACATTTACATCATGATTTGTTGGTAGAAAACATATATCCTCCACTGCCATATCTTCCATTGACAATCTGACCAATTTCATTTGTGGCTAGGCCACCCTTGGCTTTGCTCAATGAAGGCGGTCCCCTTAGTTTTTCACAAGTGTTTGAAGTTTCCACATGGCAATGAGATATTTACCATACACCATAGTTGATTTAATACCTTAATATTTACTCAGTTGATTTAGTTTAGACAACATTACACATAACATAATTTGAATGAACTAGTTTTCATTTTTGGCCCTACCTCTCTCCTTTTAGGTGTAAAACCATAGAAGAGTTAGGGAAGTCCTAGAGAGCCAAAAATATATGGTTCACATAGAACCTTTAAAATAAAATGAATAAGAAATGAAAATAGTGTCAAATATTATTGCATGGCGATTGGGGTTCCTTGGAGTTCACACCTTCATTTATGGGAGAATACATAATCACAAGACTCAAAGATGAAAAAAAAAAGCAACCAATGGTCATTTAAACTCAATACTTGGAAGAACATTCACAAACATCCAACTTACCCAATCCTGAAGAGGATACACGTAAATTTGATGAGATTGATTATCAAAAACTACCAAACCAAAAAGAAATGGAAAAAAATTATGAGAGAGGTTATGAGGTTGTGAAACAATTGGGTTACAATGGTAGAGGATGTGGAAAGAAAGAATAAGGAATTTAGGTTCCTATAGAACCTAACACACAGGAGACAAAAACAGGTTTGGGATATTATCCTTCAGATTACACAAGCATCAAAGAGACCATTGTTAAACATCAACACTATCATGTGCAAACCAAAAATAAAACTCACTATGAAGCATATTGAATTGTTTGATATGGATTTACCACCATCATGGGAATACTTTGAAGATGATGAAGCCTTGAAACAAAGGCTAGGATTTTATGATAAATCATCTACTTTTCCTCATAATAAAAATGTTACATGTGCTATGATAAGTACCAAAAAAAAAGATGGAGGAAAAGAGAGTGGTGAGACAAACATGAACAATGAAAAATACAATCTTGAATTTCCAAGATCAAACACAGTTCCTTTAGGAGAAACAATGGATATAGCAATGGAAATCAATGATAAAGAGAAACTCATTAAAATATGACAATTCATTGATGATGAAGAACAATAGGATATTACAACCTTGCTTCATGACTTTCTTGAAATTTTTTCTTGGACTTACTTGGACATACTGAGAATTGATCCTAAGAATGTAACACACAAAATAGTCCTTTTTGAAAATGCTAAGCCCATTAGAAAAAAGATTCAAAAAATGAACCATAAAATAGCCTTGTTGGTTAAGGATGAAATTGAAAAACTCCTTGACACTAGTTTCATAAGACCTATAGATTATTCTTCATGGATCTGAAATATTATCATAGTCACCAAACCTAACAATTGCATTAGGATGTGTACAGATTTTTGTGATTTGTATAAAGCATCTTTAAAGGATGACTTTCCCCTTCATAATATTGATATGATAGTAGACTTGACTGTGGGACATGCTTTGTTGTCATTCATGGATCTATTTTCTAGATATAATAAAATTTTCATCAACCCTCAAGATCAATATTAAAAAATATTTACAACTATTTGGGGATATTTTCTTGGGTTATGATTCCTTTTGGATTGAAGAATGTGGGTGAAACATATCAATGAGGTATGACACTCATATTCCATGATTACATACATAAGATTTTGGAAGATTATGTTGATAAAATTCTAGCCAAATTGTTAGCAAGACAAGACAATGAGAATGTCCTTCATAAAATATTTGAGGGGATGTGAGAATACAACATGAGATTGAATCCAAAAAAATGTGTCTTTGGTGTAGATAGTGGAAAAATTCTAGGTTTTATCATATCTCACAAAGGCATCGAGGTGGATACAAAAAATATTACATTTTCTATTGTCAACATGCCACCTCCTAAAAAAATTTCTCATTTGTGCACATTATAAGGAAGAATTCAAGCCATCTGTCATTTTTTTCGCATCTTTGGTTGATCAAACATCACCATTTACACATCTCCTCAAAAAGGATGTGCAATTTTCCTGAATGAATATTCTAAACAAGATTTTGATTGTTTAAAGTAATATCTTGCAACTCAACCTATTTTACAACCCAATATGCAAAACAAACCATTCATACTTTATATAGCTACATCAGCCCATGCCCTTGCAACATTTTTGGCTCAACAAGATGAAAATGGTAAAGAACATCTAGTTTACTACATTAGTTGAACCTTGATAAATTATGAGAAATGATATACAATAATAGAAAAACAATGTTTGGCTCTTGTATTTGATAATAGTAAATACGAGCATTACTTATTGAATGCAAAAATACGTGTGATGACAAAATATGACCCACTCAAATATCTTTTCAATAAAACAGATTTATAGGATGTCTAGTTAAGTGGGTGATGTTGTTGACTAAGTTTTACCTAAAAAAAAATTCAAAAAAAGAAGTTAAGGGTCAAGCCTTGACCAACTAATTGGCTGATGCTCCTTCCCCTTTGGCATTACCTAGCAATGAATCTTTCCCTGATGATAATGTGTTGAGAATCATTGCTAATACATGGGAATTATACTTTGATGGATCTAAGTGTAGAACAAGCTCCTACATTATGGATATACTAATCCCAACCATAGGAAAACCTCTTTTCTTATCATATAGACTAAACTTCCTATGTACAAACAACACTGCTAAGTATGAAGAATTACTCACTTGGTTACATGTTGCTTTAATCTTAGGTGCAAAAGACATAAAGATCTTTGGTGAGTCTAAATTAGTAATCAAACAAATAAATGGACATATCAAGCAAAGAATGACAAACTATAAAAATACAAGGACCTCATAGTGAACATTTTAGAAAATTTTGAATCATTTACCATTGACAACATCCCATGAAAAGATAATCGACACATAGATGCAATGGAAAGTGCAACTTCTCTTATATCACCCCAAGATCCTTCAAAATAATTCATGTTTACTATTCACCCAATCATGAAACTATCGATCAATGATAAAATCTAAGAAGTATTAGCAACAACCAAGCAAGAATTGAGTGAATTGTATGATAACATATTCAATTATTTGAAAGATGGTACCATTCTCGAGCCAACAACAAAGAACAACCGATGTCGCTTGTGAAAAATAGCAACCAAGTACATCATCCTCGCTGACATATTATATAAAATATCCTTTAATGACCTTTTGGTTAGATGTCTTAATGAATCCAAAATCCCCATAGCACTTGAAGAGGCTCATGCAAGTGCCTGTGGAGGTCATTTTGGAGGAAGATCCTTAATGCAAAAACTTATTTGCATGGGATATTACTAGAGACATATGGAGAAATATTTCTTTGTGTACATTAATAAATATCACAAATGTTAGAAACATAGCAATTTGACTCATGTTCCTACTTCTAAGCTTTGTGCCCAAATTCCTATTGGCCATTCTTAGTTTGGGGATTGGATCTAATTGGAAAATTTTCACCACCTTCATTCATTGGACATGTGTTTATAATCACAACTACAAATTCTTTCATAAAATGGGTAGAAACTATTCCTCTTTGATCCACAACTACTGATGTAATATGTCATTTCATATTGCAACACATTATTACTTGCTTTGGACTTCCTTCCATGTTAATTTCAGACAATGGGACACCATTGAAGAACAATGATGTGAAGAAATTACTCGACACATTCAATAGCCAACATCCCTTTTCAACTCCTTACTACCCACAATATAATGGACAAGCCAAAGAAACTAATAAGACTCTTGAACAAATCCTAAGAAAAATAGTAAATAAACATAACAAGGATTGGCACATGTAATTAATGTATGCATTATGGGCATATACCGTACTAGCATCAGAAAATCCATTGGAACAACTCCCTATAACATCATCTTTGGAACTAAGGAAATTATGCCCTTAGAGCTAGAAATCGCCACGTTAAGTATTTCTCTTTAGGGACTTATTGATGACGACACTTAAAAATAACAAAGATTACATTAGCTTGAAATGCTTGATGAATAGTGCATTAATTCTCTTGAGCATCTCTGAGCTTATGCTAAACAATTACACCATAATTATAGTGATCATTTCATCCCTTGTGTATTTTGTAAAGGTGACTTAGTCTTGTATGAAAATCAACGAAACATTAAGACCGACTTGATTGAAAGAGGAAAATTCATCCCTAATTGGTTAGGGCCTTACATAATTAATGAAAGATGAGTTTGGTGCATACACAATAATTAAAATGGATGACATACCTCTTAAAGACCCTATCAATGTTGCACATCTACACTGATATTATGCCTAATCTATTTCAATAATATGAATGATAAAGAAGTGTTGTTCAAGCTACTAGATTATATTCCATATGATTTCGTATTGCTTCATTCCTAAAAAATAGTTATGTGTGTGTCTTGAAAACTAAAGTGATTATTTAATTCAATTTTAAGTGATTACTTTAGGTTTTGTATTATTCAAACTCATATGGTATTTTGTGTTAGATTAGATCCTTATACACATTTAATGTTCTCTAACTAAATCATAAGTGCATTTAATTTAGTATAACATACTTCATCGCAATGTTGCATCTAAGACAAACTGTAATAGTTTTTTGTTAGATCACATAAATCATGTTAAATCATGAAGAAATTCATTAAATAATATTACAAAGGTTATTTAATTAATCACATTGACATTTAACATTCAACACAAATAATACACCATCAAGTGCTCATATATATAGATCAAAGTATTGTGTACATTGATGATTCCAAATAAAGACTCATTTTTTATAGGGTTTATCATATGTTTGTTGTTATTACTATGGTGGTTATTGACACTTTCTATGTTATTTCCTTAAATTTATAAACCTTGGGCATGAACTTATCCTTGTGACTTTTGATAATATTAGCCCATTATGTGATATATCTATAATAATTTTACATGTGATTGAATGAATGTTATTCTAAGGTGATTATGGATATACAATTATTTTGTGCATGCTAATGTTATTATACAGATTCACATTAAGATGCAGATATAAATGAAGTTGTGAGGTGGAAGAAGCTTATGGCAACTGGTGGGTTGCTAAAGAAGTCAAAAATATGGTCATTAAAGAGGTCAATGGAGGGAAACTTTCGATGGAGGGAAACTCCTAGATCATGTGGAAGTTGTAACTTACCTTTAAATGATCATGTCTATTAGTTAAGAAAATCTAGAAAGTGTTGTTGTGTTGGATCCTCATAGAGGCAAGTCTGGTTTGACTAAATCTGGCACATGCATAAGTTCCTCCCTCTTTTTCTTGCTTTCAATAAGTGGTGTCCTATTTTTTTCAATTCGACTTCCTAGTTAATTAGGGTTAATTAGAAGATTTTCCTCTATAAATAATAGTCAGATGCCCATTTTCACAAGGTTGGATGTTATGATATTGTACTTGTATTTTCAATTTCAAGTAATACAATCATATTGCTAATATGATGTAATCATGTTTTCAATGAATAAGATGATATTTTGATTTGTTGTATCTAAGTTGGCTTAGGGAAGACTCATTCAAGGGGGACCACTTGGTGAGAATTTCATCCATTTAGTTTAATAGTTACTTTACTATTCAGTAATTAGTTGTAGTCTCAGTAGTTGTTTGTTCCTGTAGCCATTGGAACTCTATTTTGTGTCTATTCCTATAGCTAAGGTAGATAGAGTAACTTCTTGTATGTTTGCTGAGATTTCTATTTCTGCCATCCATTTTAGTTCAGTTATTGATGCTCAGTTTAGTTGTTCATTCATGCTTAGTACTTATGTTAATTTATCTTAAGCATTTTATTTTCAGTACTATTCCTTTCCTAGTTATAGGATAAGGATGACTACAGTTGATTCCTAGTGCATAGACATCGCTAACCCATTTCAAGTTCACGTCCCTAGGGTGACAATAAAATGATCCTTCATGATGAGAAAGATAGCTACTTAGTGTAGACATCTAATCTCTAAGTTCTAGCTCTAAGGGATGAGTTATTGAACCATTAGAGGACAACATTTTTGGCACCATTATTGGGGATGGTGTCAAACTAAGAAGTTATTTAGAGTCATTTCTAGTTTATTTTTTGTCTTAGTACCTTTGAAATTTGTTGTTAGAATACCCTTCATTTGAGAAAAGTAATGATCTACTATTTTTTCACCAATTCTTTGTCTGAGTTGGCTAATACTATGTTAATACTGCATGTATAGAGGCAGGAGAAGAGATGCTCATGGGAGATTCATTCCTAATGACCATAATCCTTATAACTAGCTAGTTGAGTTTCAAAATCTACCAAGAGATGAAGAAGAAGAGGAGACGAATCCTTTTGTTGATGCATTTCCCAATTTGACCAGTTCTGAAACTTCTTTTGAACACCAAGCTACCCAAAACCTGATTGAGAATCCATTTGCTTTGGCACTCAATAAAGAAAATAGGGCCGGTGAAAATCCAAATAGACCTAACCAACCATATTTTCCATTTCATATCACTCACTAGAATGAAGTTGATAACCTCAAGAACATCCTTTCTTTAGTTATTCCTAAGTTCTATGGGCTTGTAATAGAAAACCCTTGCACTTTCTTGTTTGAGTTTGATATCCTCTATAGAAGCTATGACATACTATTGATGCTCATAGGATTAAATTGTTTCCTACCACCTTGAAAGAAGCTGCATTAAGATGGTTTATGAGTTTAGGTAGGAATACTGTAGAGACTTGGGATGATATGAAAACAATATTTCTTGAGAAGTATAAAGAATATTGTAGGGGTAGTGATATGAGAGTAGATGATATCTTCAGGATGCAGCAAAAGAAAGGTAAAATTTTGGAGGACTATATTTCAAGGTTCCTATTTTGCTAGCAGAAATCTCCACATCATGCACTCAATGAAGAGTGTCAAAATTTTCTCTTCCTCAGAGGAATCAATGAAAATTGCATTGATGCTCTGGACCTAATAGGAGGAGGAGATATTAGCCAAGTTCTTTGGGATGATATGAAGAAGATATGTCATAATTATTCTAGGGCAACTCTAAAGAAAGGAAGAGTTTACCAATCCTCTATGGGTAAATCCTTCACTAATGGAATTTCAAGGATGGAAATCACTCATTTGCTAGCAGATTTCAAGTAGGATATCATAAACAATATGGCCACTCAGCTAGACACTATTCAAGCAAAGAAGAAACAAGAGGAGGAAGAGGCAATGTTGGTAGAATATTGTCCTCATTGTAGGAAAAAGGACTTCAGATGCAAAATGGTAGCCAACATAATCCACTAGAATTTAGGCTAGTTCAAGTTGATGATGATCAATTTTTCTACATTGCACAAAGAAGGCCATGTGATCCAAGACAAGGTATGCCTCCAGATCCATTATCTTTTAGTGAACCTTATTTCAATTCTTATGCATCTGGTAATCAATGGAAACCCCCATACCCATCCAAATATGGAGGTTGTCCACCTTAGCATTTGAACAACCCTCCAAATACTTGGCCCAATTATCAAAACTCTCCAACTTAGTGGCAACAATTCCAAGGGAATTGACAACAACCTCTAGGAAATTGGTAGCAGACATCTCAATGGAGGGGAGGAAAATAATGGAAAAACTAGGCAATGAGTTACATGCAACCACCTCCACAGCCTCATCATCCTACCATAATGACTCCTTCTAACTCAAACTCTAGAACACAAAGACGTACTCAACTACCAACTCAACCCACACCTAACTCAAATAACAAAGCAAAGCAACAACCTATCTAATCTACAAATCCCAATCAATTTCCTACAACAACTGAAATGCTTCATACATTGTTGCCACATGAATTAAAAATTCCAAGCATTAGTGAAACAACCATGATTGAGTTGACCACACAAGTACAGGTTTCAGAGGGGAAACATCTAAATATTAACAACAAGCTTAGTCAGGAGAAATAGTTGTCCCTGAAAATCCTCTTGAAGTTGCATCAGTATGCATTTGCATGGGATTACCATGACATGAAAGGATTGAATCCCAAGATCTATACTCATAGGATCTACATTAGAGATGATTGCACACTAGTAAGGAAACCACAAAGGAGAATCAACCCTCCATTGAGGGAGATTGTAAAAGGGGAACTACAAAAGTTATTAATGTAGAATTTATCTAGCCTATCTCAAATAGCCAATGGGTGTCCCCTTTGTTAATTGTGCTTAAAAAGGGAGGTAAATGGAGAGTTTTTTTTTACTATAGAGAACTAAACTTTTCCACCAAAAAGGATCATTTTCGCCTTCCTTTTATAGACCAATTATTGGATTCACTTGTAGGTAAGCAGTATATTTTTTTCCTAGATGGATTCAGTGGTTATAATTGAATATAGATTACACCTAAAGATCATGAAAAGACAACTTTTACCTATCATTGGGGGACTTATGCCTAATCAGTACTCCCATTCGATTTATGTAATGCACTTACGACCTTTCAAAGAGAAGTTAGTATATTCTCAGATATCTCACATGATTGTATGGAGATCTATATGGATGATTTTACTATTTATGGTATTGATTTTACTGAAGCATTAGGAAACCTAAGAAAATTTTTGCAAAGATGTGAGGGCCATAATCTATCCTTGAATAGTGAGAAATACTTTATGCTAATGCAACAAGGAGTAGTCCTTGACCATTATATCTTTTAGAAGGGAATTCAAGTGGACCCAACCAAGAATGAGGTAATTATCAATCTTCCTATTCCTATCAAGTAAAAATATGTTAGAAGCTTCCCAGGACATGCAGGATACTATAAGAACTTCATAAAATATTTTAGTAAGATGTTAGTACCACTTTATAATCTTCTAACTAAAGATGCTAAGTTCCAGTGGACAGAGGATTGTGATAAGGGATTCTCTTATTTATAAACAGCCTTAACCCTTTCCCCTATGCTTAAAGTCCCTAATTTGGAACTACCTTTCCATATTCGCATAGATGAATTTGATTACACTATAGGGGTTGTCTTGGTACAAAAGGAGGGAGAATTTGAGAATGCAATCTACTTTGTTAGCAAGAACCTACAAGGAGTTGAGTTTAACTACACAATGACAGAGAAGGAGATGTTGGCAGTCATTTATGCTCTCACCAAGTTCAGGAATTATATCATATGATATCAAATCTTTGTCCATATAGACCATTCAACCATAGATACCTTACGAATAAGCCATTTATTTCAGGAAGGTTAGCCAGGTGGTTGTTGTTAATGCAAGAATTATATATCACCATTGTAGACAAACTAGGTAAGGAAAATGTTGTGGCAAACTTTCTCTCTAGATTAACTACATCAGAGGACACTCAAGTTATTGATGACTCCTTTTCTAATGAATTTTTTTTTCCATCAGTGTGCACACACCTTTGTGTGTAGATATAGCCAATTATTTGGTTACAATGAGATTTCCCCCTCATTTATCTCCTAAAGACAGAAGGGTTATTATTGAGAAAAAGTTTACATTCTCATGGATTGGAGGTTGTTTATTCTAAATTATTCCAGATCATGTGATGAGAAGATGTGTAAGAGAGGATGAAATATTGTATATACTACATGCATGTCATAATGAACCTTGTGGAGGGCACTTTGCAACTAAGAGAATAGCCCTGAAGATTCTCAATACAGGGTATTAGTGGCCCACATAGTACACTAGGAAGTGTGATAGAGGTCAAAGAATGGACCAACCAACTAAATCAAATGAGATGCCTCTATACCCTCAAGTAGTTATCACACCATTTGATAAATGGGGACTTGATTTTGTAGGTCCAAGTAATCCACCATCAAATGGAAAATATTGCATCTTGGTTTGCACTAACTATGTGACTAAGTGGATTGAAGTCAAAGCCATGAAACATGCCAAAGACAATAAAGTTGTAGAATTCCTCTATGAAGAAATCTTCATATTCTATGGAGTTCCTAGAGAGATAGTCACAGATCAAGGTGCTCAGTTTAGATCAACTCTTGTTACATTGGTCAATGAATATAATGTAAGGCATAGGAAATCTACACCCTATCACCCTCAAGCCAATGGCTAGTCTGAGGTAACAAATATGGAAATAGAGGCTATTTTGACCAAAACAATGGGAATTCACCAAAAATATTGGGAAAATAGGTTGCTAGAGGTTGTCTGGGCTTATAGAACCACTTGGAAAAAAACCACTAGCTTTACTCCTTTTGAACTATTATATGGAAAAACAACCATGATGCCTATAGAGTTTGAATACAAAACTCTTAGAATATGAGATGAGAAAGTCAGCTCTTCATCATATTGAGATGGTGCAAAATCAAAGAATTAGATAGCATGACAAATACATAAAGGAAAATAATTTCTAGCTAGGTGACTGAGCACTTCTTTTTGATTCCAAGTATAAGAACAATATAGAAAAACTATAAACTAGGTGGTTGGGACCATATGAAGTTGCAAAGGTCTTCTCCAATTATGTTGTTCAACTCACAACAATTGATCCTGTCATATTCAAGATCCTGTTCAATGGTCATTGTCTCAGGTTATACCATAAACTAGCTTCCAAACAAGAATCCTTGCAACAAGTTATTGAACACCAAACCTCTAACGTTCCTACAGCCGAAGGAAGTAGACATAGTGTCCATCCTTTTGACTAGTCAAAGTATGCATGAAATCATAATAAATATTTCCACTTTTTGTGGGAATTAACTTCTCCATCAATAAATCTACTTGACCTAATGGAACTTTCAAATTTTGCAAAATCTAGAGTGCCCATATTAAAAACCCTAAGAATTTTTAGCTAAAAATATTTGTTACATTTGTTGTAGGGTTCTTATATGTGGTTTAGGGTTTTGTTCATTTTTTTTGCTTGGTGTTCTATTATGTTATTAACTATGTATATGACTTACTGTTGGTCACACAAAATATTTCATGATCATTAATGTAATCATGTGATTGGCCCTTCTCATGTCTAGGTCTAAATTGCCTCACTTTTATATCCTTTGTATTACATGACTCAAAAGTCTTGAGCTTACTATTTTCATGTCATCCTAGAGAATTCCCCTCTTTTAGAACAACTAATGACCACGTGCTTATTAATTCCAACTTAAGTCCCAGTGGCCCTCATAGTTGTACACTCATTGTTGATTTATTCATAATTTTTCACCTTAAATTAGTGACAAGTGATGAATTAGTGTTTTCCTTTAACATCGCTCATCGCTAATGGCTTTTGATCCTTCAAATTTGTAATAGCGATGAGTGATTCCCTAGTCTTATGTTATTATCACTCATCGTTGATCATTGTAAAAAAGATAAACTTGAATTAGCGATGAGCAATGTGATGTGATTTCCTGTACATCTGCTGATCGGGAATATGTTTTATATGTAATTCTGAGATTATGGATATGCGATGAACTTTATAAATGTTGTAAATCCTCTCATCGCTAATTGATTGCAAAATATATGAGGAGAATTAGCGATGAATGAATACCTTATGTAATATCGCTCATGGCTCATCAAGGATTTGTTTTAGAACTTGAGTTCTGCATTAGTGATAAGCGATGGATGTCCTCTAAAGGGTTTTATGTCACTAGTGAGATATAATCCTATAAGCAATGTCTTTTGTGCCATTTTTTTAATGGAGGTTCTACGTATCTAAATATGGTGTTTCCACTACATCTCCCCTTGTGAATAGGATCTTGGCCACAAGGTTTGAATTAACGATGTGCAACAGAAGGATGAATATGACCAAAGGCCAAACTGCAAAACTAGGAGCTAAAGATCATAGCAGGGATGTTTACATCATTGATAGAGCTGGGAAAAGATGAGGTACATCAATGACAAGCAATGACCATTAATTATAAGGGAAACATGACATGATCCTCGGGATTCTGTATAAAGTAAAATGGAAAGTAGTGAAGAGGACTAGAGAACCATTGATGAATTTTTAAAGAGAGATGATCTAATGGACTAAAAATCATCATGTAAATTACTTCATCGTAATTGAACCCTAAAATTTTGGGGAGGATCAGGGATGAAGCAATGAAGTGTACATAAATAAAGTTTCTCTCTAAGAAAAACTAGTTTTATATACTTCACTGATATTAATGAAAAGCATGAATTAGGTTGGTGATACATGCTAATTGTCAAATCAGCTATGATTAATCAATGTTAGAAAAGAACATGGTAACATTTGAAGTAGCCTCACTATTTTCAAGGAGTAAGTTGATAATGGTAAAAAAAAAAAGATCATGGCCACCTTAGATGAAGTTTTAATTTCTCTAAGATGAACGACCCAGATTCAAAGCCAAACTGATAAGTTACCAATTCGCTCGTGTATGGAGTTTTGAATCATTAATTTTCCATGCTTGAATTTTTTATTTAATGCAGGTTGATCATTGTTTATTCACACTATCTTTTTAGTCTGTAGTAGAAGTGAGGTGTGTGTAGTAAAGGAGATTGAAAGGGTTGTAAGTTTTCCTAAGTGAATTGGTATGAAATTAGGTTCTCTGGTCTATTTAGGATTTTTTTTGCTAGAGTTTTTTACAATTATTAGGATTGGGGTGCTTCTCTTGTGGATCTTGAGTTGAGAATTATTTTAATTATCACTCTACTAAATTTAGAGAAAATGGAAAAAGCTAGTGCAACAATTCCACATGTTAGGAGGTCTAGCTGGCTAAGTGTGTTTGAGTGTCGTGAAGACATAGCTGAGCAAGAAGCCATGGCTTCTCCTAAGATTTCAAAAGGTAATAGGAGGGCTCAAGGTAATAAGAAGAAGTTATTTGTGCAGATCACTTATCGCGTGAGGAATAGGACCCTTCTGGGTGAAGTGATCGAGTGCACAGGCAAGGAACTGGCATTTCCAGTGAAGAAGGCTAGGAAGAAGGAGAAGAGCCATAGGGCCTGCCTGGGTAAACACAACTCTCCTATCGTACTTTCAGACTCTCCTTCAGATGCTGAAGTTGACACAAACTTAGACTATGGCTAGTACCTTCATTCTCTGGTGCCATGTGGGAGCTCTAATGCAGACATATTGGTAATCCCTCCAATTACATTGAGGACAAGGAGCGGTCAAGCATTCTTAGATGCTGACAACTCTAAAGAGGGTCTCCTCCTAGTTTTAGTTTTTCGATGACACCATGGTCTTTGCATAGGATGTATTTGTTTTCATATGTCTGTGGTTTGTCTTTTTGTTGATGTGGAAGGTCTTCGAGAAGATGTGAATGAAATCTTTTTTGTTTAAAGCAACAAATGTTTTGACAATGATGACTAATATACTACACATGTTTTTTGTATTTTTTCCTCTCCTATTCACAAATGATTACTTATGAAACCACGTTGGAGTTCTGCGAGGAGATAGTTAGAATTAGGTTTTTTAAATGAACTCAAATGAAAATTGAAATTGTAATTTAGCCAGATGCTTGTTGCTCCCCTGCATATATAAAAAACTTGTATGTCTGACGACCTTAAGTTTTTCAAAACTTCATGAAATTCATTTTTTCTTTTTTTAATCCTATAGTATGCAAAGCATATAATGTGATGGATGTTTTGGATTCCAAAAATGTGATACCATTTGAAAGCTATAGATGTTTTTCAATCAACCTATCAATTAGAACTTTAGTCATAATTCAAATAGAAAATGAATAACAACTATTTATTAAATTCAAAGTAAAGCATAATTTATATTAGTGGAAAGTTGAGAATCTCCTATAAAAACCCTTTTCATTTCATCAATTTTGGGTAAAAAAAAAGTCGTCAGCCACATATTCTACAAATACCCATCATATGCCACTTTTTGGCCCATCATGATCCTGCACATACCCATATGCAAGTCTTAAATATGGCTATACAAAGAAATATAAAAAATGAAGAAGAATTATAGTTCCAAAATGTCTCTCCTATGTGTTTTATTTCAAGTTATGAATGAAGTTGTTGATGATAGTTTCGCTTGTCTTTTTTGTCATTTGCACAAGAATGGATGAATTAGTTTTATGCTTTAGTTCAATGAATTGATTAAACACTGAAATGAATTCATTGATTTGTAAGAAAAGGATATAGGATTCAATAAGGAAGTGATATTTTGTAGACACAGTGAGTTAAATGTTACAAAGTAACATTCTAATGGTCTACTAATTTCTGAGATTTGATCAAAATTGTATTACCGATTGATTACTTGTTGTAACTAATTTTCTTCCTTAGATAAAGAAATGATTATTTTATTAGTTTATCTTGCATTCAATTGAGCCAGTATTGAATTGGGCCTAAGATTCAAGATGAAGAATGATTCACAAAATACCTTAAACTACATTGTCTCAACTCTAAGTATGAAAGAGCACTCCTTGAAATAAGTAACACTTCTATCTAAGGTTTTTTAGGCCTCTCATAAGGTGATTTTCATGAAGTAGTGCATATGTGTGTAGAGATACTCTTGACCAGAAGTGAGATATTACAAGTATGATTGGGATTACCCTCCCTGGGTTTCACAGAGCCCGAAGAGAAGAAGTGAAGTACTAATTATTTTACTTAGGTGTTGGCCAATCCTCAACCTAGCTGATAATTGGGTGTTAGTAAGCTCATAGGTTAGGACTGGGATTAAGTTTGGTTCCCAAAAATAACAAAAAAAAATGGTGACTCTACTGGCAAGAATTTGAGAAATATCTAATAGAAGATCATCTAGCCTTAGGAGTCATTGAAGTTTCAAAACATTTTGTAACTAAAGATTGGAAATATTTTTGAGTCTTATTTACCCATTCGAGTCACCAACAAAAATGGTGACTCTGTTTGGGACACCTTTGTATCTTTGATGCAAATATGTCAAAGACCACTTTAAAAGAGTCAAAACAGAATGAACATCTGGTTCAAATGATGAAGTTCCAAATCTATAGATTGGTTTAAAGTAGCCCTAAGGTGACTCTGCTATAAAAACTCAAAGAAAGACATCCTTGATTCAAATTTTTTCCTCTTATTGCAGAGGTTGTGACTCTGCTCAAATAATTTGTGCATGTGAAGGGTTGTTGTTTGTTATTGTAACCTAAAAGTGCTCTATTAAAAGTTGTATCAACTTGAGGTGTGAAGGTACATAGTTCTCGACATATTTTCATTTGTTGGACCTGTCATATTGAAATACAATTATTTTTCCACTTAAAATTCTTGTCTAAATATTCACAAACTTGCTCATATGAATTGTTAAAGATAAAGTTGAATATCTTAGGATTTTCTATCCATTTGCATTATCATATGTTTCAATCCTAAGTTACCATCATATTATCAATTATCCTAGTGATTTTTCATATTTCTCATGGATATGATTATGCAAGATTAGTTAAATCCTAGTTTTCATACAATTATGGATTACCAGAGAGAAATAACCATGCCATTAGAAACTTAGATGCATATTACATCAGGAAGCTTCAAAATTCTAATAATCCTCAAACAGTTGAAACCCCAAAGTATATGAACCCAAGTTTGAATAGGCCTAGGATAAGGCTAGAATGGAAAGTTGTATTCAAAAGAGGAGTTAAAGAGTTAAATAAAAGGCATCTAATGGCTATGCAAGCCTAGTTAAGAGATAATCATGCTCTAGGTATGGTAGTAAAATTATTGCACCTATTGTCAATTCTTTTGACCCATTATATGACCAACTAGACTTGTCGTTGATTGATTATAAGGTTAAGAGTATGCCATCTTGAGTCTATAAGAAGATGCCTAGATTTAATGGATACAATGTGTGTGAAGGAGATACACATGTCTAAATTTTCTATAGCTTCATGGTGAAACATTCATTTGAAGATCAGGATATGTGGATGATATTTTTTGTCAGATCTCTTGAAGCTAGAGCTAGGGACCGGTACTTAAGTTTTCTTGAGAAGTCCTTTTCCTACTGGGATAAACTAGTGGATGCTTATAAGGAAGAATTTGCAAAAGAACCTTTTGATATTGTCACAAAGATAAAATAGCTTAAGAAACAAGACGAAGAGTCAAGCATTTCTTTTAGTCATAGGTTTGATGTTTCTCTTTCACTAATCCTTGAAAGTTTCAAACCTAGTACATCATATTGCATTCATATGTATTTTAAAGCTTTTGAGGAGGGATCTTGTGCATTGTTGAATGATTTCATAATATTGACTATGTAGATGGCTTAGACATGTTTAGATGATATGGAAAAGATGAGGAATGAATATGTGCAAGGTCTGTTGTCTTCAATTGTGGATAAACATGTTGATGAAACTAGCAGTTGTGCTGATACAAATAATCACATACATGTAGTTTCAAGTACAAACAAGAGCATGTCTAAGAAGGAAGAAGTTAACAATGTTACAATGTTCACTACTAATTCTCATAATAGTGAAAATGATTTTCTTTACTTTCGAGAAGATCATAGCAAGGATGTTTACATCATTGATAGAGTTGGGAAAAGATGAGGTACATTAGTGGCAAGCAATGACCATTAATTGTAAGGGAAACATGGCATGATCCTAGGGATTCTACATAAAGTAAAAAGGAAAGCAGTGAAGAGGAATGGAGAACCATTGATAAATTTTTAAAGCAAGATGATCTGATGCACTAAAAATAATCATGTAAATGACTTCATCACTAATTGAACCACAAAATTTTGGGGAGGATCAATGATGAAGCGATGAAGCGTATAAAGAAATTTTCTAAGAAAAATTGGTCCTATGTACTTCACCAATATTAATGAAAAACATAAATTAGGTTGGAAATACATGCTAATTGTTAGATTAGCTATGATTAATCAAGGTTAGAAAAGAATGTGGCAACATTTGAGGTAGCCTTGTTGTTTTCAAGGAGCAAGTTTATAATGGTCAAAAAACAATGCTCATGGCCACCTTAGATGAAGTTTTAATTGCTCTAAGATAAACAACCCAGATTCAAAGCCAAACTGATAAGTTACCAATTTGCTCATGGAAGGAGTTATGAATCATTAATTCTACATACTCGAATTTTCTATTTAATGCAGGTTGATTGTTGTTTATTCACACTATCTTTTTAGTTTGCAGTAGAAGTAAGGTGTGTGTAGTAAAGGAGATTGAAAGGTCTATAAGTTTTCCTAAGTAGAGTTATAGTGTTTTCATTCTAAGTGAATTGGTACAAAATTAGGTTCTCTAGTCTATTTAGGATTTTTGTTCCAGGAGTTGTTTGCAATTATTGGGATTGGGGTGCTTCTCTTGTGGGTCTTGAGTCAAAAATAATTTTAATTATCACTCTGCTAGTTTTAGAGAAAATGGGAAAAGCTAGTGCAACAATTCCACCTGTTAGGAGGTCTAGCTGGCTAAGTGTTGTTGAGTGACATGAAGACATAACTAAGTGGGAAGCCATGGCTTCTCTTAATATTTCAAAAGGTAAAAGGAGGGATAGAGGCCATAAGAATTCAATTGTGTAGAGTACTTACCACTTGAGGAATAGGACCCTTCTGAGTGAAGTGGTTGAGCGCAAAGGAAAGGAACTAGCATTGCTAGTGAAGAAGGCAAGGAAGAAGGAGAAGAGCCATAGGGCTTACCTAGTTAAGCACAACTCTCATATTGTTCTTTTAGACTCTCCTTCAGATGTTGAAGCTGACAGTGACTCGGACTATGGCCAATACCTTTGTTCTCTAGTGCCATATGGGAGTTTTGATGATGAAATATTTGTAATCCCTCCAATTGCATTGAGGATAAGGAGCGGTTGGGAATTCTTAGATGCTGACAACTCTGAATAGGGTCTCCTCCTATTTTTAGTTTTTGATGACACCATGGTCTTTGCATAGGGGCTATTTGTTTTCATAAGTCTGTGGTTTGTCTTTTTATTGATGTGGAAGGTCTTCGAGGAGATGTGAATGAAATCTTTTATGTTTCAAGCAACAAATGTTGTGACAATGACGGCTAATATCATGCACATGTTTTTTGCTTTGTGTCCTTCCCTGTTCAAAAATGATTACACATGAAACCATGTGGGAGTTATCCAAGGAGTTAGTTAGAATTAGGTTTTTGAAATGAATTCAAATGAAAATTCAAATTGTAATTCAGTTGGATTCTTGTTTCTCCACTGCATATATAAAGGGGATTTCATGGCTTAAAGAAGAGAGTTTAGAATTGTTAGTCTAGACATGGTCACAGTAAATACTATGTTCAAAAGGTAGAATAGAATGTAAATAGGTACTCTATTAGATATGTCAAAATGCAAGTTTAATATGAAAATTTATACGGTATGCAAGTCTTAAATATTGTTTTACAAAGAAATATTAGAAATCAAGAAGAATTATAGTTCCAAAATGTTGCTTTCCTATGTTTTTTCTTTCAAGTTATGAATGAAGTTGTTAATGATAGTTTCATTTGTATTTTTGTCATTTGCACAAGAATGGATGAATTAGTTTTATACTTCAGTTTATTAAATTGATTAAACATTGAAATGAGTTCAATGATTTGTAAGAAAAGGATATAGGATTCAGTAAGGAAGTGATATTTTGTAGACACAGTGAGTTAAATGTTACAAAGTAACATTCTAATGGTTCACTAATTTCTAAGATTCATTCAAAATTATATTTCCGATTGATTACTAGGTGTGACTCATTTTTTTCCTTAGATAAAGCAATGATTTTTTTATTAGTTTATCTTGTAGTCAGTTGAGCCAGTATTGAATTGGGCCTAAGATTCAAGATGAAGAATGATTCACAAAATACTTTAAACTACATTGTCTCAACTCTAAGTATGAAAGAACACTCCTTGAAATAAGTAACACTTCTATCTAAGGTTTTTTGAGCCTCTGATAAGGTGAGTTTCATGAAGTAGTGCATCTGTGTGTAGAGATACTCTTGACCAAAAGTGAGATATTATGAGTATGCATGGGATTACCCTCCCTGGGTTTTATAGAGCTTGAAGAGAAGAAGTGAAGTACTAATTACTTTTCTTAGATGTTGTCCAATCCTCAACCTAGCTGATAATTGGGTTGTGGCAAGCTCATAGGTTAGGACTGAGATTAAGTTTGGTTCTAGGGTATGTGCAAGATCATCATGGAAAAAATAGGCACTTAAGTGGCAAAAAAAATTAGAAAAATCAGAGTTAGGCAACTTGACGTAAAATTTTGAATAAGTTATCTATATTATTTCAAAAATATGTAAGAATATAATTTGTAGAAAATTGAATGTAGTTTCTAAACTACTAGGTTTGTTTCATAAAATAAAAAATATATTTGGTGAAAATATGATATTTCAATGTATTAGTACTTAAATTTTAGGGAAAAATAAGAAGTAGGTGTTTGTCTAACCACCCTAACCACAATAAAAGGATAATATTATTTTATAAGATTTTAGATATAAGTAGAGGACTCATGTCCCAATGTGATGGATATTTTTTTGTAATTTTTTTCGAAGTAAACAATTAATTATAAATTTTTTATTACAACTTTTAAAAAATATAAAAAAATCGTATGTCTGACCACCTTAACTTGGTCAAAAATTCATGAAATTCAAATTTTCTTTTTTTAATCCCATAGTATACGAAGAATATAATGTGACACATGTTTTGTATTGAAAAAAAGTGATATCGTTTGAAAGGTATAGATGTTTTTGAATCAGTCTATCAATTAGGACTTTCACCATAATTTGAATAGAAAATGAATAATAATTACTTATTAAATTTAAAGTAAAGCATAATTTATATTGGTGGAAAGATGAGAATCTCCTTTAAAAACCCTTTTTGTTTCATTATTTTTGGGTAAAAAAAAATGTCGTCAGCCACATACCCATCATATTGCCACTTTTTGGCCCATCATGATCCTACACATACCCTCTAAAAAAATAACCAACATGCCCATCCATCTCCATCCCTTCTCTCTCTTCCATAACTCCACCATCATTTCACTCCATCATCACTTCATTTAATAAGCTCAACTGTACTTTTAAAGTAACATGTACTTCCTTCCAAATTATTTGCAAAAAAACTCCAAATTTTCAAGTATGTACATAACAACTTGATGTATCTCAATTGTCTTAAATGCATTTATTTAATTATTGTATGTTAATATTGATATTTCGCATAGCACATATTATTACTATGCCATGTCACATCCTAATTACATCCCAGCTTCTGCGGACACATGCTTTAATTTAGGTTGGGGGGAACTGTGAATCCACATGTCCACGTGTCATACATGTTATTCATGCACCAACATGGTAGCAAATTTGAAATGATATAGTTGAAATTATTTCTTGCATGTATGATATGACACTAGTTGTTGCCATTTTCTTTGATGATGTCCCTCCTTTACGTCTTCCTTATTTCCTTAGTCATAGTCATAATTCCACCAAAAAGGTAAATTGAAGTGTCATACAACATTGGCACTAGCACTAGAGAAGAGTTGTAGGAAGCAGAAAGAAATTGTGTTTTCAGAAGAAGGATTATAGGAAAGAAGATTTTGCAGAGGTGTTTACCAAATTGTGAGTAGAAGCAATGGGAGGTTGGATGATAAAAATTGAACCTACGGTCCATCAAGTAATACTACAGGTTGCACTCTCTTAGGTTGAATTCAAAAATTGTGGATGGTTAGACTAATTTCTGAAACTAGATAGTTTCATTGAGGACATTGCTTTGGAATTTGTACAAACACTTTTTGATGGTAAGGCAATGGTGAAAGGGCTAGAAGTTATAGCCACTAAAGAGAGAATTGTTGAAGTAACATATTTTCCTACTAAAGGTGAGTCCTACCTTACTTCTAGGGATGCTAGATCAACTAGGGTAGAACTCACTAAGCCTAGTGATCCTCCGCTTGTTGTAGACAAACAAGGAACAAGGTGAACTTATCTTTTGGAAAAATGGAAACAAGTTGTTGTCTACATTATCAAATATATTACCTGCGAGGGTTGCCAATCATGCCTTCATTCTATACATTTCAAGCTTCTGAACCACATGAGACATGGCAGAAGGATGAACATGCCAGATGTGATGTACAACCTTCTTCCAATCATGGTAGCTAAAATGTAGAAAGGTAGGGAAAACTTTGTTTCCCATCACTATTTTATTAAATTGTTAGTAGAAAAATATTTGCAAGAAGTGTATGGTATGTAATGGGAAGAATTTTTGAGCATTGAACAATTCAGATTAGAAAATGTGGGTCCTAGAGGTCAGCCCCAACCTCATAGGGTTAGTAGGGGTGAGAGGTTTACTGAAACAACTCCTAGAGCTTCAGCTTCTAGCACAAACCCTAATACAAACCCTCCTATAGGAGAATCATTAGTATAAATTGGCTCCTCTAAATCAGAGTATTCAGATGAAGAAAGTTCATGCTCGGTCCCTAATGTTAATGTTCTCCTTAAAAATTCAGTTAGTACTAGTGCTATCATTGAGAAAGAGGAAGCACAAATGAGAGAGGTAGAAATTAGAAAAGGGAAGGTTAAGAAGCAAAAATCATAAAAAGTAAAACCTAGCCCTAGGAAATGGAAAGTTAATGACACTGGTCACCTTACAGCTATTGAGAAACATAAAATCCCTCTAAAAAAATCAAAGCCAACTGAGCCAACTACTAATATGCCTCCAAAAAGGATCCCTAGACTTAGGACACCTAGGAAGGAGACAAAAGCACCTAAGGGGTAGGTAAATATAGAAGTGGAAGAAGATTCTAAGGAACAAGCAAACATAGGATTGGTAGAGCTTCTTGTTGTTGCAAAGAAAGTTGAAAATTAGGAACCATTGCAACCAGAGCAAGATGAACAATAAGAACCACTGCAACTAGAGAAATTTGAACATGAGTCAGTGCAAGGAAAGATCCTAGTAGGGAAACATAAACCTCCTACTTTTTCATGGGCATCAATAACCTTGGACTTATGGAATAAAATGCAGAAGAAAGAGGAAGAGTGGAATAAAGAAAGACTCAAGCTATAGGAAGATGTCAATAAGAAAAATACAAAAATTGAGGAAAAGAATGCAAAGATTACTACATTGAAGTATAGCATGGACAATATGGTGGCTCTTGTACCACAAATGATGTCATGCAGAACTCCCCTAAGGATATATGCACTGCATTTAAAGGAGTGCCATCTTTCTTTCAAGCTATCAAGGGTCATTTCTAGTTTAATCCCTTCCATTGAAACACCATAGGAATTTTTCCAAGCCTACCAATCCTCTCCCCTTGAAGTTAAAAATTTCTTGTGTGAATTGTGCTTGCATAATTATGTTGTTCCTAATGACCATGACTAGAACCCATTGCTATACATTTAGGATATTCACTTGAGGGAATTCATTTCATGGATCCAAAATGAAATCAGCTAGAGACAACAATTTAAAATATATAGAGAAAGAGAACTACATACCCCCTTGTCTCTAAGAGTTGAATCAAGTAACCCTTCGGGAATTTACTACACATGGCACATAATTCTATATAATCTGGAGAACAAGAATAGGATCATGTCTGCTAGGGAGGAAGCATACTAGGAATATGAGTAGATAGCTACTACTACAAGAAAAATAGTATTGGGGTATATATCACAGAGATGGATTGATCTGCCAAATTAGTTAAAACAAGTTGAACCCCATTCCCTATAGAATTACTATACAACTTGCAAAATAAGCATTAGGTACATGCATCTTGGGAGGATGAAGCAACATTATTGGCTCCCATTGATATTTCAGCCCCCCATCCTATTGTGGCTAGTACCTGATTACAAAAACTATCAGTATGATGTAGATATAGAAAGGCCAAGGTGGAGAAGATTGGAAAGAAAGAAAGGGTTCTACTAGGATCCAAATTTAGATACCATAGAGACTGATCAAGGATAGATAGCAATTCATGACTTCAAAGCTTCAACAAGGAAAAGGAATGGAGTTCCCTCTGCTAGAGAACCAAGAAATCATTAGGTTGGGGGGAGATGATGAGTCGAAATAATGACTCATTTTTTATAGGGTTTATCATATGTTTTTCGTTATTACTATGGTGGTTATTAACACTTTCTATGTTATTTCCCTAAATTTATAAACCTTGGGCATGAACTTATCCTCAAGTGACTTTTGATAATATTAACCTGCTATGTGATATATCCATATTAATTTTACATGTAATTGAATGAATGTTATTCTAAGGTGATTATGGATATACAATTTTTTTGTGCATGCTAATTTCATTATGCAGGTTCACATTAAGATGTAGATATAAATGAAGCCATGAGGTGGAAGAAGCTCATGCCAGCTGGTCAATTGCTCAAAAAGTCAAAAATATGGTCATTAAAGAGGTCAATGGAGGGAAACTCCTAGCTCATGTGGAAGTTGTAACTTACCTTTAAATGACCATGTCTATTAGTTGAGCAAATATAGGAGTGAACATGTTGTGTTGAATCCTCGTTGAGGCAAGTCTGGTTTTACCAAATCTGACACATGCATAACTTCCTCCCTCTTTTTCATGCTTTCAATAAATGTAATCCTCTTATTCTATTGTAGTCAACTACTTAGTTTTTGAAAAGGAAAAAATAGGTTTTACAAGGACCTGAAACTGCAGAGTTAAAACAACAAAAGATAGAGCAAAATAAGTCCAAACAAACAAACTGCTGTCCCAAAAAGGAAACGACAGCACAAAGAGACAACATGGTCCAAAAAAAGGACCACCCAAAAAGCCAAAAAAAAACACCACCACACTACTCCAAGGTGTTCATCAACTCCTCGGCCTCCTTTTCAACATCCTTCATATCCTGTAAGCCCTGCTTGAGGACTTGAGCCGTATGTGAAGAAATCGGGGTCTTCCTCTTTGTGTTAGCCCGGGTGCGAGTCAAAATCCCTTCACCAGCAAATTTGCTACAACCTCTGTCCGTGTCCAAATCCACGACCAGGGAACCCTTTTGATTATTTTTGAGCTTTTCCACCATAGCATTGATGATAATGGTGTTATGCCTGGCAATTTTGTGATTATTCACCACAATGGCCCTAATATTTTGGCTTATCTTGGACATATTGCACGCGATCCTAGTCAATCTTTCCTCCTGTAAATGTTGTCTTTTCCTTGGTAAGGGGGGTTTCATGTCCCTCATTCTCTTTATGACTCCAACTAATCTTCTACTCCAAATCCATGACTCTGTCACTGAGATCTCTATTACGGCCTTTCAACTCACAGACTTCCTTCTGGGTCCACTTGAGAATAGTGAAAAGGCCATCTGTATTTTTTTCCGCCACACTCACAATGTCCTAAGGCTTGAGCTTATTCAGAGTAGAATTAATTTCATCCTAATTAGGGGAATCATTAGGGGAATTCCCAAATCTTCCAAATGCAGGGGCACTACGGGATGACTCCTTACTAACCATGGGTTTATCAGAAATAATTTCCATGGAATTCCCAGAATACGAAACTAATTTCGTAACAGAGGTACCTTTAAAGCCAAAGACCAAACCTGGGGTAGGGCAGCCAGGAGACGGCTAGGGATTAAGACAGGGCAGTGAGGCAAAAATCGGGCTAGGGAAATCATACAGAGGCTTCAGCTTAGGATAAGATGGCGGAGCAGAATCCATGAGGGCATTTCAACAAGACAGGGATTAGGGAGCAATGGTATTAGGACCAGCTGGGGCACAAGTAGGAGGGGCCAGGGGGTCGTTCTCCCTGCTACTCTCAGTATTCTCATCATCCAAATCCCCAATATCAACAATTTTAGGTAAAGAAAGTAAATTTTGATAATGCTCAAAGATGAGCCTAACAAAACCAGTGTGAATAATAGAAGTCCTCCTAGGGTTTCTTTCAACTTCATTGAGGCAATTCTTCAAAGAAGAGAATGTTAGTTAGTTAGGGTTAATTAGAATGTTTTCCTCTATAAATAATGGTTAGATGCCCCTTTTCACAAGGTTGGATGTTGTGAGATTGTACTTGCATTTTTTTAGTTTCAAGCAATACAGTCATATTGCTGATATGATGTAGTCATGTTTTCAATGAATAAGATGATATTTTGATTTGTTGCATTTGAGTTAGCTTAGGGAAGACTCATTCAAGGGGACCCACTTGGTGAGAATTTTATCTATTTAGTTTAATAGTTACTTTATTGTTGAATAATTAGTTGCAGTATCAACAGTTGTTTGTTCCTACTACCATTGGAACTATGTTCTATGTTTGTTCCTACAACCAAGGTAGACAGAGTAACTTCTTGTCTGTTTGCTAAGATTTCTATTTCTACCATCCGTTTCAGTTCAGTTGTTGATGCTTAGTTTAGTTGTTGATTCATGCTCACAACTTATATTAATTTCTCTTAAGCATTTCATTTTTAGTACTGTTCTTTTTCTAGTTATAGGACAAGGATGACTACAGTTGAGTCCTAGTGCATAGACAATGCTGGTCCATTTCAAGTTCATGGCCCTGGGTTGATAATGAAATGAACCTTCATGATGAGCAAGATAACTACTTATTCTAGATATCTAATCTCTTTGTTACAACTCAAAGGTATTAGCTATTGAACCATTAGAGGAGGCTAACATACATATCATGAAAATATACAATACTACTGAGGCCTATGATTACCAGATCCCTTAGGACCTAGTGGTTGCATTTGTCTGGTAGTAGTTTGTCAAGAGATGGTGGTGTGTGATTGTGATCATGACCCACTGAATGTACTAAGAGAAAAATCTAAGCTCCATATTTGTCCAAGGGCCTCCTGATGTGCTCCTACTATCTGATCTCTCTCCGCCTATAGCTTGGCTACCTCTACCTTTAGTCTCTCAAACTTTACCAGGATCTGAGATGACTATGCCTCTAAGGTAGCATCGACTCGATGGGAATGCCTCCTCAAAGTCTCATATGCTACCTACAATCTAACATATGGCCTAAATGACTCTGGCGTCTAAATCCATAATGGGTGGGGGCACATAGTCTGAGTTTGTGACCTCCTCATTGACTAATGAGGGCATTATCTTTGCATCCACTTGTCGATAGAAGTCCTGGAAGTCTCATAGATCTTGTAAGATAGAAACAATAAATAATTAGTACATATCATGATATATATATAAAGCATAAGTAATAGTATGAAGTATAACAATGAACAAAATATCATCACCTATATCTCTAGTAGGTTGTGTAAAATTAACCTCCTCATGTGCAAGGGGCATGGAGGTTGTGCTAGCCTCCCCATGACTGTGGTTATTGGTGCCTGCTACAACTGCTACTCATGATGTAGTCATACGAATGGGAGAGAAATCTCCCCACTTGTGCCCTGCTAGATTGTCAATACTACCCCACCACCCTCACTCATGGACCACTCCTTCTCATCCTCCTCATCACCTCTGTCCTGGCCATCATAGTCATGATATACATGCTCATCATTCTCCTCATCTATGACATTTGTAGATATGTCTACAACCTGGTATCGTGTCTCCTCAACCATATCCTCTACATCATCTCCCTCATCTAGGAGTGTTCCTACATCACCTATCAACTCCTCCATTAGAAATATGAGAGTTGGTTGTGATATATTCAATCACTCCTTGTAGTCATCTGTGGTATCAATGTCATTTGTGTTGGAGACCAAAGGCATATCTTGATCTGAGTACCCAAACTTGTTGTGGACAACATCCTCTATAGTGAACCATACTAAGTCACCAGGTCTTTCAACACTCCACATAAATCTCTTGAAGAAGGGTCATGCCCTGGGTGCTATCTGCATATGTCCAAACTATCCCATGACTTGATTGTAGTAGAAGGGTCGTACTACATAATCATGTCTACCAATCAAAAACCTATCAAGCTATAATCTCCTCATCTATTGAGTGTGATATAGCCATTGAAGCCCAAGTTGATAAGGTTTTTAATGGATCTCATCCTCCTTCAGTGAGTAAAATCACATTCTCCATAAGTGTAAATGAGAATACTATCAAAACTGTCATAGAGGATAGCATAAGGCCCAAGGATACCCCAAGTTTTTCAAACAAGGGAGGCCAGTAGGTCTAGTACAAGTGATATGCTCAAGGCACAAAAACTATAGAATTGTACAGTGTGCCATACTATCTACCTCCTAAAAAACAAACCATCGAAGATCATACTACAAGTGTGCCAGGATACAATGCCCCCAGGTGTATATTGTTTGATGCTCTACCATCCCTTGTATTAGGTGTACTAGTACTCCCTCTAGGTGTGCTCCTTGGCCATTTAGGATGAGTACTACTGCAAATGTGAGCATCATAATCCATCTAACAAGTGGGGCTCGTGAATATAATAGCATTGCCATATCAATCATGCCCTCACCCTCTCATCATGTACTGGTTCACAAAGGCAATACTGGATGTCATCTTTCATCTCATGGAATGATCACTCCACTCAAAAATATGCTCACCCACCTTGAATGGGAACTCAAAGTATGTGGTGTATGTCCTCTAGAGTGATAGTCATCTCTTTGGTTAGTAAATGGAATGTACATGTATTAGCATCCCAACGCTTTGCTAGCATCATCAACATCGCATCATGTTACCTCATGGGGGGTATGACGTATGCCTAATATAATCCTATAGTCTATAGAAACTTTATGTACTCAACTGAAGGGATGGGGGATAAATATTTGAGAAGACTGATCTGCCTACCACCCAGAAGCTAATGCGAATGGGTGGGAACCTAAAAAAAAGAAAAAAATGTCATATAAGCAATATAAAACTCTTCAATTTTAATATCAATAATCATAAAAGTGTACTAAATTTTCCCTAGTGTGCTTTTCTAAAGGCCCTAGACACTTTAGAACCCTTTTGGGACACTTCGTGAAGAAACGAGACACTTTGCGAAAAAGTGGGACACTTCGCAAACAAAAGGGACACTTTGTGACAAAGTGGGACACTTTGCGACAAGAGTGGAAAATTCACAAAAAAAAATTTCCAAGGCCCTAAATTAACCTATAAATGCATAAAATCATAAAATTAATGAGTAAGGACAAAGTGAAGGAGAAGAATCAACTCACCTCATGGTGACACTCATCGTGTGCCACTTAGTCCTACAACACATCCAGTTTCGTAGGTCTGTAATTCTATCTGCTAGGCATCTTTAACTCTTCTTCAATCACTTTCAAGCTATACAAAGGTAAATTATAAAATAAATTAGCATTTACTTCACTTTTTTCTCTTATGTAAGTTAAAGCTAGGGTTTTTACTACATTGGGGTTAAAAAGTGCATTTCATTAAAATCAACATAATGGGTGATAGTGAGCTCTATTTTTGACGTTGTTGGTTGCATTGGAATCCTAATTCCACTCCCAACATCATCAACTATCTATCGTTATGTGGCATGGTACTTAGAAATGCCCTATGATATGACTTACCCCATTCAATGTGGCTAGATTGTTACCTTGATTCCACCTCCATAGAGTAAGCAGAATCAAGGGGGGGCATATATCAACCCTCAAATGTGATTTCTAGATAGAGATTTGATAAGAGGATTTTTGGACACCAAAAGGATTCGTGTTGAAGGATACGGTTATTAACATTATGGTTTTGAAAATAGGCTATACTAGGGGCTTCATTCTCCCATATCATGATTAAACGTATATGTGTATCCTTTTATGAAATAAAGGTTATTATTGTATTCATTTAGCCTACATATGCATGTAGAGTTATATGGGCACTAAAGTGGGGGCTAGATGTAGTGTAGAAAATTGTGCACTCTTGAAAAAAAGAGGCAATTTCACACTTAAGTTAGACCTATTTTGGTACCATTGCATTAATCATGCTTTAAAATAAACATTTAGAGGCCCTTGAGACCCATTATTTTGGATTTGGAGGCTCATTTCACTCAAAAATCATGTAAATTCATTCAAAACATTGAAAAACCCAAAAAACCACCTTAAAAAGCTAAGGTGGGACTCATTTGCCACCATGGGTGAATGAGTCCCCTTAGGTGGGACCCATTCACCAAATGTGGAGAATGAGTCCTATTTGGGGTCTTTTTCAAATTTGAGTTGGAATTCATAAATTTAATTCAAGTTTTTGGTGAATGTCGATCATTGAGATCTAAATAACAGCCAATTAGGTGTCAATGCCTATAAAAGCAAGCTAAGTCATTTTTCATAATTCAAGTATTTCTAAGTCATTTTCAAGAGCAAACTTCAAGAGGTCAAGTGTTGAGAATCATTCACAAAAGTATTCAAGTTTCAAGATCAAGTAAAGTTGAAACATTGGAGAAACATTACAGAATTTTTGAGGTCTTCAAGCCCACTTTCAATCAAGATCTAGCATTGTCAAGGGTTGATTATGGATGCCTATGGTGAATCATGATGGATTCTAGGTTGGGGAGATGCAACTAGCCATCAAGCCAAGCCTAAAGACTTGTTTCCTAAGAGATTCCATCTTCCATTGTGGCTCTACATTCAACCTAAGGAATGTACAAGCATCATTAGAGCTCATTTGTGGTGATTAGACATCACCACAAGTGAGTCATTCATTTTTATGTTTCCATTCTTGCATCATATTCTTTCACATTAGAGTAATATTGCATCATGTTTTAGATTTCTTAATCTTAGACACATTTAAGGCTAGTATTTTCATGCACATTTCTTTATTCTTATCAATGTTTAATTACCAAACTAGGGGTTTGACTGAGGAAAACACCCATTATCATATCAAGTTGAATTTTTTTTTGCAGGTGCTTTTCACAAGCTCGTATAGTGAAACTTCAATGCTTTAAATTTATAAAGATCTTTATCATCCATGTAACATCTCTTTTGCATCCAATGGCATAATGAATGATGCATGAATTAAGTTACTCACTTTTAAGGAAACACATCCATCAATTATTAAATCATTCATGATAAGGAGAATGAGCATGAGCCTATAATTTTACAACATAAATTATGTTTGGAAGCCTTTTATTTGGTATAGAGGAAGAAATACAAGCTAGTAAGAAGATGACTAGGCTTATCTTTGTGACTATGGTATACCATAATTTGATAAAGGAATGACAAATGTATTGATTAGACAAACTGCAATGTAGTATGTATTCATGGATAAAATACATGGGAGCATCATATGATGACACAAATAAAATGACATTAGGATCTAGTCGTCCACATTCCATGCCTGAAGAGTTGAGCATAATCTATTTGATATTGAATTATATTTCAAAGAATGAGGACACACCATAAAAACCATAAAGAATACCTATATTATGAATTGGAGAAAACATTAGCAATGGTTTTATGGAATTTCTAAAAGAAATTGATAGCTAGTAGTGTGAGCAATGGATGGTTGATACTAGGTCAACTTATAGAGATCTCTTTGATTAATTAGGTTAAATTTATCACCAAAGAATAGTTAGTAGTGGACTATAGAAATTGGATGACAACAACTAGGTGATAGCTTCTATTGTGTTATTGTTCCTCTATTATTAACTCCTTTTCTATTTTTAAGTTTTTGTTTCTACTCCTATATCTCACGATAAATTTTTCATTTTCATTATGGTTGCTATGTAATTTTAAAAGGGTTTAGTCCTTTGCAAACCTATCTTTTATATATAAAAAGAAACGAAGGTGGTTAGCAATGTATAGTGGCATGAATATACAAAGGATAGATATAATAATCTTGGTTAATTTATATTCTTGAACACATGAAGGTGTGAAATTAAGTGAACCACTATCATCCTAAATATTAATGTTAGGTTTAGATGAAGAATATTTTTGTTTTTGGATGGATTGACTATAACATTAATCTAGTGGAAAGAACAAAAATATTATATTTCTTAGTCAACTAATAGAAATTGTAAGTATTGTCATTTGCATGTATCACATATCATTTATTGTTATAAATAAATTATATATTTTGATGAAAAGTATATGGAAACACCCTAAAAAAATGGTATATGCCAACTATCTAGGTCTCACAAGATATATAGTATTAATGGAATTGGTCCAAGTATTATGGCCAAACTATTGACATTGAGTGATTCTAGCCCTTCACTATCAAATCCTCTAATTGTGACGCTACCTCTGTGCATGTTGTCATTATTTCTGCTAATTATGCAGAGTCAAGTTGGTGCTTGAAAGAGCTAAATCTGATCCTCAAAACTGGGTCCCCCATAATACCCGTATTTTGTGGAGTTGAACCTTCAGAGCTTCAAATGAAAGATGAAGATGGTTTGTATACTCGAGCCTTCCAAAAGCATGAACAATCTGGGAGTTTTGAGCATTATACAGTTGAGTTGTGGAGGAAGGCACTTCATGCGGTTTCATATATCAAGGGCTATATTTTTAAAGGGTTTTTTTTTTTTTCTTGTTTGTTTCAGTTAACGGAACTTTGTTTTTCTGACATTATTTAGAATTGAATCATAATAACTTATAAATTCTTTAAAACCACTATACACAATGGTGTAATCAATTTCTTTCTATAACTCAAATGCTAGGAGAGTAATTTGGTAATTTCTTAGTTTTCCGTGTATTTTGAGACAATATTTCTCTTACTACATGCTCTTATGTCACGAGATTTAATTGGTCAATTTGAATTAAAAATTTTAATAATATTCAGTTGCAAATTTTAGCATCATAGCTATAGCTTTGCTTATAATTAATATTGGGTATATAAAAAAATTTAACGACATTTATTTTGTATACTGCAGAGACCAAGGAGAGCTGTTGGAGTGAATCGCAACGAGTGTCGCAGAGCTTATTGGGAGAGGAGAATCTCAGCCAAAGCAGAAAAAAAGAAAATTTTCTGGAGTCGTATAATTTGATTGGAAAAAATTGCTCAATTTCCTAGACCGAATCAATCCATGTTCATATAAATATGTTTAAATTGTAGGTATAGTCCTATAAACAGCGTAGAAGTTGCCGTAAATTTTGTATAGATCTATCTTCCTCCTTTGCTAGTTGGTGGCTCTAAAATTTGTTAGCAAAATAAATCAAGTTTTACCTAAGAATTTAAGGAAAAATATTTTAATATTTTCAAAGAAGTTAGAGATGAATTTTGTATAGATCTATCTCCCTCTTTAAAAATATGTAGAACTTGATTGCTTGTTATATGTGTCTACAAGGCTATTGGTGACATGAAAGTGTATTTCGAGCCCTGTCACTAGTAAAAGGGAAGACCATTGAGTTCCTTGATAACATTTCAAACTTGTTGTTAATGTAATTGTAGGTCTCTTGACATTTTCACACTCATTTGGGTCCTCCTTGTGGATTTTTGGCTTAATGTTTTCTTGATTTAGTGTTGTAATGTGTTTGACACATTCACATTAGATTTTGGGTCCTTGTGAACTAATGTATTTAAATTCTACCTTGCTAAAGTGTTGTGAAGTGTTGTAACATATTTTCACATTTTTCTAGGGTTTTATCAATTAACTAAACATAATTAATATAATTTTAATCACAATCAACATTAATCTTGTCTTATTTGGAGTGTTGTAAAGTGTTGTAACACACATTCACATTCCTCTAGGCTTGTCATTAAAAATTGGGCTTTCTTATACTTTAATTGACCCTATTTTGCATCCACAAGCCTCATTTATGGCATCTTTTTTAGGATAATCCTGACACCGATCAGTAACCAATCATAATTCAGGTGTTCCTACCTTATGTGGCCTAGATTTAATGTTTGGGACTCATTCGCCACCTTGGGCGAATGAGTCCCACCTAGATTTTTGGGTCTCAAACCTGTTTTTACACCTTTCTAAGCATTTTTTATTTCTAGTCTCATACATTATGCCAAATGGGACTCATTCACCATCTTGGGCGAATGAGTCGTATGTGACCAAAATTCAAATTTAATTCAAATTTTGGGTGGGATTTTATTCTCCTAGATCTAATGTCGGCTTGTAGTGTTGTAATTTCAAGAATTCTTGCATAATTAATTATAAATACAAGGTTCTTTCACTCATTTTCACCCAATTTTTTTGTTAGAACATTGTTAATAGCAAGTTGAGTTCACAAGAGTATTCAAGTATCTTCAAAAGCATTCAAGAGCAGAATTCTTTATGAATTGTTGCAGCAATTCAAGATCCATCATCATGGAAATTTTCTAATTGCATTATTTCATGTTTCATACTTCATTATCTTATTTCATCATTTGGTTTAATTACCTAAAAGGGGTTGACCAAGGAAAACCCCTATTCCCTAACAATCAACAAGCTTTCCCCTCTTTAATGTGTGATTGTAGGTTTGTATATTGAAAAAAAGTGGATTTGAAGCCTTCAAAAGCATCAAAATGATAAAAGTTGTAAATATTGTCAAAGTTGTCATGAAAAGTTGTCAAGACTCACAAAAACTCAGATTGGGGAAAAATATCTATCCAATTTGCATGCAATAAGTGGCAAATGCTTATTTTATCCTTCATCAGAGGCTTGCAAAGTTTTAGTTCAAGATTCTACTCTTGGGAAACTTCACAATAAAATGGGACTGATCCCCCAGTTGTGGTAAATGAATCCCACTATATGATTTTTTTAGAGATCTTTGTAGATTTGGATACCCATTTAGCTAAAACTTGATCCTGTGTAGAGATCTAGATCTGGGAATGATTTTTCCAGAATGGTGAATGAGTCCCACTAGGCTAGAAAATTAGGTTTTTTTAGGATTTCAGAGCTCCATTCCATCTCCAGCAAGTTTTCAGGTGCAGACTTTCTATTTTATAGTTTTTTGTTCTATTTTTTTGGCATTTCCAAGTCATTTAGTGAACCATTGCATCAAACTAAGTTTTGCATTTCATTTTGCATGTCATTATCTTTTTCAAGTTTAAACTTGGTGGTGAACCCCTCTTGTAATCTGAAATCATACCCTAGGATACCCTATTATCATATCTCTTACCTCTATTCCACTCTTGGGGTTATATCTCTAGGGTCATCCTTGAATGTGAAGTATAGAAGATTGTTGCCCTAGGTCCTAAACCCTAGTGAAGACAAAATTTTATCTTACATTTTGGTGAACCTGCATTTAGAATACCTTTTTTTTGATTTGGAGTCCATCATCATCCTAGAATTAGCTTACATTAACATTACATTATGATTTGTATTAGTTCATTTGCATTCTAGGGTTTCAAAATTTTGCATTAGTGAAAGTGCATATAAGTTGCATTTTTGTATCTCAAATCATTGAAAAGCATCTAAAAACTACATTTGCACTTAGGTTGCACATCATACAACATAAAAAGGCATCAAAATCCATTGAAATTTCCTAAATTTTTTTAAAAAAATCCCTACTAGGACTCGTTCGCCACCTTGGGAGAATTAGTCCCAGAATAGATCTAAAACAACCTTTTATAGCACTAAAAACCTTATTTTTAAGCCTCTGTTTGCTACCATTGGTTAGTTGCTTCATTGGGTTGACTTTCTGTTACATGCATTTCACTAACTCTAGCTTAAATTAGTCCATTTCATGCATTTCTTCATTCCAAGTTTGCATTTGCAACATTTCATTTTCAAATCATTGCATAATGTAACCAGTAAATTACCTTGTTTGAAAACTAAAATTTTCATTTCATGTTAAGTCTTTACATTTCATTTTGAGTTTGCATAAATTATTGTTCAAAAATGTTAGCTTTGGTCTTTTCCAAGTTTGCAAAGAAAAATTTAGTTAATAAACATGTTATTCATTCATTCAATGCATTCACTAGTTGTGAGAGTCTTTTAAGGTGAAAAAGTTGACATGTTCACGCTTTCCCTAAATCTACACCCACTTTTATATATCCTATTTATGAGGATGATGTGATAGAAGAAGATATAAGCATGGACATTCATGATGATCATAATTTTTCTTCTCCTAATACCTCTCCTTTTCGTGATGAAGGTATCTTGGTGAAAGAAGATGCAATTGTTGAGAATCATGAAGGTCTTGTTTGTTCTTCTCCTCATTCCCCGTGGGAAGATAGTATAACAATAGAATATGAAATCATTGCCACCACCTTACTTAATTCACATTCCTCTCCCAGCATTTTGCCTGCTTGTGATAATGCTACAATCATGAATGACCATGAAAATGACATTTGTGAGGAAGACATGTTGATGTTAGGAGGTCTAATAATTGAGAGCTTTTAAAATCTTACTTATCCCCCTTGGGAATATAGTATAGGGCATAAGGGTGTAATTGTAGATAATCATGATAATCACATTGACTCTTCTCCTAATATCCTTTATAGTAATGAAGATGACAGTTTGGTGTTAGAAGATATACGTAAAATTTATGACAATCTCATTTCTCCCTTTCCTAATGCTCCTACTATATGGGAAAATCTATTTGGTAAGCATGAAAATCATAGTGGCCCTTCTCTTGATGCCCCCCCTAATTTTGATGAAGCTACTTTACAAAATCTAACCATGGATGAACATATTACAAGATCTCCTACTAGGGTAGCTAATACAACACAAGAGAATGAGACCTTAGACAAAAATGACAAACAAATAGAGCCTTCCCCTAATATCCCCACTATTGATAAACAAGACAATTCAACCATTAATCATTCCCCTACTTGTGATGAAGTCATTTTTTAAGAACCAACCTCTCAATGTCAAGAACATTCATTTTGTAGTTCTCCTAACAACTCTCCTCCTAGGGAGAATATCATGGTGTGATAAATTTACTTCTATGTATCAAATCAATATTCTATATATTTTGTTTATTAAATGTGCATGTTTTCCTACTTTGAAACTTTATGTCTAATTGTATAATCACTAAATATCATGCATACATTATTGTTAAATCAATTATATCCTTAAAACATATTATGACCCCTTAATACATCCCCTTAAGAAATTCTATTATGACCCCTTACGATGTCCCCTTTACACATTGTATTATGACCCCTTAAGACGTTTTATTATGACCCCTTTAGACATCCCCTTAAGACCCCTTAAGACATCCCCTTAAGATGTTCTATTATCACCCCTTTAGACATCCCCTTAAGACATCCCCTTAAGACGTCATTATTTGTTTTGACAACTTATAAATTAGTGTTAGATGTTATTATTTATAGAATTTATTAATGCTTTTATTCTCTAATCTTCTATGGTATCATTTATTTCTTAAAATTTTATCCTTTCTAGTATATAAATAGATTTCTTTTGTTTGTAAATTATGATTTATTGACTAATTATTGATTGATGCGAATTGAATAAGTTCATTGAGTAATTATTGCTATTTATTTAATGTACATATCATTTATATCATGTATGAGATCACTAAATTTGTAAAGTGGGTATGTGCAAGACCATGATGGGCCAAAAAGTGGCGATATGATGGGTATTTGTAGGGTATGTGGCTAAATAATTTTTGTTACCCAAATTAATGAAACGAAAATGGTTTTTAAAGGATATTCTTAGATTTCCACCAATATAAATTATTCTTTACTAAGAATTTAATAAATAATTATTATTCATTTTCTATTTAAATTACAACTAAATTCCCGATTGATAGGCTGATTGAAAAACATCTATAGCTTTAAAATGGTATCACATTTTTTTGAATCTGAAACATGTGTCACATTCTATGCTTCGCATACTATAGGATTAAAAAAAAAA
The DNA here is from genome assembly GCA_007258455.2 of Sequoia sempervirens. Lineage (NCBI taxonomy): Eukaryota > Viridiplantae > Streptophyta > Pinopsida > Cupressales > Cupressaceae > Sequoia > Sequoia sempervirens. Next base: position 834,212,193 of record VDFB02281492.1, read on the forward strand.
TTAATTTCATGAAGTTTTGACCAAGTTAAGGTGGTTAGACATATGAGTTTTTATATTTCTTAAAAGTTGTAATTAAAAATCATAATTAATTATTTATTTGGTAAAAAATTACAAAAAAATATGCATCACATCCAAGAATGAGTCATCTACATATATCTAAAATATTATAAAAAAATATTATCATTTTATTGTGGTTAAGGTGGTTAGACAGACACATACTTCTTATTTTTTCCCTGAAATTTAAGTACTACGGCATTGAAATTTCAAATTTTCACCAAATAGATTTTTTTTTTTAATCTAAACCTAGTAGTTTAGAAACTACATTCAATTTTCTACAAATTCTATTCTTACATATTTTTCAAATAATATAGATAACTTATTCAAATTTTTACGCAAGTTGCCTAACTCTGATTTTTCTGAATTTTTTGCCACTTAAGGCCCTGTTTTTCATGATGATCTTGCACATACCCAAGTATAAATATTAAAATTTCCTATATTAATATCATGTATGAGATCACTAAATTTCACATTAATGTCCTATATTAATGTCTTGACTATGAACATAAAATGCATAAATATACATGTGTAAATTAAAATTTCAAACAATAATAAAGTCCATAATTTATGTAACATATTAAGTGCATGAAACCAATATATTAAGTGCATGAAATAAAGTCCAGAGTATAACCTATGAACTAAAGTCCAACTAAGTACTTGAACCATAAAATATAAAGTCCAACATAGTACATGAGAAACCAAAAATATAGTCCATGAAATAAACAAATATAACACATAAAATCACATGTTTCTAGGTCATGTACTGTCTGTATAATCAAGAGACCTCTTCACACCATGCAAAATATGTGGATGACCTAAAACACTTTGTACAAGAGAAAGATGAAATCAGATGTAAGACAATGAAAAATGATTTAATGATAATTTAATTTATAATCCATCATAAAATTAAATTACCCTCACATTTTCTTCTAGATGCTCTGGTGCACCTGAAGCAACCTCTAAATTCTCTAAATCAATCTACATAAACAAGACAAAGAAATTTGAAATTAGATGTACAACTCTACAATTAATTTTTTGTTATTTCAATTTAATTTATAATTTATCATATTTTAATTGTACCATATTCTAAGGTTGTGCATCAAGCTCTTCTTGAGGACCTATCTATACATTCTCAACTACAAGATGTCTCTCATGCTATAAAAGAAAAAGAATATGTAACAAATCTCATATTATGTATATATTCAATTTAAAATTTAAACTTTAAGTTATATTCAGAATATGTAATTTATAATTGAATTTAAATATAATAAAAAAATTAAATTACCATTTGATCACAAGTAGCTACAACATCAAATGTTTGCCTGATGTCCATTCTTATTCTGGCATCAACTTAGACATACATGTACATAGACATTTAACGCTTATAATATTTACAAGTGTACATGCATGTATTTCATATATCTAGTGAATTCAAAATTCATAAAATTGTAACTATACTAATGTAAAATTTAAACAAATTTATAATATGAATGTACCTGCCCTTGATCTATGATGCCCGATAGTGGAGTGGTTGACAATCCCTCAAGAGGAATCAACGTGGATACCGATTGACTCGCCTAAACCAACATAAATATTTCAAACATATATGTGATTCAATTATAAATTTAAAACTCAAGTTAAATTTATGATTTCATATATAATTTTAAAATTTGAAATCAAAATACCCCATAAGGGTTGCTGAGTATGACTGGTGTCGATGTGTGTGCTCGTGGAATAGTTGATTGCCCCATCATTAGTGTCATCTTTACACCAAACAATTTGATTGTTAAAATGTATTGCAAACTTTTTTTTGATATATGCATCCATCAAAATTATTATAAAATGAACGTACATCTAGATGCATATTTATACCTATGTCGCAGTGTCCTCGGGGTGATGGTTTGTTGTAAGAAACTCTACAAATGAACTGATGTAACCAGATGAAGCACCAGAATCACCCCGTCCACCTAAACTAGGTGTGGCCTAATCAGGTCCATAGCATACTTGATGACAACTAGTACATATATGGGGGACGAGCCTCAACACTCCTAGAGTGGTACTTAGACCAGCTCCATAAAAAACTCCTCCATCATCATCATCTCTATGCTCCCACTCACTATCACAAAAGTATGCCGGTCAAGGTCTCCTGCGAGTGTACTAAGGTAACCTAATGTTGAGACCAGAGATCGATGATGTACAAGTGTGGGAATGGGAGGACCAGGAGCAACAACAAGGTGCTGCACATGCACGGGGCATTGGGGATCAACCCTTTCGCCTCACCTCTATTGTGGCATGCCACCACCAACACCCTGAAATGATCTAAAATCAAAATAATTGGGCTTTTTCCCCAAAACAAACTCTACATATATTTTTCTCAAAAAATAGAATGGGCACTCCCAATTAGCATGTGGGGGACTATCAAAAACCATATACCATCGATCCCAAAAATGTGCACTCATCTGCGGATGTATGCACCACCTCATGGATATTCTAGATTTGTTGGGTGGAATGGGTTGTCGAGTAATGGGGTCAAGAAAGTAGGGGGCTAGATGGGCTTTCATTATTTTAAGGTCTAATATTTGTTTGTAAGAGTGACCGTTGAAATAAAATTGTCTCATTTTTTCTCTCTCTCGTCGATGCCTATCAAGATCAGAATCAATCATCCTAATGGCATAAAAAATGTTTTGCATCACAGATGCAAAACATGTCACATGTGGTGGAATCAATGCTTGACTCTGCATAGCATTGATTTGATTTTCTAAAGATGCAAATTCATCATTTATACGTTCTCTCAAGTGAGCCTCGTCAGATGCGATAGTTGTTGGATGTGGCATATTAGGTGGAGGGGGAGGTGGAGGTGGAGGGGGAGATGGAGGGGGAGGTGGAGGGTGAGGGGGAGGGGGAGGTGGATGTGGTTGTGTCTGAGGTGATGGATTGATGATATCATCAATGTTAAAATCATCCATGATATGAGATATAAATGTGCACCTCCATTAAATCATACAAAATAGGATGTACATACATATATTAAGATCATATATTTAATTGAAATAGGATGAGCAACATATATATTAAGATCATGTATTTAATTGAAATGCACATATATATACATTGATTGAACTTGAGCATGTCCATACAAAATTCAAAATTTAACATGTAAATACATTTAAAATAAAAAATATGATGCATAATTTGCATGTGTAGAGATCATTAAAATAAACTATGTACATACATACAAATTTCAAAATTTAAGAACTATATATGCAAATTTTTAATACATGATGAACATAAATACTAAACAATAAACTTGAAAAATTCACAAAAACTCATTTTATGTCTAACACACACACACACACACACACACACATATATATTACATTTTTTTAGCAGGAGAAATCATGATCTAGTAGATAGTCATAAAATATATACTATTATATATTATTCATTATAAGTTCATAAATTCCACCAAATTCATAAATATGTGTCACTAAAAATATCCATCTAGAACCAAAATCATAAATTCATGTCACTAAAAATATCCATCCAACCAAATTTATAAATTCATTACACAAAATATCCATTGTTCAGAAAATTCATAAATTCATAACTATTTAAGATCATTGTCTTAATTTAGAAACTATTGTGGCTCTCTACTGCATCTCTTCATTTCTTTCTGTTTTCCTTTTTAGAATCAGAAGTTCTCCTCTCCTTTAGCCATTGTTGATGCTCATCTAAGATCATAGCCATAGCCCTGACAACATCAACAAGGGTTTGCATACTAAATGCAAACATCCTCACAGGAGGTGCGGCACATTCTTCATTTTGAATAATGTTGATTTGATCTTGGATGGTTCTAACATTGGCATTGATTTGTGCTTGCAAATGAGCATGTTCATTTCAGGTTGTGGAGGTGGGAGGTTACGAGGTGGAGTGGGTGGACGAGGAGGTGAAGGTGGTGGAAATGGATGGCGTGGAGGTGGATTGTGAATATTATTGAATGGATCCATGTGATATTTAAGATATGAGTGAACTTGCATTAGATTTGTAATTTCAAGATGTAAGATACATGTTTAGGAAATACCTTTAAACCATTCAATATAAATGGCCTTAAATAATTGAATACAAATGATAAAATATGTAAGCCTCATTTATGTCTAAGGCACATGTTACTTGAATGAAAATACAATTAACTATTAATATTATATAAACTTGCATGACCTTGTTATTGTTAAATTTGGTTGCCTTCGGCAACTTTGATCACCAAATTTTAAGAATTTCTTTGATCCCGTTAAGAAATGTCATATTGGGACCCCTTAAGAAATTGAATTACGATTTAGGGTGACATGATGGCTTAAGGGGATCTACGTCTAGTGAGGTCCTAGGAGAAAATGACATGCCTCAAGTGAATAAAATTTGGTGAATTTTCCCAAGGCAACCAAATTTCATTAAGAGCCTTTAAAGAAAAAATGATGGCTTTAGGGTTTAGGGTTTAGACTTTAGAGTTTAGGGTTTAGGGTAATAGGATAGCTTAAGGGGATCTACATGTAGTAAGATCATGTAGACATGCAAAATTAGCATCATGCATTAGGTCCATTCATCAATTAATCAAGTTCACCTTCATCCATTCATCAGGTAATCTGATTAATCTCCATCTTCCAAGGTCATTAATTTAAAATTAAATAAACATTATCATCAACCTTTTAATCAAATAAATCAAACATTCATTTAATTAAATCATAATGCATATTCCGTCCTTTTTTGAATTAAATAAATCAAATATTTAAGTCATAAAAGTCAAAATCATCCTAATCATCATTAAGCTAACCTAATCCTAATTATCCTAACCTAATCATCCATCACATCCTCTAGATAATCCCACTTGCACAAATAAATCAATTTATTGATTTATTAAAATCAACATTTTCACTCAACATGGCATCTTTGAGCAATATTCCATCAAGTTTGAATTCAAAAGCAAGTGGACATGTGCATCCAACAAATAAATTAATGTCTCTTACATGTCCCTTTTACAAGTCAAACTCAGCATTTATATCACAAATTCAAATTTGAATTTCCCCCTCTTGGGAACATTTCCCAAATCTTGCACACTCCTCAACCACTCACAACTTGACAAGTGTCCTCCTTTCATTGGTCCAATATTTGTCCCACATTCATCCATTTGGCTATTCCTCTCATCCAAATAATCTATAAATGGAAAGCTTTATTCATCATCAAATCCTCCACAACTCCACAACTTGGTCCACAATCCTCATGCAAGGTCACTCTCCTCAATTGAGAATTGATCTTGTCCATTTCATCTCCACAATCTTGATGCAAGGTCATTCTCTTAAACTGAGAATTGATTTTGTCCATTTATCGTCTTAGCATTCCATATCATTCTTCATAGCATTTATCATGGAGCTTAATCATGGATTGGGAAAGGACTTCTTTCCATAGATACACCAATCCACTATAAGATGCTAGTTTGATTATTAGAATGATGTTTTCTATGTTTTGGTTGCTTCTTTTGCATTATTCTTGTGATTAGATGAATCTTATAGGGAATCTTTGTTTGCTTTGGTTTACTAACAATGCTAAGGGCCTTTGTTTTTGAGCTAATGCAGATTTAAGGTTCTACAGATCCTAGGAAAAAATTACATGGCATAAGGAATCTTAGAACTTCTTTGATCCCCTTAAGAAATTTCATATTGGGACCCCTTAAGAAATTGATGTCCACTGCAAAATGAACTTTTTTCGTTTTAAAAAATAAAAATAGCATTATAAAATGGGATCCCAATTTTTAAAAATCACGATCCCGTTTCATAGTAATTAGGATCCCGTTCCTTTTCCGTTGGTTTAGGATCCTTTAGGAAATGAGACTCCAATTTTTAAAAAGTGGGATCCCGTTTTGTATTTAGGCTCGGGATTTTGAAGCTAAACGAGATCCCAATTTTTAAAAATTGGGATCTCGTTTATTAAAATTGGGATCCTATTTTTGCAAAGCCAATTTCAATTTTTTGGCTAAGGAAAATACTTCCACGCTTCGTGGACTCAACTATGTGCACTTACCCATTGGTATTATTTTTGACATGATTTCATTTGCATTTGTTTTCATGTTCCTTGATGCAATTTTGTTTCTTTATGTGCTACATTTTTCCTCTTGGTGGTGTCATCGAGTTTGGTTTTCTCCAAGAGTGTGATATTTCCTTGTCCTCTCTTGAAAACATTAGGTACAATGTTCCCCAAGATGAGACCTTGCACTTTTCCTCTCTTGGAAACAAGACGAGACCTTTTTCGCTTGTCCTCTCTTGGAAACATTAGGTACAATGTTGCCTAGGATGAGACCTTGTATTTATCCTCTCTTGGAGACATTAAGCACAATGTCTCCTAAGACTAATACCTCACGTGAACTAAGAAAAATCTCTTCAAGTATTGCTCTCTCTCATTGAATTTTCCTTTTTGTACCTTATTAAATTTATGGAGGTATGGCTTTGATATGGTCCCCTAGGGCTCACCTACTAAACAACTAGCTTCACTAGCCCTCGTGAGCATGCATTTTCTTTCTTTTGTCCTTATTAAAATCATGGGGTTATGAATTTTCTATGGACCTCTTAGAGCTCACCTAGTGAACATGTAGCTTCACTAGCCCTTGTGAGCATGTGCTTTGTTTTCATAGTGGATGAAACAAAAAGGGTTTTTAAAGGAGATTCTTAGCTTTCCATTGATATAAATTATGCTTTACTTTGAATTTAATAAGTGATTATTATTCATTTTCTATTCAAATTATGACTAAAGTCCTGATTGATAGGCTGATTGAAAAACATCTATAGCTTTCAAACGATATCACTTTTTTTGAATCCAAAACATGCATCACATTCTACGCTTCACATACTATAGGATTAAAAAAATAAAAATTGAATTTCATGAAGTTTTGACCAAGTTAAGGTGGTAAGACATGAGTTTTTATATTTTTTTTAAAAGTTGTAATAAAAAATTCATAATTAATTATTTACTTGGAAAAAAATTACAAAAAAATATGCATCACATTGGGGCATGAGTCTTTTACTTATATCTAAAATCTTTAAAAAAATATTATCATTTTATTGTGGTTAGGGTTGTTAGACAGACACCTACTTCTTATTTTTTCCTTGAAATTTAAGTACCACTGTATTGAAATTTTAAAATTTTAGCAAATAATTTTTATTTTTTTTAAACAAACCTAGTAGTTTAGAAACTACATTCAATTTTCTATAGATTCTATTTTTACATATTTTTGAAATAATATAGATAACTTATTCAAATTTTTATGTAAAATCACCTAACTCTGATTTTTTTGAATTTTTTGCCACTTAAGGGCCTATTTTTTCTATGATGATCTTGCGCATACCCATGTTCCACTTGTAAACCTCTCTTGGATAAACATCCTAGACCTAGTCCATTGTGCATTGGATGGCCAATCAAAGCTTGATCCATTGCATTTTTCCTTTTTCTTTTTCCTTTATATATTTTTGTCTTTGATGGTGTATGTGATCTAGTTATGGCTTCATATTTCATCCACATGTGTGTTCCTTTATGCCTATGTTGGTTTTACATAGGATCTTGATCTTGGGGCCTTGGACATCATCTCATTTATTGTCATCTTATCTTACTAACATTTGTACATTGGAACCCCTATTGATTGTGATGAGCCCAAAATGTGCTCATAGTTTGGATATTATGATAAACTTTTAATACCTTTACTTTTGTTATTTGTGGTTGTTTAAACTCTTTTGAAACCTTTTATGGGGATATCATGTAGCAAAATATTTTTATATTCCTGCAGCCTATTGTGTTGACTTGACTACATTTATTACCCTATTGACTCCCTAAATGACTGGTATATTGCATATAGTTTTTGAATGATGAAATAGATCTAAATATGTGATTAATGAATGGATACTGTGTATGTGCCATGTGCCTTTTCTTTCACATCTGTTACCTTGTGTTTCATAGGTTGTTGTTGAAGAAAGTATGATCGAGTAAAGCACAGCCAATCTCAGCCTTGTAATAAAGCCTATTTCATACACGACTTTGAGGAAGCTCTGGCGAAGACTCTTTGACCGAAATCGTTGGGAATAATTTTTAATGAAAGTCAATCTGGAAAAAATGGAGCGCTAGATTCTCTCTAGATCAGGTTTAATGGATAAATTCATTTATGAAGTTTATTCTTTGATGCTAGGATACACTTTACTTCCACGTCTATCTTTGATGGGGTTAGTTAGTTAGTTGTTCTCTTGATTTTAAATAAGGTACTCCTCCTACGTGAGTGAGGAAGGAGATGATAGTTAATAGTAAGATAGAAGCATAGTGATAGAGATATAGCAGATATCATGTAAGAGTCAATATGACAATAATGAAAAGCAGAATTTGTATGACAAGAGACAGAGTTTGTTGTTAGTTTTCATATCAACAAAGAAATGTATACCATTCTATTTTCATGAATAAATTTTGATGAAGTTCTAAGTTCAACACTTGCATAATCAGTAGATGCTTGCTAAGGGGGCCCACTTAGTAAGTATCTGTAGCTAGTTAGTTAGCTGTTATTTTCTGTTGATCATCAGTTAGCTTTCATCTTTGAAGTTTTCATACAAACTCAGTCTTGTATTGCTCCCGCAACATTAGGAATCCATCCTCGTGCCTATTCCTACAGTATAAGGCCAATTCATAGTTTGTGTTTTAGTCGTAGCTATTATGGTTTCTATTTTAGTCAAATCATGGTTAAGTTAAAAGAACTTTGCATTACCTTTTCGTAGTGTAGATAGAATTCCTTCCAAGTATTTATTTATGTTAAGTTGTGACCGAAACTAGTTCTTAGTGCATATATTGTGCTACGCCATTCAAAGTATACGTTCCCTGGTTTGACAAGTAAATGAACATCCATAAAGAGATATTAGTCACCTGCTAGAATGTCCAATTCCCAGGAAAGGTTTTACTATGATTTTCATATCTTTTTGTGGGTGCGACCATTTTTGGTGCCATTGTCGGGGATGGTGTCAATCTAAGAACTTGATATAGTCATTGTTAGCTGTAGTTTAGTCAGTTGTTTAAGTATCTTAAAGTTATTTTTAAATACCATCTATTCTATTGCATGCATAGAAGAAGAAGAGATGCACTGGGAAGGTTCCTCCCTGAAAACCTGTTTGTTGAACTACCATTTAACCCAGCTGACGAAGAACCCAAGGAAAATCCATTTGCCTTGATATTCTAGCATGCAAATATGGCAAATAATCCACCTAATCCACCTCCTGCTTTTGAGTTTCCCATTGTTCCCCAGTGAGATATTGACAATCTTAAAAATATTCCTTCTTCATTGCTTCCCAAGTTCTATGGCCTAGTTACGAAAGACCCAGAAACTTTTCTGTTTGAGTTTGATGTCCTCTATCGCAATTATGACTATAATTCAGATGCTCACAAACTGAAGTTGTTTCCTTCCACCTTGAAGGAGGGAGCTCTCAGATGGTTCGTGTGTTTGGGAAGAGGTGTTGTTGATAGTTGGGCAGCCATGCAAACAAAATTCCTTGAGAAATATAAGGAATATTGTAAGAGTGCTAGTAAAGGTGATGACATATTCAGAATTCAGCAGAAGGAGGATGAAAGTCTGGAAGATTATATCTCAAGATTCTTGTTTTCCTTGAAAAGGAACTCAAACCATACTCTCAATGAAGACTCTCAGAAACTACTCTTTCTAAGGGGAATCAATGATGCCTGTATAGATGCCTTGGACCTAATGGGAGGAGGTGATATAACCCAACTGCCTTAGGATGATATAAAGAAAATATGTCTTAACTACTCTCGAGCAATAGTTAAGAAAGGTCGAGGTCATCATGCTATAGTGGGGAAGTCTTCTGCCGGTGGAGTTTCCCGGATGAAGATAAGAAATTTGTTGTCTGATTTCAAGCAGGATATCATTAATAATATGGCTACACAACTGGACACTATGCAAGCTCAGAAGAAACATGAGGAAGCTGAGGTAGTTTTGGCCGAGTTCTGTCCATACTGTAGATAGAAGAAACAGGACTGCAGATGCAAGATGGTGGCTAATCTGGAAGCCAAGCAATTACCTACTGACTTTAAGCCAGTAGAAGGTGATGATGATCAAGTGTTCTTTGTTACACAAAGGAGACCATGGGCTCAAAGACAAGGTATGCCTCAAGATTCTTTAACTTTTGGTAATCCTTATTCTAGCTATAATAACCAATGGCAACCTACATATGGACCACTACCACCTTAGAATACATCTCAACCAAGTGTGCCTAATTATCAGACCCCGCAATGGAAATCTCCTCAAGGAGGTTGGTAGCAGCCATAAGGACAATGGACCCCACCCCCTAGTAATTGGCAGTAGAATCCTCAATGGAGAGGTCCTTAGCAATGGAAAAACTAGTCCCCTAGGTTTCTGCAGCTTCCTCAACCACAACCACAGGCCCTCATTCCACCTCCTACAGCAACTGCCACAAATACTAGCCCTCCAAAACAAATGCCTATGCATGCCCAGCCATTGCCAAATCCCAATAATAAACAATAGCAGCAGCCACAACAGCCTATGTATCTTGTTGAAGCCAAACAATATCAAGCTTATGCCTTAAACGTTAATGATATCCATTTGAGGTCTAGAACCACTCTACCCGCTCCACAACCACCTCTAATTACTAAAATACCTGATTCTCCCCTTGAAGAATCTACTGCACCTACTATTTCTACTGAGCATATGCCTATAACTGATACAGTTTCTAAGGAGCCTTTTTTGCAAAGTCAAGAAAAACCACCTTTTCCTTAGAGGTTGCAAGGTACTGCATTTAAATCCATGGAAGAACCCACTTTTGACATTTTGGATCAGCTCAAGAATGTACAAATTCAAATCCCTTTATTTCAGGCTATTAAAGATGTTCCCATTTTTGGAAAAGCTATTAAAGAGGCCTATTTAAAAAAGCCTGGATAGAAGAAAAAAGATCCCCAAACAATTTATTTCTTAGGAAAATTAGCTGATATAATGTTGGAAAATGTAGTCATTCAAAAGTATATTGATCCTTGAAGTCTTGTAGTGCAAATACATATAAATGGCCAAATTGTGAAAAATGTTTTGATTGACTTAGGTGCTTCCATTAATGTCATGACAAAGCATACTATGGACTCTTTAAACATTCTAAACATTAGGTCTACACCTACAGTTAAACCTGATGGAATGGTGGAAGATGTAATTGTCACTCTTGAATCTTGGGAGTATCCAGCTGATTTCACAATATTATCAGTTAAGGAAACTTTAGGAGGATATCTAGTTATCCTTGGTAGACCATGGTTAGCCACTACTAATGCTTTTATAGGATGTCGTTCTAGAGATATGACCATTTCTGATGGATAGTCCACAAAAAAAATGGATTTGTATCCACCTGTTAGACCTCAACCAGATTTGTCCCAACCTATTTGGCCAGATGTGGGGGAAGAAACTAAAGAAGCCAATTCGTTGGTTCAATTAATGATGCTTCAAAATGATCCATTCTCACAACTTCAGAATGAAGATGCCTTGCTTTTTCAAATTCTACAGTTTAACTCTAATATGGGTAGTTCATCTGATCCAAATAGTAGCCATCTACAATGTTTCCTGCAACAACTAAATTTTGAGAGTTCACTGTCTAAACTTCCTACAATTTTTCATAACTTGCTTCTACAAGAGGTACAAACATCACCTGTAGATTCTATGAGTAATCTCACTAAGCAGATAGAATTGTCTCTAGGTCACTGTTTGAATATCAATAGCAAGCTATCACAATCTCAACATGTCTTATTAAAAATGCTACAAGATCAGCATAAAGCTTTTGCATGGGAATATGGGGACATGTAAGGAATAGATCCTCGAATTTGTACTCACAGGATCTATATCAAAGAATATTTTTTACCAGTTAGGCAACCTCAAAGAAGAGTAAATCCAACACTTAGAGAAATAGTTAAAAATGAGCTTCAAAAGTTGTTTGATACTGGTTTTATTTACCCATTCTTTGACAGTCAGTGGGTTTCTCCATTAGTTATTGTCCCTAAGAAAGGTGGAAAATGGAGAGTTGAACACTACCACTAAAAAAAATCACTTTCCACTACCATTTGTAGCCCAAGTACTAGACTCACTGTCTAACAAAAGATATTTTTCCTTTTTGGATGGTTACAGTGGGTACAATCAGATAAAAATTGCCCTTGAAGATCAAGATAAGACCACTTTTACCTATCCATGGGGAACATTTGCTTACTCGGTTTTGCCTTTTGGTCTATGCAATGCACCAGCAACATTTCAGAGAGCAGTAATTAGTATCTTTGTTGATATATCTCATGACTATATGGAGATTTATATGGATAATTTCACTACTTATAGAGTCACATTTGAAGAAGCACTGGTAAATTTAGAAAAAGTATTGAAAAGGTGCAGAAAGAAAAATTTGTCTCTAAATAGTGAAAAGTGTTTTCTAATGATGGAAGAAGGTATTATTCTAGGCCATCATATTTCAAAGAATGGAATTCAGGTTGACCCTGCTAAAATTGAAGTTATTCTGAATTTAAAAACTCCTACAAAACAAAAGGATGTCAGAAGCTTCCTTGGCCATGCAGGGTATTATCGAAAGTTTATAAAAGATTTCAGTAAAATTGCTAGTCCACTTTATGCCTTATTAACTAAGGACTCTCAATTCGAGTGGATAGAGGCCTGTGAAAAATCCTTCTTGCAACTAAAGGACTTGCTTACTAAAGCCCCTGTTCTTCAAGGTCCAAAATAGAATTTGCCTTTTCACATATATGTTGATGCCTCTGATTTTGGTATAGGGGTAGTCTTAAGTCAAAAAGAAAATTCAATTGAGCATGCTATCTATTTTATTAGCAAGAACCTTCAAGGTCCTAAGCTAAATTATACTGTTACAGAAAAGGAATTGCTCGCAGTAGTGTATGCTTTGAATAAATTTAGGCATTATATCACAGGTTATCAGATATTCATCCACACTGACCATGCAGCAATCAGGTATCTGATGAACAAACCTGCCATCTCTGGTAGATTGGCAAGATGGCTCGTATTGTTACAAGAATTTGACATTACAATCATTGATAAACCAGGAAGAGCTAATGTTGTGGTTGACTTTTTATCAAGACTTCAAATAGCTGCACCTGCTAAACACGAGGTCATTGATGATAGGTTCCCAGATGAACACTTGTTTTCCATTGCTGCACATACTTCATGGTATGCAGACATTGCCAATTATCTAGCAGCCAGCAGAATACCAGCTCACTTTTCTCCAAAAGAAAAGAAATTGTTAATAGAGAAGAGTTTTAACTTTTCATGGATTGCAAATTATCTGTTTTATACTGGACCTGATCAAGTGATGTGAAGATGTGTAAGAGAAGATAAGACTTATGATATCTTGCATGCTTGCCATGATGAACTATGTGGGGGATATTTTGCAGCAAAGAGAACATCAATGAAGGTTCTTACAATAGGGTACTACTGGCCAATGTTACACAAGGATGTTGTGGCCTATACAAAAAAATGTGATAGATGCCAACATATGGGAAGACCAACCAAGTCAGATAAAATGCCACTATATCTATAGGTAATAGTCACCCATTTTGATAAGTGGGGAATAGATTTTGTGGGACCAATTGATCCACCATCAAATGGCAAGTCATACATTCTAGTTTGCATGGATTATGTAACAAAATGGGTTGAGGTAAAAGCTATGACTCATGCTCGAGATAATAAAGTTGTTGAATTTATATATTTACAAATTTTCACTAGATTTGGAGTTCCTAGAGAGCTTATAACTAATCAGGGAGCTTAGTTCACATCCAATTTGATCACTGCACTAATGAATGATTATAAAATCAAACATAGGAAGTCCAGCCCCTATCACCATCAAGCCAATGGTCAGGCTGAAGTTACAAACAAGGAAATTGAGGTGATCCTAACAAAGACAGTGCAGCTCCATAGAAAATATTGAAGCAGTAGACTTTCGGAAGCAGTCTGGGCCTACAGAACTACATGGAAGACAACAACTGGGTTTACACCTTTTGAGCTGCTTTATGGGAAAACAACCATGTTGCCCATAGAATTTGAGCACAAAACTTTGAAGATAGCCCTTGAACTCAATATAGAAATATCTGAAGCACAGAAGGAATGTCTCTTGTAGCTAAATGTTTTGGATGAAATGAGAAAAGTTGCCATGTAGCATATAGAAGCAGTCCAACAGCAAAGGAAGAAATGACATGATCAACACATCAAAATCAAGCAATTTTCTGCTAGTGATTGGGATTTGTTATATGATTCCAGATATCAAGAAAACCAAGGTAAGCTCACAACACGCTGGCTTGGTCCCCATGAAGTTGAGAATGTGTTTGACAATGGAGCTGTACAACTAGCGACAATTGATCCAGTCCATTTCAAATTGCTAGTTAATGGCCACCGACTCTGGTTGTACCATAAACCAATCTCAAAAGAAGAATTCATGTAGCAGTTTGTTTAGGATCCTCTTGCTACTCTTCCTGTAGCCAAAGGCTTTGGCCTTTCTCCTACAATTTCACCGTAATTTTGAAAAGCATGCTCATAATAAAAAATTTCTTTTTAAGGAAACCCCTTTTTCTCCATTCTCACTTGTCGCCACATCCCACTTCTTTATCTTCCATCCATCCATCCCATCCATCCATTCCATCCATTTATCTCATCCACCCACGTCACCCATCCACCTCATCCATCTGCATTACCCTTCATTATGATATTATTCCCAACTGTCACCTCATAAAGACGCCGTCATCTTTCTTCACACGTACATGCAATTATCAAAGGTACGCCATATCTTTTGTTATCACACATTTGATTTATTTTATTCTATTCATTTATTGCTATGCCTATACCAGTCATTATTTCCCGATCTCTACTTATTCTTTAGTACATGTTGGGACACATGTCATACTCTAAGTAGGGGGTGGGGTAATCCACCTTTTAAAGCCTATCTTTTCGCTGCTGCCATAACTGTGCAAATAACCTTTCTTTATTATTTTTCTAGTACTTTCCAAATATGATCACATGTCCTTTTCATTTGCATGTTTTTCTTATAAATTACAATCAAAACTGCTTGTTCAAAAAGTTCATTTTTGGAAAAGAGAGAAATGTGACGGCACGACAAAAAGAAAAAAACCAGAACAGAAAGGGAGACAGAGGAAAATTTTTGAATTTTCAGCAGGGAGTTGAGTTCAGCTAAGGGAAAACTGTGAACATGGGTGGTTAGCTGGTGCGACATGAGTCTATAGCTCATGAATTATTATTGCAAAATCCTCAAATAGTCCAGGCATTCAGCCTCTATGGATGGTTAAACTACTTCTTGAGCTTAAATGCTTTTGATGAGGAGGCTACTGGAAAATTTTTGAGAACCCTTTCTAAAGGGGAGGCTACTGTATGGGGTCTAACAGTTGTTGCAACTAAAGACAGAATTGCTGAAGTAACCGAGCTTCCAGCCGTTGGAGAAAAATTTTCTTCAGATGTTACCACTGCAAGGGCTGAATTTTCAATACCCACTTATGGACCTTTGGAAGTCTCCAAGCAGGGATGCAAGCAGGTATCATTGCCTCCTCCTTATTCAGAATACACCACTTACATAATTAGGTATTTAACCTATGAAGGCCATTTCTCCTACCTGCATTCTTATCATTTCAAATTATTAAGTCATATGAGGCATGGGTTAGTTGTAAATGTTCTAAATTTCCTGTTAAAATTTTTGGAACAAAGTGCCTACGAAACCCAACAAGAGAAAGATAATTCTATTGCTCACCATGGCCTTATCAAATTATTGATTGAATGCTCTTTGAGAGATGTCTCACCTCTTTCTTGGCAATAATTCGTTGCCCAAAAGAGCTTGCAAATTCCACAACCCCCTAGGGTACTTACTCCACGGCCTCAGAAAAAGAAAAAAGAAATTGCATCTACTAGTAGAAGAACAGGGCAAGGGTCATCTACTCCTGTAGCACCTGGTCCTATAGCTCCCCCACATGAATCCTCTACTAGGGTAAAAACTAGGTCTGCCACTAGGAGAGAGAAGGGAAAAACAAAGGCAGAAGAGCCTTCAGAATCTGATCCTTGTTCTCGGAAAAGCCAATGCCCTTCTCCTACAACATCTTCCCCTGTAGCTGTCTCTTCTATAGTAACACCTATTACTATCACCAGTTCACCATCGTCCTCTGGTAGGGAAGAACCCTCTATGCAGACCAGAAAGAGGAAGGCTACCAGAACACCTCCTATGGTCGCACCAGTGCGAAGAAGAGTTTCCACAAGGAAACAATGTAAGACCTCCCCTATTTCACTTCAACTAGAGGTTATTGTACTTTTGGAAGGGTCCGTAGAGTCTGAATTTGATGTTTCTCAGAATGTGTCCAAGAATGCTACACAGAGTTCATTCGTTCCTGAAGAGGAACAAGTTGAGACAAAGGAAATGGGGCATAATGAAAAAGGGTTACCAAATCTTGATGACTTGGCTACCGCTGCTATGCAGTTTTCAGAGGAAGCACAGTCTTCTCCACTGTAGCAAGAGCAGGAACAAACTAAATAATTGGATGTGCCTAGTGAAGCTACATTTCCCCCTACAACTTGTAAAGCCATTGTTGTTTATAAGAAGATGTTTTTGATTGAGTTTCTAGAATATGTCAAAGCTAACTGGGTACCAGTTACATTGCAAACCCTGAATTTCTGGCACCTAGCCCAGATTGACATGCAACAAAGTCTATGGGAGGTAGAAAGGAAGTAACTGAAAAAAGAAATTGAAAGTCAGAAACAAGAAATTTTGGGGTTAAAAGCAAAAATGGATGAAATGTTAAAAGTAACTGGTCAGATTATGGAATGTGGACCACCACCCAAAGTTTATGCTCTATGCCTTAAGGAACAATTCTTATGGTTCCAACTAATGATAATTTCTAAAAATCAAGATCCTATACTTCACAATGCTAAAGAATTCTACAATGCATACCAAGAAGCCCCCAATTGGTTAAGAAATTCTCTGAGTGAATTTTATTTACATAGCTTTTTAATTCCATTTGAAATAGAATAGAATCCTCTTCTATATGTTGGTGATATCCATTTGAGATCATTATGTCATGGGCAGCAAATGAAGCAAATAATGGCAGGCAATGGGAAACATATGAGGAAGCCGAAAGGAATGAGCCTATTCCATTACGCTCTCAAAGTTCAAACCCCCATGCAATATTGAAAACCTGGTTTACTCTGACATATGGCATTCATAATAATCCAACTAGAATGAAAATATTTGATCTCAGGAAACAGGTATATGATGAATTTCAGGAACATCCATATTCATTTTGGAGACTGTCATACACCAGAAGTGAGAAAAGGTGGGAAAGATTAACTGTTGGGCTAAGAAGTTTTGAACCTCGCAGTCCCCTAAATTTCACAACGGCTCTTAAACGATCAAGTAGATATATACAGTTGGGACTTCAAAAGAGATTTGAACTGTGGTTGCCATTGACATTCAGACCTCATGTGCTAATGTGGCCCCTTTATCCTTATCAGGCTACAAATCTTAATGATGATTCAGAAGCTCTTAGGTATGAGAGTGGCAGACTTTCAAAGGATTTTATTACAATTTTGGAACTCCATTTCAGAGTCATGCCGCAACCATTGATTTCAAAGAAACTACCAGGAAAGTTAATGTTGGAGGACCAACATTGGGCTCAGTAGTGGGCAGATGATGAGCACAAAATGTGCTCATAGTTTGGATATTATGATGAACTTTTAACACCTTTACTTTTGTTATTCATGGTTGTTTAAACTCTTTTGAAACCTTTTATGGGGATATCCTGTAGCAAAATATTTTCATATTCCTGCAACCTATTGTGTTGACTTGACTACACTTATTACCCCGTTGACTCCCTAAATGACTAGTATATTGCATATAGTTTTTGAATGATGAAATATATCTAAATATGTGATTAATGAATGGATATTGTGTATGTGCCATGTGCCTTTTCTTTTGCATCTATTACCTTGTGTTTTGCAGGTTGTTGTTGAAGAAAGTATGATCGAGTCAAGCGCAGCCGATCTCGGCCTTGCAGTAAATCCTATTTCCTGCATGACTTCAAGGAAGCTTTGGTGAAGACTCTTTGACTGAAATCATTGGGAGGAATTTTTAATGACAGTCAATCTGGAAAGAGTGGAGCACTAGATTCTCTTTGGATCAGGTTGAACGGATAAATTCATTTATGAAGTTTGTTCCTTGATTCTGGGATACACTTTACTTCCACGTATTTCTTTGATGGGGTTAGTTAGTTAGTTGTTCTCCTGATTTTAAATAAGGTACTCCTCCTGCACGAGTGAGGAAGGAGATGATAGTTAATAGTAAGATAGAAGCATAGTGATAGAGATATAGTATATATCATGTAAGAGTCAGTATGACAATAATGAAAAGCAAAATTTGTATGACAAGAGACATAGTTTGTTGTTAGTTTCCATATCAACAAAGCAATGTATACCATTTTGTTTTCATGAATAAAGTTTGATGAAGTTCTGAGTTCAGCACTTGCGTAATCAGTAGATGCTTGCTAAGGGGGCCCACTTAGTAAGTATCTATAGCTAGTTAGTTAGTTGTTATTTTTTGTTGATCATCATTTAGCTTTCATCTTTGAAGCTTTCATACAAACTCAGCCTTGTATTGCTCCTACAGCATCAGGAATCCATCCCTGTACCTATTCCTGGAGCACAAGGCCAGTTCATAGTTTGTGTTTCAGTCGTAGCTATTATGGTTTCTGTTTTAGTCAAATCATGGTTAAGTTAAAAGAATTTTGCATTACCTTTCCATAGCGTAGATAGAATTCCTTCCAAGTATTTATTTCTATTAAGTTGTGATCGAAACTAGTTCTTAGTGCATATATTGTGCTGCGCCATTCAAAGTATACATTCCCTAGTTTGACAAGTAAATGAATGTCCATAAAGAGATATTAGTCACCTGCTGGAATGTTCAATTCCCAGGAAAGGTTTTACTATGATTTTCATATCTTTTTGTGGGCCGACCAGATTGTTTGGTTGGCTACTTTAGTGTGAGTTTGAAGCAAGTTCATCCTCTCGCTAAAGTGGGGGCTAAATGTAGTGTAGTAAAAGGACACCCTTTCATTTTCACACTTTTTTGGGCCCACCTTGCTTTATCTATCCCTATTTATGTCTTCATTGGTCATATTTTTCATCCACAAGCCCAATAAATTATATCTTTTATGGCTAATCCTGACAAAATTCAAAGGGTAAATGATAATTTAATGATTTTCTCTAAGTGTACCTAATTTTTGGATTGGGACTAAGATGCCACCTAGGGTTTCTTTGTCGTCCAAAGGTCTTGGGGCCCTAATTTTGAAAGCACTTGAATAGGTCCTTGTTTGGAATTTGTGCCCCGAGTTTCATGCCTTGGGACTAAAACGCCACCTAGGGTGTCTTAGTCCCCCTTAAGGTATTTTCCATATTTAATTTCAAATTCTGGCAAGATTTAGCCTCCTTTAATTAATGAATTCATATGTCGGCTTGGTGTGGTGTAATTTCGGGATATTAAGCATAGATAAGTAAAAATACAAGTTTCCTTCTCTCATATTTTCACCTAGCAATCTAACAAGTAATCTAAGCATCCAAGCATTCAATCATTCTTGCATTCAACAGTAATTCATCAAGCATTTGGAGCCATCATCAAGATTCAAGCATCATATCAAGAATATTCTTGCATCATGTGTGTTCTTGTGCTAACATTTGTGATGTAGGGTTTTGATTCAAGCAAGTAATTCAAGTCCATATCCATCAAGCACCTAAGTATTTCAAGATCCATATCCAAGATAGTCATTTGACACAAGTTTGTAGACTTTATTACAAGGGTTTGGTGAGTTGTAACATTGCATGTTGTTTATTCATCATTTTCCTTCATTATTTCATTCCATTTCAAGGTTGACTTACCAACAAGGGGTTAGACCAAGGAAAACCCCCATTCACTAATAATCAACAAATCTTTTCTCCTCTTGCATGTTTGTGATTGCAGATTTAGGTTGACAACTTGAAGATCATTTGAAGTGCAAAATTGCAATATTGTAAAGTTGCATTGCAAAGTTTTCATCTTCATGGAAACTCACCTACATGCCAAATCCATAAGTTTCACAACCTGAGATCAGAGAAGAACAAAGTGCAAACACCAAGCTTCAAGACCACATTAAGAGATTCTCAAAATTCTAGATGAGGCTATGTTGCCACCTAGGGCATCTCGGTCCTCCCAAGGGTATTTTTTAGAGATTCTTCCAGATCTAGTTCTGACATCTAAAGATTTTGCATCTGCCCCAAAAATAGCAACGAGACTAAGACAACAGTAAGGAAATCTTTGTCCTCCATAGCATATTTTGACAACTCCTTTGCATTTCTAGAATCTTGACAACAAATCCAGACTTCCCAAGTACACATATCCTAACTCGTTGTTGCATTATTTCATCATTTGCATCCTTTATTTAGCTTGCATTACTAGATTTTGTAGGTTGAATTCTTATTTGTCTTTTCCAAGCTTTTTCTTTGTGGTGAACCCCTTAAAGTTGAAAGAACCCCTTCTTAGGTCTTCCTTGTTGAGAATTGACTCACCTTGTGAGGTTGATAGTCAATCCAATTAGGACTCTAAGGACATTATTGAGTGACCTAAAGAGAATAAGTGGGCCTTTTCCCTCCCCCTCTTATTTTTCTTTTTGGTTCACAACATTACATTTTATCCATTCATCATTCCCTTTTTCTATTACATTTCATTTCAAGGTTTGATTACCAAAATGGGGTTTGAGCAAGGAAAACCCCTTTCTACTAACAAAACAATGTTTTTCCCTCTCTTTGGTGTGTGAATTTTAGATCTAGGTTGAAGACACATTGAAGAGAAAGTTGTCAAGTGTTCAAAGTTGTCACCTTGCACTATAGATCATAGGAGAACATTTATAGGTTACAAATTGAAGATTTAGATCCAAAAATTAGGTGGAAAAGATAGATCAAATATTGAAGAGTGGAATCAAACTTTGAATTTCTAGAAAACCCTAACTAGACTTATATGCCACTTCTAGTGTATGAGACCTAGTTTGGTCAAATTTGCAGATTCCATGAGTTTCAATCACATCTCTGCTAGATTTCAATTTCTGCCCAGAAACCCTAATCTGGGACTAAATCATCTAGCTTGGCGTATGAGTCCCAAACAACATTAAAATCAATGTTTTTAGCATTTCAAGTCTTCATTCAATCCTCTTCAGGTTTCCAGGTGCACACCTTTCATCTCTCAACTTTATGTTCTAATTTACATTCTTTTCTAGGTCATTTAGTGAAGTATTGTGTCATATTAGGTTTAAGCATTAGGTCTTGCATTTCATTAGTCTTTTCAAGCCTAAGCTTGGTGGTGAACCCCTCTTTAGTTTATAATAAATCCCCAAGACAACCTTATTGCAAGATCTCCTTCTCCTTTGCATATCTTAGATTGAGATCTCTAGGGTTTTCCTTCAATGAAATGGAGTGAAATGTGTTGTTCTATGTCTTAAACCACAAAGGACCGATTTTCTTTCATTTCAGCAATGAATTATTTTAATTTATTTTTAAAAATTATGATTTAATAAATAATATTGTATTGTTAATTGTGCTGTTAAATTTTGATTTAGATATTAATATTTGTACAAATTGAAAATATATGAAAAAATGAAATAAAGGAAATAACATTTACTAAATTTAATATATATCATTAATTCATATATAATATACAAATTTAAATTTACAAAATATCAAAACTCAATATACAAGATTGAATATACATAATTAAATATTTATCTTGAATGTATAAAATTAAATATAAATTTTCAAATTTTGTAAAATACATAAAATGAGAATACATTTATAATTAACTAGTGTAAATTTATCAAGTACATCTATTTAAAATATATCAAGTAAATTTATCGCCCAAAGTGCAGAGATAATGTATAAAATGAGAAACTATGAGGGGAGTCATATATATACAACGGCCTAACCTGGCCCCTGACAGTAGACGATACACAAACCCCAAGCCACTGCCTCCTCTGCCACTGATACTGCACTTCTCCCCATGGAACTCATTTGCCAAATAATTTTATCAAACTGTTGGTTATCAAAAGAAGTATAATATAATTACCTAGATAGGGTAATAATATTTTTTCTTTATCAGTTTTGAGAACAAAAGACCAAATTAATTTATGGAATTTTCTTACAATTCTTTGAAAAGCAATAGCAGCAAAAGAAATATCTTACATTATAATACACCCTAATTCTCTAATTAACTCCTTGATATCCTCTGCAATAACTGCTAGGAATGGTGTCTATATGGCAGAAGAATTTGCTATTGCTTATAAATCACAATATGATATTTGAAATGTAGATTACAAATCTATACACAAGTTTTTAATTTAAATGAAAAGCAAGAGACTATTTTTTGAAGCAGTTTTCTATAATTCAATACCAACATAAAATTTATTTTTTATAGAGTTATTAAAATTATGGCACCGAGTTTCAAAGAAATCTACATGGTTCACCAAATGGTTACATCCACAAAAAAATGGGTTTTTCTTTCTATTGATTTATAATAGCAATATATATCATTATATCCAGATCAATTTCTCTGAGAGATACAAAAATAGTTCATACTGAAACTAAATGCCCATGACCAACTTATAAGACTCATGAAAGTAAAAGGAAGCATCAAAAACAAACTCTTCCAATCAAAAATACTTTTCATTCAATTCTTTGCATCTAAAAGAAAGAGAAAATGAAAGGTCTGAAGCTGGACTGTGGGACTTCACATCTGAACAATTATCCAGATAACAATATTCTGGCAGTTTTGAACACAATAACAGAGATTTAATTAAAACAAGATAGAGTTGGTTGCAGATTCTCATGAATTTGAACATAGAAATCTTTAATTTTGAAAACCAACAAGATAATTTTCAACTCTGTAAATAGAAATCACTTAAGAACATGACAAATTTCAACAACAGTTTAGCATGAATTTTGAAAATTGAAACAGAAATTTAGATGTGGAAAACAAGAATGAACAAATTAATGCCAAGGTATTTTTTAGCCATGGGTATTAAATAGAGGCCTAGACAAATCTCTTTTTCTATTTGTATACCTAGCAAAAAGAGGGAAAAACAAAAAACATTAAATAAATTTTAGTGTTGATTTAACAGCCAACATAGGGAAATCTGAAAATGAAGATTTGCATTGATTTCAAACTAAAAAATAGTTCAGAATTGAGGTGTAAGTAAAATGAATCTAAGCTGGAGGATGGATAGCTAGTACATGTGGAAGATAATTTCATTGTCACCAACACAAAGGAAAATACAGAGAAGTTAAGGTATGTGGTAGTTGGGATTACATTCCAACACTCCCCCTTAATCACAATTGCTACTATCGATGATGCCCAATCAATCTCTTTGATAGAACAAAAATTATTTCCCTATTTCCTTGGTGAAGATATCTGCACATTGATCTTGGCACCCACAAAATTCCAAAATGTTATTTTTATTGTTAATCAACTCTCTAATAAAATGATGTCTAGCGTTTTAAAATGTTTGCTTCTCTTGTGAAATACTAGATTTTTGGACAATGCTATGGCTGAGGTGTTGTCACAATATATCTTTGTTTCATCTTATTATTCATGTTTCAAATCTTTCAACACCCTTCTTATCCAGACTACTTGGCATGTTGCACTTGTGGCTACTACATACTCTGCTTCAGCAGATGAAAGTATGACAATGGGTTGTTTCTTTGAAGCCCATGAAACAACACTAGTACCAAAGTGAAAAACATAACCAAAAGTGCTCTTCCTATCATCAATACTTCCAACACAATCACTACATATATATTCTATGAGTTTGAACTCATTCGAGAGCTTCAGTATTGAATACCATAATTCCTTGTTCTACTCACATATCTTAAAATTCTTTTCCCTGCTTTTGAATGTGAGTCTTTTGGAGACTCCATGAACCTTGAAAACAAACTTACAACATACATTATGTCTAGCCTTGTGGCTACTAAATACATGAGGCTACAAACAAGTCTTTTATACAAATTTGGATTCATGATGGCTCCTTTGTCATCCTTGCTTAATTTCAGTCCTATGACAATTGGTGTTGGAGCTGATTTGAAACTTGTCATATTAAACCATTTCAAAATATCATTTGTATACTTATATTATGAGATGAATATACCATTACCATTTTGATTAACCTCAATTCCTAAAAAGTATTTCATGAGTTCCAAATCAATGATTTCAAATTATTTTCTCATAGCTGATTTGAACATGTCAATTGATAAATCACTCGTGAATATCAAATCATCAACATATAAACATACAATTAAAATTTCACCTTTTTCATTCATCTTTGTGTATAATGTGGGCTCACTGTTGCACCTATTGAATCCATTTTGTAGGAGATATGAATCAATTCTACTATACCAAACTCTTGGGGCTTGTTTGAGTCCATAAAGTGCCTTTTTTAGTTTGTAGAATTTGTCTTCTTGACCCAAAATATCATACCCAGGTGGCTGCTCCACATAAACTTCTTCCTCAAGGTAACCATTCAAAAGGGCTGATTTTACATCCATTTGATAAACTCACCACTTTTTTTGAGTTTCTATGGTAAGTATCATTCTAATAGTGTCTAAACATGCCACGAGAGAAAATGTCTCATTATAATCAAATTTGGGATGTTGTGAATAACCCTTTACCACTAGCCTTTCTTTATGCTTTTGCATATCACCATTTGCATTCAATTTAGTTTTGTAAACCCACTTTGCACCTATGACATCTTTTCCTTTTAGAAGGTTCACTAAGTCCCATGTTTGATTCTTTTCAATTGCATCAATTTCTTTATCCATTGCATTTACCCATTTTTCTTCTTTAATTGCTTCTTCAAAATGAATTGGATCATCTACAAGTCAATATAAAGAAAAAAGAGAAGTATGACCTGCATTGTTTTCACCTTCATTTTCCTCATAAATCTCTCTTAAAATTTTGATTTTTTGTCTCCTTAGGCTTGCCAAGGTTGGATTTGACATATCACTTGAACTCATAGAATGTGGACTTGATGGGCCTGCACTATTAGTGCCTATTGTTGATGGTTCTTGTTGTCCACTTGTTGAAGTGCTTGTTTCAATGTGTTAGGATTCCCTTACACTTGATGATGGTGTCACTTGTGGACCACTTTGCTGAACTTGAATGGGTGTGGAAAGAGTCACATTAAAAGTACCCGCTGGTATAGAAACTTCATTTTCCTCTTGTGGTATGCTTGTTGATATGTTGACTATTTTTTCTACACTTCCATCCCATGCTTCCTATTATATAAGCTACACATCCCTACTAATTATAACCTTTTTTCTAATGGGATTGTATAACTTATAAGCTTTGGATTCATAACTATTGAAAGGTTAGAAAATTGTGGCTTTTCTAGGGCTTAGGACCTAGAATGACAATATTCATCTCTCTCATTCAATAAAAAACCCTTGAGATATCAATGCAAAAGCGGGGGAGATCTTGCAAGAGGGCTATCTTAGGGGCTGATTGTAAACTAATGAGGGGTTCACCACAAAGTAAGAAATTGGAAAGAAAAAATCAATGCAAGATAGAATACTTAAAACTAGTTTAATGCAATGACTTACAAAAAGATCTAGAAATGCAAATGAAACCAAAAAAAAAAAAATAGAATAGAATGTGTGCACCTGAAAAGTATGGATATGATTGGAAGGAGGTTTGAAACACTAGAATTTTTCCTTGAGTTTTGAGTGGGACTCATTCACCAAGTTGGGTGAATCAATCCAAAATATGGGTTTCTATGTGGGAACAAGAATCTGCTAAATGGGTATCTGAATCTACAAAAATCTGAATTTTTGACCAAATCTGGGACTCGTTCGCCAAAAGTTGCGAATCAGTCCAGTTAGAATTTTCTAAAAATTTGGGATCTGAATCTGCTTCTTTAGGTTTCTAGATCAGGATCTCTATAAATCAGCTTGTAGGTGTTCTCCAATGTTCTCCAAGGCTTGATGATAACTTTGAAAACTTTCTCCAAGTTCTCTCTTTGATGTATCTTCAATCTAAAACTATAAAACACACACAAAAGAGAGGGAAAAATGTTGTTTTGTTAGTGGATACAGTTTTTCCTTGGTTAAACCTCATTTTGGTAATCAAACCTTGAAATAGAATGGAATGGGAATAGAGAATGATTAATGAACAAAGTATGATGTTGCAACTAACCAAACCCTATCAATAATATGCTACAAACATGTGTGAGATGGCTCCAATGGATGTAGATCATGAATCTTTCTTGAAGGTGATAGATCTTGAATGAAATGCTTGCTTGAATCATAAAACCCTACATCACAATTGTTAGCACAAAAATAAACATGATGCATGAAATCCTTGACATGATGCTTGAAACTTGAATGCTACTCTAAAATGCTTGATAATATTCCCTTTAATGCTCTTGAATGCTCTTGTGAACTCAACTTTGTTATAAGGATGCTCATTCAACTAGCTAGGTGTAAAATGAGTGAAATAAACTTGTATTTATACTTAATTATGCAAGAATTCCTGAAATTACAACACTACAAGCCAACATCAGATCTAGGAGGATAAAATCCTACCAAACATTTGAATTAATTTTGATTTTGGGCCACACGGGACTCATTCACCCAAGGAGGCGAATGAGTCCCACCAGGCATCATTTTTGGGACCATTTTTAAAAATTCTTAGAAAGGTGTGAAACTAGGTTTGGGACACAAAAATCTAGGTGGGACTCATTCACCCAAGGTGGTGAATGAGTCCCAGATCACTAAATCTAGGTGACACAAGTTAAAACACCTGAATTATGATTGGGTATTAATTTGGGTCAAGATTATCCTCGAAAGGATGCATTAAATGTTGCTTATGGATGTAAAATAAGGCTAAGTAAAGCATAAAAAATCCAAATTATTAACATTTGGAAACCCTAGATAAGAGTGAAAGTGTGTTACAACACTTTACAACACCTCAAATATGGTAAGATTAAGGTTTATTTTTTTTAAAAGAGGTTTATTAGGTTTAGTTAATTAATTAAAAATTAGAAAAGTGTGAAAGTGTGTTACAACACTTCACAACAGTTTAGCAAGGTATCATTTAAATTTATTTGTTCACAAGGGCCCAAGACCTAATGTGAATGTGTTGACCACATTACAACACTAGATCAAGGAATCATTAAGCTCAATTCCACAAGGATGGACCAAACAAGTGTGAAAATTTCCCCGATGACATTTCTTGACACTACATTTAGCCCCCACTTTAGTGAGAGGATAAACTTGCTTCAAACTCACACTAAAGTAGAAAAAATCACTTGAAGAGGGGCCAAATGTACCAATGCTAGTAATATAAGACAAAAACTATCGAGAGGGGTGATGAAGCCCCCAGGATCACGGTCCCATGCAAAACCAATATAGGTGTAAAAGAACAAACATGAAAATGATATAAAGAGCATCATAAAGGAACAAGCGTGCAATGTCAAAGACAAAAAGAAAGGGAAAGAAGGATAAAAAGATCATATCAATCTTTGACCATTTTTCCATCGTGATGTGAATCAAATCTAGGTTTTTTGTCCAAAATATGCAAGCTCACTCTGAGGCAACAAAACTCTAGGTTGTTTGTTGGATGAGGATTCAAAAGACATGAGACACAAAAACACATGACTAGTATGCACTCACACTCACACGCGAGTGGATAAGGGAAAGTCATGCCTCGGTTAGGCTTCCAATCAAAAACCATACCGAAGTTATACCTCTTGATAACTTTAATAAGGAACCACACAAAATGATTTTTGAGCATCATGAGACAAGCAAAAGTTCATATGCTTGGAGCTCATGAACAATGAACTTCGAGGTTCATGAGGAAAGAAAAGCTTCATATGCTCGGAACTCATGAACAAACAAGATGGATCTACAAGCATGCAAGATGTATTATGCAAGGTGGCCATATAACAAAAAATGCAACAATAATGAATGTTCAAGGGAGTCTTTCTTAGTTCATGTGAGGCCTTTAACTTAGAGAACATTGTGCCTAATGTCTCCAAGAGAGGGCCAATAAAAGAATAAGAGATTCACAACTTAGGGGATGCAGTGTGTTGCATCAAGCCACTAAGAGGAATATAATATGCTAAGAGAGATCACACTCTTAAAAGACATCACACCCAATGTCATCCACAAAGAAAAAAACACATCGTATAAAGTAAGAAGGCTACACCATGAACCATGAAAAAGATAAAAATGAAAAAGAATAATGGCAATGTATGCCCCCACTTTAAAGAAATTACTAAACACCATGTTGTGAGCAATTACTTTAAAGTATAAAATGATAAATGCAAACAATAAAAGGACATGAGAGCTAACTTGGAAATCCCTATTCCAAGTCATATGTTGCCAAGTAAAGCTACATCATTCAAAGGAACAAGGGAGGGGTTTCCCCCAAAATGGAACTCCAAACATACATAAGGGATCTATGGATTTAGGGTCAGTATGTTCTTGCTACAATGTTTTTAAGAGAGTTCAAAACTAGCATCATTCCCCAAATACACATAAAATTGGAATAATGACATAACGAGAACGAAGACAAATAAAAACCTTTCGAGTAAACATGGAAGAGACACAAATGTCTCGATGCCTTGCATCATCCCCAAAAGGAAAAAACAAGAAAAATGAAAAAGATAAAGGGAAAAGCTTTTGGGTCAACATGGAAGATACATGAATGTTTCAACACCTTGCGTCATCCCCAAAAGGAAAACACAAGACAAATGAAAAAGATAAAGAGAAAGCTTTTGGATCAACATGGAAGAGACATGAATGTCCCGACGCCTTGCATCATCCTCAAAAGGAAAACACAAGACAAATGAGAAAGATAAAAGGAAAAAAGATAAAATATTTATGACATAGAGAAGAATGAAGGTACAAATAGAGGAATGTCACAAAGAGAGAGATACATCAAACAAAACATCACGAGGGATCACATTACGTACCTGCAATCAGATAAAAGAAAAAGAAAAAGAACTAATGCAAAGAAACTAGTAGGACATGTGTGAGTCAACCTAAAGTAGTTCTTCTACATCCCAATCATGTGAATTATATATCATAGGTGGGAAACTAGCCAAAGGGACAATAGAAAGTGCCAAACTAGGGCCATCAATAGGTTCAAAACTCTTCTTAGGAGAATTGTCATTTAAGCTCATGGAAGAGGAATTTTTTTTATTCAATTCATTATGCACCTCTTCATTAATTTTAGCAACTTCTGAGCATCATCATCTAAGTTAATCACAACAATAGGTTGAATAATAATGTCTAAGGAAGGGTTTGACTCTTGTCGCATTATAAGATCTTTTTGTTTCGATGAAGGGGGAGGCTTATCATGCATTGCTTCAATCAGGTTTGAATTTTTATTTTCTTTGTTTATTTCATCATTTAACCTAGGAGAAAGGGCATGGCTTTTACGCCTACGCTCTCTAGCATCTATGTTTCTTTTAGTTCATTTTTCAAGTTTCATTTGGGTAGGAGTGGGTTGGTCAACCATAGGTTTCTTTTCTTCCCTAAGGGGAGGAACGAAAGGAACCACATGAGGTTGTTCAACCACTTTCTCTTTGACTTTGTAAACTTGTTTTATTTTAGGAGGCATGGCGGGATTTTTTACATTGTCCCTTGGTACTTTGTAGGAAATAGGTGAAGTTTCTATCTTAGGTTGGTCTTGGTTGTTGGGAGTTTCTTTAGGCTCAATCATGGTTTGGTCTAGGATGGTTGGTTTGGATAGAGACATGTTTCAAAGGGATAATTCTACTATTTTCTTTTCCTTGAACTTATGATAGCACATAAAAAAGAAGTATTCTCATAGTTTCATAGGCTCTGTAGGCTTGGGCCAAAAGAAATCTAAATAAAAGTTTCCTTAGGAGGATAGCAGGTTAAAGCCACTATGATGGATAATGAAAATTTCATTGTCAAAGGGAAACTTTAAACATTTATGCAAAACCAAAGGGACTACATTCATGGAGTGAGCCATGGATAACCTAGCTTCACATGAAATTGGTCCGACTATGGGATGATGGAGAATGATATATCTAATGTTTTTGGTCCTTTTTTAAATGGTAAGGTGATCGATCCAATCGTAGGGAAAGTGAAAGAATTATGCATCTTGATCCGCATGCTTTTGGTTTATCGTATATATCTTGATAGAGTTCATACAGAAGTAAGAATTCCTCATTGATCACATTCTCTCCACATACGTGATTTGTTGGTATCCCATTAATGGGCTTATCATCAATTTTTCTGGCTATGTAAAGAGGACCATCAGGTGCATGTTTAAGTATATCATTAGAGGTGAAAGAAATGTTAAAAGGATTTTTAGTTCGACCCTTATGATGTTGAGTTTCAACCAATGCAACCAAACCATTGAAAGGATTTTGTTCTTGTTGATCAGTATCCATAGGAATTTGTTGTATTGTATCTATGTTCTCATCATCTATGTCAACATTCATCACATCAGTCTTTGTAGTTTTGCTAGCTTTGACAAATGAAATATTGTGTTTAGGCATAGGGTTGGTAAAATTTTGCAAGTTTTGGTTGGGAGGGGCAACAAACTTATTTCCTTGATCATTAGCACCTCCAATGGAAAGATGACTGGAATCAATGAGGT
This sequence comes from Sequoia sempervirens, assembly GCA_007258455.2. Lineage (NCBI taxonomy): Eukaryota > Viridiplantae > Streptophyta > Pinopsida > Cupressales > Cupressaceae > Sequoia > Sequoia sempervirens. The sequence goes on from VDFB02281492.1 coordinate 834,243,014, forward strand.
CTTGCACAAGATGTTTGAGACATTTACAATGTTTTGTATCATGTCCATTTTGTCAGTAAAAATGGTAATAAGTGTTTGATCTAAAATTCAGGGGTAAAGGCTTATTAGGATTGGGTGTTTTAACGAGAGGAAAGGTAATCATTTGTTGTTCTAAAAGTTGGAAAATTGTGTTAAGAAGGGTGTCACATAAGGGAGTGAATTGTATTTTTGGGTCCCTATCGCTAAAGGGTATTGTGGCCTTAACAATAGCTACTTGATTATTGAAATTCTAAGTTGTTTGTTAAGGGGGGTTGAACTAAAGGAACCCTTTGTTCTTTTTTCTAAAAGTTTGGGAACTTTTGTGGTTTGCAGGCTAGGATTTCTCAGCTTGGCTAGAAGTGGATTTTGTATCTTGAATACTAACTGTTAATTTTGATAATCACAATGGGAAGTACATAAAGTGCATAAAGGATAAAAATTTTATCATGATGAGCTTATCTTGTATCTTACTCTGCAAATTTTCTATGAACATCTTTTGAAGGTAAGGATTGAGAACCTTGACATCAATTTGGGAATAAAGTGATTGATATCATGAGATAAATTCAATCGTCTTTTCATCTTCTTTTTGTTTTCATCTCATTAAATCAGCCAAGGTCATCTTAGGGGTCATATGCACTTGGAAATGGTCAACAAATGCCTCAACAATTTCATTGAATGAACGTATTGAGTTATTTGGTAAAGAAGAGAACCATTCCAAGGTAGTATCTTTTAAGAACCTAGGGAAAAGCTTAGCTAAGAGTTTATCATCAAGGACAAAGTCACTACATAAGGTGTTGTAATGACAAAAGTTGACCCCCTTCTTGGAGACAGGGAAATTTCTCATTTAATCTGGACCTATTTTAGTATCCTTGCATTAACAACCCCTTTAAATCATCATTAATAGGACCCTAAGACCCATTATTTTGGATCTTGAGGCTTATTTTAGCTGAAAACTCTGAAACAAAATCATTTAAAACAAAAAAATTGAGAAATCACCTCAAAAAGCTATGGTGGGACTCATTCGCCACCTTGGGTGAATGAGTCACCCTAGGTGGGGCCCATTCATCACCTTGAGAAAATGAGTCCCATTTGGGGTCTTTTCAAATTTGGAGCGAGAAAATCACCTTTTTAATTACAATTTTTGGTTGAGGTCGGCCTTTGGGATCTAAATAATGGTAAATTAGGTTTTAATTCCTATATAAAAAAGTTTCTAAGTTATTTTTATCATTTAAGCAATCCAAGAAAGCATTTTCAAGAGCAATTTCAAGAGAGAAGCATCAAGAATCTTCACACATTCTATCACAAGAGCATGCTTAAGTTTCAAAAGAAAGAAAAGTTGAAGTCTAGGAGTAGCATTAAAGTATTTTTGTAGGTCTTCAAGCTCACCTCCATCCTAGATCTAGCATTCTCAAGGGTTGATCATGGTTGTCTATGGTGAATCATGATGGATTCTAGGTTGGGGAGATGCAACTAGCCATCAATCAAAACTTGAGGACTTATTTCCTAAGTGATTCCATCCTCCATTATCACTCTACATTCAGCCTAAGGAAGGTACATGCATTCTTGAGGCTCATTTGGGTAATTAGACATCTCTCAAAGTGAGTCATTCATTGTCATATTTCATTCATGCATCTCATTCTTACACATTAGAATAAGGTTACATCATGTTTCAGACTTCTTAGTCTTATACACACTTAAGGCTAGGGTTTGCATTCCTATTTACATGCATATTTCATTATTTTCATCAAGTTTTAATTACCAAACTAGAAGTTTGACCAAGGAAAACCCCAATAAGAAAATCAAGTCTATATTATGTTTTGCAAGTATTTTCTCAATTTTGGAGCCATAAATCAGTTAGGAAGGGAAGGACAGAGATTGGAGTGCATATCTGAAGTTTGAATTCTTGAAAAAGTGAAACAGGATTGATTTGCCAAGAGTAGCGAATCAGTCCCACTAGAGGTGTTTTTCAGAACTGTTTACAAATTCAGATACCCTTTTTCCTGAAACTAGTTCTTGCGTAGAAATCCAGATCTAGGACTAATTCACCCAGAATGGTGAATGAGTCCTAGTAGGTCAAAAAGTCAATTTTGTCAACATTTTTGAGTTCATCCAAGTCTGTTTTAGATTCCCAGGTGCACACAATTCCTCTTACAACTTTTTGTGTTGCTTCATTTACAATTATAGGTCATTTAATAAATCTTTTCATTGAATTAGTTTTTAATGTTATATTTGCATTACATTTATCTTTCCAAGTTTTTACTTGGTGGTGAACCCCTCATTAGTTTGTATTCAGCCCCTAGGACAACCCTCTTGTAAGATCTCTTTCTCCTTTGCATTGAGATCTCAAGGGTTATCCTTGAATAAAATTGTGAAAGTGCGTGTACTCTATGTCCTAGAACCATATGATAGCATAACACCACTTTTTTAACATTTCATTTTGGTGAACCTGCATTTAGAACATTAAATTTCTGATTTGGAGTACATCATCATCATAGATTTGGCTTGCACTAACGTTGCAGTAGAATTTGCATTGGTTAATTTGAGTTCTAGGGTTTCTAATTTTACATTAGTGAAAGCTCATATAGTTTTATTTTTTGCATCTCATTTCACTAAAAATTAAAAAAAGTCTGTATTTGTACTTATGATTTACATCATACAACATAAAAAGCATAAAAATCAATAGAAAAATTCTAAAAAATTTTGAAAAAAATTTGTATTGGGACTCATTCGCCACCTTGGCTAAATCAATCCCAATGCAAATTATGAACTACATTTTAATACATATTTAAATTCCCTATTTTTAGGCTTCTATTTGTTGTTAAGACCTTTCTGTTTCAATTTGCATACTTTCTATTACATTCAAATCATTAAAAGTAGCATAGTTTACATTCATTGCAATTGTGGATAGAATTAGATTTCTGCACTTTTCATTTTCAACATTAGTTCATATTTTAAATAGATCAATTTACATTTGGAATAAATTAGAAAGAAAAACCAAAAATAAGATCCATCACCTAAGCCACTTGGAGAAAGTATAGTTATTTGACTATGTCATTCTCTCTTTCCAAGTTAGCCTAACACTCAAGCATTTTAGTAGTGATTACTTTGACATGTTAGATGAATCCCTTAAGAATTTCATCTTGTCCTCAACTCATCCTATACCCACCTTCACACAAAACTCAAACTCAAAACAATCCTGAATTTACCCTTTACCCACTAAAAACAATGTTTTGCAACAATCAAATAATAATACCATTTCTCACACATATATCACCCAAAACAATCCACAACCGAAACAAACAACATCAACATCCTTACCTTTTCCTAACTCCATTTTTCCTAGTGCACCTCGGTTTCCTTCAAATAGTGGAAAGGAGTATGATCTTGTTGAAAAACATAAGAAGACTCCCACAAAATATTCCTATGGGATTTGATTCAAAACACTCCTAACTATCACACAATGCTTCAAAAAACCTTACAAAAAGTTGTGATCCCTCCTAATACAAATGCAAACAATGTGGAAGCTCTAATACAAGGAATGAATACAATTAATGTAGACACTACCTTTCATCAACATGAGATCCCTCCCTTGGAGATGAGAAAGAGACATGATGCATTCATGATAATAGCCAAATTCAATAAATCAAGAATAAAAAGGACCCTTGTTGATAATGGCTCAGCCCTTAATGTATGCATTGTGAAGCTTTTAGATATACTAGGCATAGATAAATCAAAAATGGAACTTGACTCCATATTGATTCGAGGATTTTACAATTTAGGAAAGCAACCACTCAGTGTGATTACTTTACCTATTATAGTCAGAAAGGCTACCTTACTAACCCCTATTCATGTTATGCCTCATGATCTTTCATACAATCTTCTTTTAGGAATACCATGGATTCATGAGATGCATGCATTACCTTTGACCCTTCATCATATCATGAAGTATGAATATAACAAAAATGTATACCAAGTTGAAATATACCTTGATCCTGAGAGTTGTTCATAAGTTAAAAAGAAACAAAAAGTCCGCTAAGCACATTAATTCCAACATCAAACATAGAACCTATCAGAGAAGAGAAACAAGAAACAAAAATAGTGTCATTTGAAATTATTGTATGATGATTGGGTTACTTTAGAATTTACACCCTCGTTTATGGGAGAGTACATAATCAAAAATAAAGAAGATGAGAAGCAAAAACAACCAATGGTAATGTCCATAAATAATTCAAAAGAACAATCACAATGGGAGTTAGATAGCCCCCATTGCTATCATGGTGTAATGTTGTTAGCGTAGAACCAAGTTGATCATATGAAACAAAAGGATTTTTTGTTGTGAGATTTTGCACTCTCCTATAAATGAAGGTGTAAAACCCTAATAATCATTAGAACTCATATCTGAAAATGAATCGTTGGTATATGACTCTTTGGATTTTAAAGGTGAGATCACTGGTACACAAACAACAATATATGACTAAATAAACCAGCAGTTCTGTGTAGTAACACGCAAAAATGAGCTGATAGGCAGAGAGAAACATGAAGGGAAAGTGACGTGCAAAAACTAAGGATGGAAGAAGAATAGAATTTCAATGCCACAAGTGGGAACAATAACTACGAAAGTCATGTGCAGAGTTGGGTATATGTCATAGTAGATGCAAACAACATAGTTACAATGTATCTCCCCTATGTACACATATGTATGTATGCTAACATGCATAGAAGGAATTAGAGAGTCACATAAGCTCACCAACAAAAACCCTAGTCATAGTCCTGGTTCATAGCTCTCATAGTAGGTAAATCCACAAAATGACACCCAACAATGCCCTATTGAAAATTGCGCAAAATGTTTAATTGCTTCGCTATGTTTTCTCAGGTTTTAAATGGCAGGTGTTAATACAACCGTCGCCACTATACGGTAACTATAAAAAAAAATTGGCATAGATTTTGGCATCAACATATAATTTGTAATCCCTAATAAAATTTTTTTTGGTAAAATCCAAGCTTCACATGATGAAAAAAATGGTATAATTTGACATAAATGTTGAATGAAAGCTACAAAATGCCAAATTGATAGTAAAACCTTGAACAATGAAAAGACTACAGTATGGAAAGACCATGTGCAGTACTAAAAAATGATTACATGAGAGAATAGGTTTTCATATCTTTCCGCTATTCAATTAGCCAATCATAAAGCAACACAGTCCAAAATGAAGACAAGTACTATCTGGATCTACAAATCATGACTACATGCTTGTTTAACGGTCTTTCTAAAGCTAAGGGAGAGACATCTTTCTTTTCAGATATTCTAAAGAAGGCCTTTCCTAACCATTGGAATACATTTGTTGCCTCTCCACTAGAGGCATCAAGAGATTAGTTTCTTCTTCAACTGGCATACCATCTCTAGGAAAAGTTAAAAATAAGCTACAAGATATAAAAACCCACTTGCAACTCATCTTTCAACATTGTTTATAGCAAGAAAAGAAATGAAAATAAAGTTTGTTG